>JAOWBW010001271.1:277658-370152 GCA_026119855.1 Campanula takesimana
TGTGGCCAAGTTAATGCCCGGGTTACGACTCCTTGATGTAATGCAAGCGTAGCCTAACTCGCCTTTAACCCGTGTGTTAATGACGACCACAATTAACAAAGGTCATGTGCTAAAGATAGGGTAACACCGTGTCGTTAAGAGAATGCTCATCAAAAGTAACATGTACCGATTCTACAATTACTAGAGTAGTTCTATTAAAAACACGAAAAGCTTTAGAGTGTTTGGCATACCCAACGAAAATACCCTCATCTGCTTTGGCGTCGAATTTACCTCTATGATCTTTGCCATTGTAGAGGATATAGCTTTGCAGCCAAAAATCTTGAAGAAAGCAATGTTGGGCGCTCTTCCTCTCCATAGCTCATATGGAGTTTTGTTGTAGGCTTTGTTTATGAGGGATCTATTCTGAGTAAAGCAAGCAGTGTTGACAGCTTCTCCCCAGAAATACTTTGGAAGCTTAGTTTCTGCTAACATAGTCTTTCCAGCCTCAATCAACGTGCGATTTTTCTTTCCACAACGCCATTTTGTTGAGGAACTCCAGCAGCAGAGAAATTGTGATCAATTCCATGGTCATCGCAGTATTGAGCAACAACGTTATTCTTGAATTCAGTTCCATTGTCTGATCTAACCTCCGCGATGTCGTCTTCCTTTTGAGTTTGGAGATTTCGAAATAGAGCAGTTAAGATATCATAGCAGTCATCTTTGGATATCATCATTTCGATCCATGTGTATCTTGAGTAGTCATCCACCACAACTAAGGTATATTTGTTTCCTCCAATGCTTGCGGTGGTGACAGGTCCAAACAGGTCCATGTGAAGCAGTTGTAAAACATTTGGAAGTTGAGGGAGCAATCTTGCTGGAGGAAAGACTGCTTAGGTTTGTTTACCGAGCTGGCATGCTGCGCATTTTTCTATCATGATGGTCAGCTACTTTTGGGAAGTCCTTTGACAAGATTTCCCTTCCTATCTTAGCCAAATATTTGAAGTTCAAATGACTTATGCGCTTATGCCATAGCCAGCTGCTTTCACTTACATTCTTTGCTACAAACAGAGATTAATGATAGAAATTATAGCAGTAAGATCAATAATGTAAACATTAGTCTTACGAGTCCCTGTTAGCAAAGTTAGTCCGGATATGCCATATTTGATGTAGCAATGCGTTGCAGTGAAGTGACATTCCAAGCTTTATCACAGAATTGTGATATGGAGAGTAGGTTGTGCTTGAGTCCTTCTACGAGCGCAACTTTCTCAATGCACACTTTATCTTTTCTGATTCTTCCATCTCCAACTATGTGCCCTTTGTTGTTATCTCCAAAAGTTACTGAGGACCTCTTCCTTCATGCACATCTTCTAGAGTGGTGACATCTCAGTCATGTGTCTAGAACATCCACTGTCGAGGTACCATATATGCGTTTTAGCTTGTGAAGAGTGCGCAGTGAAGCAGGAGACCTGAAAAATAGACATTAAAAAAACACACAGGTCCCCCTTTATTTCTTGGGTCCTAGAGTTAGCAACTTTTGACAACCCACTCCTGTCTGACCTTAGGATTTTACGTCCCTTGGCATTAGGAGCAAATCGCAAAAGGCATTCTGCAGCCTTGTGACCTAAACCATCACACACAACACATGATGTAAGCCACTTATAGATTGGGTTTTCACAAACTCTTTACTTTTCTTTGGCGTAACATTCTTAACTGGAGCAGATGGACTAGCTTTGACAAACACCATCTTTTGAAGTTTTGGTGCGCTTTTTCTTAAGTATGCGCATCTGGCGTTGAGGCGCATGGCTTTCATGCGCATACCCCTTATGCGCAGATTTGACATTCGAAGGAGAAGCGCAACATATATCAAAAGGTGCGTTGTCAAGCGCAGATTCAACTTTAGCCTACCCTTGGCTTTTCCAATTTGCTTCTTTGGGTAGACATAATGGAAATTTTGTCTATGGACTTTCTCCTGTCCTTTACCCATTGAAGCAGAATGCTTTGCTTTAGGAATTTCAATAGTTTGCTGTGTGTAAACTCCTTTTCCTTTTCAGAGCAAACTGCGTATTTAAAGTTATCACTAGTTGAGAACCCCAAGCCTTACTTTCTCCACTGGCTTTTTGGGATTCTAGAATTTGATCCATAGTGACACGAGATTGGTCCACTCATCAGTGATCTTTTTGAGATCAGCTACTTGAGCAGCCAATTCTTCGTTTTCTTACTTTAAATAGCGCATTTTTGATCTGTAAGAAAACGGTTCTTTTCAGTAAGAGGAGTCATGCTCTTAATCTGCTCCTTAAGGAGGGTGATCTCATATTTTTAAAAGAGTTCTCTCCGTCTTAAGCTGTGAAATTTCTCCAATTTATAAGTCCACTGCTTCTTCCATAGAATTAAATTTCTTGATTACCTTTTCAGCTTGATTGAAAATAGACACGCTCAGCAGCAGAGTCATCCTTTTCTATTACAATTTCAGCAGGAATTTCAAGAGATTCTTTTCGCGGAGGTGGAGCTACAAATTTCTTTGATAGGTCTGCTCTGGCAAATAAGTTACTTGTCATTCTGTCTGCTTGGAGTCAGATGTCCCATTTCCACCAGTTCTGTGATAGTGGGACCTTTCTTCTTCTGAATTGTCCTTGGCGCAGCCTTTGTGTCCGTATCGGGATCATTGTCTGAATCGCTATCAGCATCAGCATTGGCCACCAAGCAGAGCAGTCCATCCTCAGAGTCATCATCATCACTGTCTTCAGTGTCAGTCTCTATCCAAGTCTTCAATTCCTTTTCTGCGCAGTCTTCTTCAGCAATCATTCCGCGCTTCTTTGATGATCTCTGCGCAGTATTCCTCTTCATGTACTCATTTTGGAGTAGGCATTTTGAAGCAAAATGACCGGGCTTCTGCAGTTGTAGCAACCAAGTCATCATCTTTCTTTGAATCTCTGCCTCGAGAAAACTTAGCAGGTGGTTTGCTCGAGGATCCAGGTTTAGAGAATTTCCTGAATTTTTGGAATCGCTTAACGAACATAGCGAAATCATCATCATCCATTTCAAGTAAAGAGGAAGTAGAGACTTTTGTCTGAGGTTTGAGCAGGCGCAGGTTCCTTTTGCGCAACGTAGGAAACAGTTTTCATTTGCCTTCAGTTTCATCAATTCGATCAAGCTTTAGCTCATACACTTTTAAGTTAGCGTATAAGTTGCGCAGAGGCCAAGTATCTAGAAATCCAGAATCTTCCAGATGACTTGCCTTGTGCACATATCTGGAACCTAGCGCATCTAAGAATTGAGAATTGACTTCTTATTAGTGAAAGTAGTCCAAGAGATTTATAAGAGTTAACAACAGCACAGAAGCGATCATAAGTTTGTCTCAGGTTTCACCATCCTTTCTCATGAAGCAGTTGAATTTTCTTTGCACCACAAATCTTTTGTTTTCCTTGCTTACTTTGTCTCCATTCACATATCCTTCAATAGCATCCCATAGTTCCTTTGCAGTTCCACCGCTCACAATTTGATTGTGCGTGGAGAGGTCTAGAGTGCTAAGAATGATGTTTCTTGCTCTTCCATCGTAGCCAACCCATTTCTTTTCTTCATCGGTCCATTCCTCTTTGGCTTTCTTGATTGTAGGATTGTCCTTGTTGGTAGCAGCATCAGGATTAGCCTTCATAGGGATGTAGGGTCCTTCAGAACGATGTCATGGAGGATGTCGTCGATAGAAGAAAAATGATGAGCATGCAGTGCTTCCAGATTTTGAAGTGATCTTTATTCAGCACTAGAACATGTGAATAGTTAGCCATTGCCCAAGATTTTGAAGCCATCTTGAATCGGTACCCAAGCTATTAAGCTTGAAAAAACAGAACAAGTTTTATGAAGGTGTTTGCTCTGATACCACTTGTTGGTCCCAAAGGGGCAACAAGGGTATGAAAAATGCTAGAGGGGGGGTGAATAGCGTTTTTAAAAATTCTTTTCAAACCCTTTTGCAAAGCAGTGGCTTATGCGCACAGTTCTCAAATAAGCTAAGTATAGCGCGCAGAGAGAGTGTGAAATGCACAGCGGAAATTTAAGCAGCTACTGCGCAGGGTATACTGCGCAGAAGGTAAAAACGCACGCGCTAAGTTTTGGCTAAAGAGTTGGTTAAAATGTTCTAAGGCAATAAGCAGTAACAAAACAGTAGCAGATAGCAATCTGATAAGATCAAACAAAGCAGCTATTAAGAAATAAGTAAGCAGGAAATAAGCAGTAAGAATACAGAACAAGCTATTTGGAGAGGTTCGATCGATGAAAGATCTACGTCCTCTACCAAGATGGTTAGTCTTAGATTTTCTAATGAGATTTATATTGATGTGAGGAGCTTTTACAAGATTACAAAGAATCAAAACTCAAATCAAAATCTAATCTATGAAGAGCAAATCCTAGACTAAAACGGTGTATCTCAAGAAGTAAGATCTAAATGATCGAAGCTTCAAGAGGTGTGTGTGTGACAGAAATTCTTGGCTCTATGAATCTATGAGATGAAGAGCACGAAGAATTCTGGTGATATAAGGCTTAGGATCTGGGCAAGAGTTTGAAGGTATGAAGGTTTGAAGGTTGATCTTGAATCTGGGAAAATTAGCAGCAATCTTCTTAACTTCAAGGATACTTATGAAAGCACAAACTCTAGCCACTTGGAAATGAAGATGAGCAGGCTATTTATAGCAGAGAGCTTAAAACTAGCCGTTGGTGCTCTGAGCAAGGACGATGAGCTGGCACAATATGATTGGTGCGCAGGTGTCCTTTATAGCCGTTGGGGCTCTGATCAAAGTTGATGACCTGGCATAATATGATTGGTGCGCAGGGATCTTTGAGCCGTTGGAGACTGAGCATGAAGACCAAAAACAAAAGCTTCTTCTAGAAGGTTGACAGCTGTCTTTATTTGAATTGCTTCATTTGAGCGCATCTCCACCGTTGGATATGTTGAGTGTGCAAATTTGTCATTTCTGCACACCTCAGCACTTTAATAAGCGTGCATCTTCTAAGCGTTTTCCAAGTTAAGTGATCTGAATGTATCGAAATCTGAGCAAGGTAGGATGCTTCACAGGAGAGACCTGCGCAGTGGTGTCCTGCGCAGAGAAGTCCTGCGCAGTGACCGCAGTCTTGCTTAGATCTTCATTCCTTTTCGCTCCAAGTCCTATATTCTATGCCTATACTATAAAATAGACTAAGCTAAAAATTGAAGTTATAAAACTTCTTACATAGGGTCCTAAAGTCCATAGAATATTCTTAGGTGATGGTATCAATCAATTCTAACATAATTAGGAGGGTTAAGAGATAAACATACCCAACAATGTCACATGCGCGGCACGTGACTGCTTAACGTTGATTTAGACGGAAATCGTCAAAAAGCCCTAAATTGGGCAAAAATTGGCATGTGAGACCCTAAATCGCCAAATTTTAGACGTCAAGCCCTAAACTGCAACCGCTTCATAGACATTAGGCTCTAAATTGAAATTTGCCCTATTTAGTTTTGACAGGTTAATTTTGTTTGATCAAATTTGAAAATTTTCATCTTTAGTAGTAGGTAGTGAACATTTGTTTTTTCAATACCACTCAACTAAAAAGAATAAATTCTTTCAAAAAAAATAAAAAGAATATATATAATTTTTTTAGTAATTTCTATTAATGTATTTAAGTTCATAAGATTTTTAAATTATAATATATGATTCATAAATGTTATACTGCAACATTTATTTTCAAAAAATTAATTTCAAATTTGATTTTAAATCAAAAAAATAATAGTTAAAATGTTATCTTAAAATTTAAAGGTGTGTTTAAAATTACAACCAACAATTTAAAATTAAAATATGTAATTTATGTTTACTTTATTTATTGTAGATAAAGAAGATTCCGGAACAAATTAAAAATTAAGTTAACGACTTTTATTTGTTAAGTTCATTTGCATTGTTTTAGTTAGTTGCGTGATAATTTTAAATAATGCTTTAAATTAGATGGCAGGATTAAATATTCTAAAATTTGAAGTGATTAGGCGTAGGGATGGCAACGGGTCGAATACGGTCCGGATATTGCAAAACATGTATCCGACCCGAGACTACCGAGCCCGTATCCGAACCCGTCCGTATCCGACGATAGGCGAATCCGTATCCGCCCAGTTTTTTTTTTTTTTTTTTATAAATCAAATCTTGAAACAAATATCAGCTACAAAACCTCAAAAATTTCAAACCATTTTGCACCCAAATCTCAATAGCTCATACAAACAATAATCTTCGAATCAACAAATTGAACAGATGACTGGCAATAACTGTATGAATAATAATTCAGAACCCAGGAAGGAGGAGAAGCGCAAATTAAGAATTGGAGAGAAATGGGTGAATCCGTATAAATAGCTTTAAATCAGACAAACTTAAGAAACTAAAAGGGTGTCTTCAAAAGTTAAAAAAGATGAAATTTTTGAACTTTCTTGTTGCCCTTAATTGGTATCCCGGATTCTTGATTCGTTGCATCCATGCTCAATTGACAAATCCTGCAATCCCTCTCAACATTCGACAAATGTGCTTTCCCCTCCTCCCCATCGTCAACTCCAGCTTCCAGATCCACCATCTCCACCGAGCATTCTGACACAGAGGATTCCCTCCTCTTGTTGGAAACCCCCACAATTTCAGTTCTGGGCAGGCTCGAACCCTTGTCGCCGGTGGAGTCGGACGGAGAGTGCCATGACGGCCAAAACACACAAATCTATTGAAAATCGTCAGCGTCGCCCTCTCTCTCTCTCTAACAGCGGGTTTGAAATTGAAGGTCGTTCTGTTGAATCGTCGGCGTCGCCCTCGAAGGTCGCTCTGTTCAGCGTCGCCCTCTCTCTCTCTCTCTCTCTCTCTCTCTCTTAACGGCGGGTGAAATTGAAAACCCTAGTACTGAACCTCTCGCCTCACTCACACACAGTATATACAAGGGTATGGAGTAATAATAAAATTGACAATAAGGGTAAAATAGTAAATAGCCTAATATATATACTATACGGGTCGGATACGAATATGATCTTATTCAGGTCGGATACGGGTCGGATACGGGCGGATCTCGGGCAGCTACCGAACCCGTATCCGAACCCGCCGGATTTTGAAAAGCTATTACCAAACCCACCCACCGCGCTCGGATTGTCTCGGATACGGATCGGGTTCTGTAAAATTTCCATCCCTAATTAGGTGGTCTATTATCTTTATATAAAGACAAAGAGACTCATGTGAGACCGTCTCACATGGTGAGACGGATCCCCCATGGGTCAAACCCATAACCCGCCCAGCTGTAACCCGCCCAAGCTTCTCCCTTCTCCTCTCAGCGCGCGACACATGACACACATTTAAAAAAAAAACTTTCCATTATTTTAAAATGCAATATCTTGTGATTTTGAAGTCGAAAAAAAATTCTAAAACTACCGCTGTGTTCGTCTCGACGAGACGAATAAAACTAGATAGGTCATGATATGGTTTGATTTGTTTTTTTAAAAAAAAACATTTTTTAACACACACACAAATTAGGCTGCTCGTCTCTTGAGATGTAACACGTTCTTATGAAAAAAGTAACAATTTGGTCTTAAAAAAGTAACACTTTATTGTAAGATGTAACATCAGTTTCGCAAATAATATAAATAGTTTTTGTGATTAGAAAAAGTAATAATTGAAGTGTAATACAATGCATATATGATTGTAATATGTTATATATATGAATGTAACAGTTTATAGGTTAAATGTTTTAAAAAAATAGTAAAAATTAATGTATATAATCGGTTTTGCATTTCAATTGAATGTAAAACCCAGAAAAATGTTACAATTGAGAAAAAAATGTTGCGTTCATTTATTATAAGCCAAATCCAACGGAGCGCCAAAATTCTGGATTTGGCGCAAAAAGAAGTCCAACGGAACGCTATTAAGCTCTTCAAAATAGCGCAAGATGATTACTTGCTTCAAATACAGAGCATGCTCTAAGGCTGAGCTAACCCTTATTCTTTATCCTGTTTCATTTTTTTAAAATTCTTTTTTGCTGCTTGTATTATCTACAAGCCAAGGTTTTATATATATTTTCTTCGTCTAAAATAAATAACTTTTAATATATAATTTTTGCAATACAAAATAAATATCATATTTGACTTGTCAATACTTTTAAATAATATATTTCTCTGATTTGTGCATTGCTTGTACAATGATAAACTGCACTAAATAATTACTCCCTCAGTCTTATTTATATTGGAAACTTTTGACCTTTTTTCAGTCAACACGAGCGAACTTTGACCAAACATTAATATCAATCTAGTCATCCTAGTGAAATTCTAAAAATTGTTATTTATAAATTATTAAGTGATTTATCAATATCACTTTTTAAAATTTCATTACCATGACTAAATTGACATTTATATTTGGTAAAAGTTTATTTGTGTTGACTGAAAAAAAATCAAAAGTGGTCAATATAAATGAGACTGAGGGAGTATCTAATTTCATGCATTATTAATTAATTGAATATAATGTAAATCATAAATAATAATAGAACAAATAATAAAAAAAAAATATATTAAACCAAATAAAATAAAATATAAAGAATATTTTAAGAATATGCTTTTTTGGTGCAAGATTTGAAGTATGATGGTTGGAGTTGATGGTAGATATTTGGTGCAAAATTTGCACCATTTAAGAAGAATAGTGCAATTTTTGCACTAAACCATTGGAGATGGTCTAAAATATAACATTGGTTTAGTTGTCAATCTTATGTTATCTTTAATCTATTTCAGCAAAATTGTGGTAATTTTTTTGGAAAAAAAAAGTGCTACATATGAGAAAAAATTGTTACATTTCTTTATAAAAAGTGTTACTTTTGCTGGCAAGCAAAAAATGGCAGGGAAAACAAAAGTTGGAGGCAAAAAAAAAAAATGGCTTTAGCTCGGCTTGGCTGGCTCGGCAGTGAGCCGTCTCACACCGTAAGAAAGTCTCGCAAGAGTCCACCTCTTATATAAATAATGTGCTTGATTGATTGCAAAGATTCCTGAACAACTTCTATATGAGGAGAGTAAAAAATCATTAATTAAAATCACAGAATCTTCACCTAAAATAAATGGTGGATCATCATTGTAAAAATCGGTGAAAAAATGTTTTTTTCCATAAGGTTCGTGTAAAACGCATTTTTAAATTGGCGCGGTGACATTTTTGTAAATGAGAAGTTGTTTTGCGCTGATTGTAAGTGTCACTGGTAGTGTTAAAAAGTGTTAGACCTTTAACACTTTTAATAAGTGTCAGTATCAATGTTAAAAAGTGTCAGTGTAATGGCTAACACTTTTAAACGCTAACATTGGCACTTAGGAAAACTGTCAATTCCAATGTTTATAAACGTCAGTTTGAAGTACTAGCACTTTGTAATATTAACACTCGCCATTTATGATGCTCAAAGTTATTAACGAAAATGCTACCGCTTGTTTTTTTAAAAGGGTAAATATAAAGTCACAAAAAAATGCCACAAAATTTGGTCTACAAAATGATGTGTCAAAACTTTATTGGTGTTTTTAATTAGAGTGTGCCGGGTCCACTATCGATGTAACCAATAAAATATCGCCACCTTATTTTGTATCCATCATTTTTTGAACTTCTTTTGTGCCCCTAGCATTGCTCTTTTTAAAAAGCGCCAACAACTTTTGAAAAAACACGTTTTTCCACACGTTTTTCACAAGACCAGCTCCTCTCGTAAAATAAACAAAACAAAACAAAACAAAACAAATGCAATTAATAAATAAAAAATTCCAAACCGATACGTCGCCCACCTAGATCTGACTTGGCTAATGTATATCAACAATTATCAGTCACTCTTCAGCACCAAAACAAAACTCCATTTCCAACTACACTCACAAATCCCCAAAACAATCAACCCAAAAATGTTGCAGCTCTCACTCCGTAGAAGTAATTGTCACTTTTTTTTTAATCTGCTTATTCAATCTTTTAATCAATTTGAGATTTTTGGTTTTGTATGTTCTTCGCTGATCGATGATGATGATGATGATGATGATGATGATGATGATATTTGTGTTGCAGTAAGAGCGTTACGGTCTTTGAATCCTCAAATCTTCTCTCTTACCACTTTCCCTCTTTCTACCTCCGCCGCCGCCGCCGACCCTTCTCGCCGTCTTCACGATCCTCCTGTATATTCTCTCTCTCCACCACCACTTTCCGCTTTTAATTTCTACTATTTGTCTGTTTGATCAATCTTTCATTCTTTAATTGCATGCCTTGTCAACTTCATTTGATCATAATAGTTTCTTCAATTAGGTTTTTATCCCTCTAAATATTTTTCTCTATACAAATATCACGTGTATGTATAAATCTTCATGTATGGCATAGTTCAATTTGCCCATGTTTCACTTAAATCCTGACATTTGTCTTTAATTTAAAATAAATTATGAAAAAAATTGCTTTTTGATGTCTTGGTAATTACAGTTCAAAACTTGTATTATACTGAAATTTCATATTGGTTTCTATGTCAGAGAGTACCAAATCTAGTTGGTGGTAGCTTTGTAGACTCAAAATCATCTGACTTCATTGATGTTGTTAATCCAGTAAGTATACAAACTGATAGCTTTTATTCTTGTTTTTTTTTTTTTTTTTTTTTTTGATTGAGGTTGACATTAATCTAATTGGTAATGATGTGCTTACTAGGCTACACAGCAAGTTGTTTCGCAAATACCTTTAACTACAAATGACGAGTTCAAGGCTGCAGTATCTGCTGCCAAACATGCTTTTCCGGCATGGAGAAACACGCCTATTACCACCCGTCAACGCATCATGTTCAAGCTCCAAGAACTTATACGAAGAGACATGGTTTGATTAGTTGTAATAGGATTCTCTCTCAATCAGTTTTCATCTCTATGTTTTGCTTATTGAAATTACTCTTATTCTTATTGTAGGATAAGCTTGCCCTCAATATTACAACTGAACAAGGGAAGACGTTAAAGGATGCACAGGGTGATGTGTTCCGTGGACTAGGTTAGTATTTCCATCGTCCTTTGTTACAGAAGCGGGTAATATTGTGGTCTCATGACTTTGAAATTCTTCCTAATCTGTCTGTAAAGAGGTCGTGGAACATGCTTGTGGAATGGCAACATTGCAGATGGGGGAGTATGTTCCAAACGTGTCTACTGGAATTGATACCTACAGCATCAGGGAGCCACTTGGTGTGTGTGCCGGGATATGTCCCTTCAATTTTCCGGCAATGATTCCTCTATGGGTATGACTGCTATTCCTTCTTTTTCCTAATTAAGATCGAGTTTTTCATTTTATTTTTTTTTTTGTCATATTATCAGTGTTTTTTTTTACTATTAATGCCAATATATGTTTAATCTTGTTCCCTGCAGATGTTTCCGGTTGCAGTTACATGTGGGAACACCTTTGTTCTGAAGCCATCAGAGAAAGATCCAGGTGATTACCGTTTACAAGTGTGTTTTACTGCTCTCAAACATGAATTTCGGACTACTATTTCATTTCCAGTGGCATTGATGCATGAAATCTCAAACTTGATATATGAATGTGTGTGTGTTTGCCTATTTTATTTTTCTCACTATTCGGTGTTGGTTGGCATGGAGGTATGGTGTAAGTTTGCACTTGTTCATATAGAAAGCCAGTTACTGATGCTGTCACTTATCGTATCATAACTATGGAAGTTCAAAATGGGTCTCTGGCCACCAGAACAGGGAATGGCAAAATCAACACGAACAACTTCAGTTGTTTATATTCTTTGTGTTATATAACTCCCAATGTTGGCAATGCTTGGTTAAGATACTTGCAGGAACTGAATTTTATTACTCCCTCCGTCCCAAAATGATTTTCTCATTTGGCTATTCAAACTTTTTAAGGATATGAACACTTGCTTCACTAGTCATGTTGTGTTTATGCACATTTAAGCCCATATTGGAGAAACGGGAAGAACTTTTTTTGACAATGAAAAATGGCAAATGAGAAGATCATTCGGGATAGAGGGAGTATTATACTGATGGGTACTTGACTAACATTAAGTGCATATCATCTTGTGCAACGATTATGGCTTTAATTAGTAGTCTTGGTTTCGGTGTGCCTTTTTTTCAATCCTTGAATGGAAGGCTGACCGATGGATGGTACAGTAGGACATCAGGAGTGGGTAAAGAATCTGGAGGGGAGTCTTGCGGTGTTGTGGTATGGAGGACATAAATACTACTCCCTCTGTCCCTAAATGAGTGTCCATTTTCAAGAAATCTTTGTCCCAAAATGAGTGTTTTTTTTTTAACATAACTTTCTCCCTAAATGTTTTTTTTCGAAAATTTTTTCACCGGTTTCTTTATACGTGCAAAACTAAATGTTTGGAAAGGAGATTACAAGATTATATATGAATATTTGCTACCAAATTGTACAACAAAGTTGAGATTTTCAGTGTCCCTTAAAATGAAATTTGGACACTCATTTAGGGACAGAGGTAGTAGTAATTAGTTAGATTGGATTTCAGTGGGAGATGATTGGAAAGATTCATGTCACCGAAAAAAATAACTGTTTATTGGAATCATATTCTATTTACTGGTATTCATTCGTGAGACTTGATAAATTATGTTAACTCATTGCCCACTCCATTCATGGCATATAGCAACTACTCATTCTCATGATCTAGTTTTTGGTTGGCCATGCGTAAAAGCAGTACCAAGTAACAAAACATAGAGCCATCCTTTTCCTGTGTTTCAAATGTAACTGATTTGTTTCTAATTTTATTTTCCATTTGTCTTTCTTCCAGGAGCATCTATGATACTTGCAGAGTTGGCAATGGAGGCTGGTTTACCCAGTGGTGTTTTAAATATTGTTCATGGCACCAATGTATGTTGTGCCACACATGTGTTTCTGATATTTTTGATTCAGTTAACTTTTGAAGTCCTCAAATATTTATATTAAATTTATTCTTTCTTTGTGTCTTTGTTTTGGGGGGTAGGATATTGTAAATGCTATTTGTGATGATGACGACATCAGAGCTATATCATTTGTTGGCTCAAATACTGTAAGTACATGGTTATTTATTTGATATGTTGTTATTCGTCTAGAGTTTAACAATGTTTTTTGGTTCACATAATCATCATACTACTTTGTAATTATAATGCTTTTTGAAACTTATTCGGCTTCTAGTTGGTTTTTAATCTGATTCTTACTTTCTTTTTTTTTTTCTACTTCTCCTCAAAGGCTGGCATGCATATATATGCAAGAGCATCTGCTAAGGGGAAGCGTGTTCAGGTTAGTGCTGCCTTGCCTTGTTTGACTGAAATATAGAACAACTTGATTGCTAGCACAGATATTTTAGTTGTCGTGAACTAATGATTCGATTGGCCACTGTCTGCAGTCCAACATGGGTGCCAAAAATCATGGGATTGTCATGCCAGATGCAAATATCGATGCTACACTTAATGCGTTGATTGCTGCTGGTTTTGGTGCTGCAGGACAGAGATGCATGGCCTTGAGCACAGTGGTTTTCGTTGGAGACTCGAAAGAGTGGTATGTTTCTTGGTCCCCCACATAATTGCAGTGTTGATTTGTGTCATACTCCATTTAGCTTGTACTCCCTCCATCCCAAAATGAACTTCCCATTTTTTTTGCTGTTATTACGAATGAACTTTGAGCAATAATTATATGTTGATTTAATTTTACTAATGAAAATCTAAAACTTGTAGTTGATACACCATCAACAATACTACCAACGACAAGTTTTGGATTATCATTATGATAATTAAATCAACCTAAAACTATTGCTTAAAGTTCATTCGTAGTAACGACAAAAAAGAGGTAAAAACATTTTGGGACGGAGTGAGTATATCATTTAGTGGTTGAAAAGTGGACAAGCATGGTATCCAAATGAGTTGAAGCATTATAAGTTTTACATTACATGTGACCAATATCTCCTTTATTGTTTATGATGGAAACTTCAATTGAACCGCAACTTCAGGCTGTAGAAGATACTGAGATAGGATCCACTAAAGTTCTACCGGACTGCATCCAGTTTTCATCCTCCATTTAGACAGCCAACATTATTTTCCATATAATATACTTACACCGTGTTAATCAGTTATATTATTTTAAGCTCCTCAATAGATTATATGCAAGAGACATAGATGTTGAATGTGTGGAGTCATATGATTGACTGAGTAGAAGATGGAGAGGCTGAGAGGCGTAAATGGGCGGTGATGGTGGCTGGAGTTTGGAAAATGGTAAGGATCAATGATGACACCACCACCCCCCCCCCCCCAACCACAAAAAGGAAGGAGTAAATAGAGGTGGAAGATGAAGAAAACAGAAAAAATTAGAGTGGTTAGCTTCCTCTAATAACATGAACTAAATAGAAATTTACAACCAAGAAAAAACACGAGTTTAAACTTCTCATAATTCCAGGATGCTACAACAGAGATGAGCTATTCTTTTGTACACTTTGGTACAAGTTAGTTTAGCCTTCATCTGGTTGCAAAGAATTTAGTTTTTACTTTGATTATTTAGGTGAGATACCTCATTATAACAGGGGTCTGTATCTATTTTAGGGAAAATAAGCTAGTGGAGCGCGCGAAAGCACTGAAAGTAAATGCTGGAACAGATCCTAATGCAGACCTTGGTCCCGTAATTAGCAAACAGGTAACTGAATGTTCTCATTTCTCTCTCTCTCTCTCTCTCTGTGTGTGTGTGTGTGTATCGAAAGCAAACTATGACTAGCCATGTGAAGTCCTAAATTTTAATTATTCAGGGTCAATGCTAAGTCTAACCTTTTTTACAACCACATATAAATCGGTTTTACATTTCTGCTTAAACTTATATTGTACCAATATTTCTCCTTCTGTAGGCAAAAGAACGGATACACAGATTAATTGAGGAAGGAGTACAAAGTGGGGCCAGATTATTGCTTGATGGAAGGAATATTGTGGTACCTGTCTTTACTTTAATGTTTCTTTTCGTAGATGTATTTCTGGTTTCATAGTTTCAGACTTTTTCTGGTATTTTGCATTGGTTATATGTTTTTCTTAATTTTCTAGGTGACACTGTGGCTGTTGCTGCCTTTAGTGACAATCTGGTTGGAATATGCTAAAGTTTCTGCTAAAGATGAATTGAACATAGACTCCATATCTTATCATTCAATCCAGCTAAACCTAAGCATACACCATCATCTCACTCAAGAGCCTATCTAGGACAAATAGTACTTCCTCCGTCCCATTCATTTTGGGATGGGGGAGTTCTATTTGTCCTAGATAGGCTCTTGAGTGAGATGATGTTGTATGCTTAGGTTTAGCTAAGAGCAATTCTGGACATTCATTTGGGACAGAGGTAGTAGATAACTTAGCGACTTGCACAAAAATAGATAAATATGAACAAACACCATGGACAACGAAGGAAACAAACTTTTCATCCCATTAAAGCAGGGCTTGAACTGTTGATCATTGAGTAGACTAAATTATTTTGTCTAGAAAAATGCCATCCAATAAGAGGACCTAAACATGTCTTTTCTTTTCATCCCTATCCTCGGTCATACCCTTTGATACGGTGCAAAATATTACAAAGGAAACTGAAACTTTTTATGTTTGAAAGGGTTGAATATCATTGCAAGGGGTCCACAAAGTCGCGGACCTGTCATTTTTTATCAGAATCCACGAGGCCACAGAAAATATCCGCTTCGATTTTATTTACTTTAACATTTTGGAAACCTGATCTAAGGAATGTCTCCATTGTCATCTTGATTGTCAAGGGCTTAGCAAGATAGGTTAAAAAAATTCCCCGGGTCTGGAGAACATTGCCATCAAATGAACTGACTTGTCTGTAAGCACCCCATATATACTCTTCAAGCTTGGCTTACCATTCTGACTGTCAATAGCCAAGTAAAACCATCTAGAGGAGCAGTCAGCTTGCTTAGTAATGTAAATTAGATATAGTGACCATCAAAATCAAAGTAGTATTATTAGGGTTCTCCCCTTCATTTCTCTTTTCACCTACTTTAAAGTATTGGGTGCTGGGCATCTAATGTTTATGTAAGAGTGGATGACACCTCGTTCTGTTAAAGTTTGCTTGCCTTCCTTTTTGTAAAGGCTTGTTACTCCACTATGACTTCATCTATTACTTGCCCAACAAAAGTAGCTAAACTACCTTGCGTTGAATAATATTTTGGCCCATTCTTAAGGTATTGATGCACAGTTCTTTTATAATCAGTTACACAAGTTTGTTGAATGATCTTTCCGAATGATGCCATTGTGAGACAAATTCTTATGTACCTGTTTGTAATCTCCCCAAGTAGGTAGCTTAGCAGAGTAGGACTGACAGTTTCGTGATGCCTTACTTACCTACTATGTACATTTGATGATGATCAGGTTCAAGGATATGAACAAGGCAACTTCGTAGGGCCAACAATCCTGTCTGGTGTGACTGCTGATATGGAATGTTACAAGGTATCTCTTCCATGTTGTTGTACCCTTTATATATACTGAAACACTTTGGATGGTCATTATTTAACAATCAGAAGAAGAAAACGTAAACGGTTTTAACTTGCAACTCACTCGGGTTTGTGCAGGAAGAAATCTTTGGTCCAGTTCTTCTATGCATGCAGGTCAGTCACTATTTTGTATCCTGGCTCTTAAAAAATGTAGCTCTGTACTCTAATGTCTGAGGTTTGATAAGAGCAATCTTAATTGTTGTATCCATTTTTCAGGCTGACAGCTTGGAAGAAGCCATAAGTATAGTCAACAGAAATAAGTAGGTCGTCCAGCATTAGTATTTAGTGCTGCAATCATCTTTCCTCAAGTCTCATCTTGTCCTTACATATGAGAAATCTTCTGCAGATATGGCAATGGGGCGGCTATTTTTACCACATCCGGAGTAGCTGCAAGGAAATTCCAAACTGAGATCGAGGCAGGACAGGTAAACCACCACTTACTGATCTTTATGCAATGTTTACTTTAAATCATTTGGATAAGATTTTTGAATGATGCACTATATTTGTCTACTTCTCTGCCCCCTCTTGCTCTTAACCAGTTTAAGATGTTCGGAAGATAGTTTTAAGATGTAGCAGCAGTTATTTTAGAAACTTGTGCTTATTTTTTTAAAAAAAATATACTCCCGCCGCCCCATAACAATGTGCACAAATTTCCCTTTTGGGCGTCCCAGTGATAAGTCACCCTTTCCAAAACAGAAATTTTTATATATTTCTTTATTCAATGGGACCCACTTGTCGTACTCACAACAACTATCCACTACTATTCACTACCCCACTTTTTATTTCCTACCTCACTTTTCATACTCACAACAACTACCCACTACTATTCCCTTCTTAATTCCCGTGCATCCTTCATTTTGTGCACATTGTTATGGGACGACTTTACGGTGGTGCACGGGGCAGTAATATTTGAGCATGGATTTTGTTTGTGGATGGGGCTTAGTTTTATTTTACCCATATTTTAGTTCTTAACCATTTTAGTCTGATGGAAAAAATAACAATAATAAGAGAGGACGGAAGGGAGCTTAAAGAAGGGTCGGTCTTACCTATCAAACTCTTAACACCATGTTCTCTTGCTCAGGTTGGCATCAATGTTCCGATTCCAGTTCCATTACCCTTTCTCTTTTACCGGCTCCAAGGCATCTTTTGCTGGGGATCTCAATTTCTACGGTAAGTAGTATAGATGGATATGTTCCAAAGATTGTAACAGACTAAATTCAGAGGTGGTTAGGAAATAAGGTTCTGAAGTTTTTGAATTTGTATGTATAGTTGAGAATTTATGTATGTTGTGAATTGTTGCAGGCAAGGCTGGGGTTAATTTTTTCACTCAGATAAGACAGTGACACAACAATGGAAAAGACTTGCCGAGCGGGTCTGGAGTTTCTCTCGCTATGCCAACTTCCCAAAAGTCCTGATAGCAGCAAACAAGCCACAGACCATAATTTCCGTGTGTGATATATAACTTGTTGGGGTTGATGTAAAATGGATGAAGTTGTGAACTCTATACATAATTATACAGACGTAATTTGTTTGTTCACCATGACCATTTTCTTGATTCCCCTTTTACCTCCCACAGTTTTATTCTTTCCGCTTATTTTTCTTCTTTTTTAGGTTGGTGTTCTAATTTTTGCAATCCAGACGGTGGAGGCACGAAGTAGGTGTGGGAATAAAAGACATCAAAACTCGAAAGCTTTTTGTGACAGTCTATGGATTCGTTACCAACTGTTCTAATGTGTTAATTCTGTCTGAAAAAGAAAAGTAGAGTTTCCATGGGCTCATTATACCAAAAAAGCCACATTTCAAACCAGTTGTTGATGTTGGTTGTTGCTTCTACTGTTACTCCCTCCGTCCCAAACTAAGTTTACGTTGAAATTAAGAAAAAATAATGTCTTTAAATTTAAAGTAAAGTAGCAAAAAGTAGGAGAGGGAAAGTGGGTATGAAGTTTTTGTTGTGAGAATGATAAGTGGGTCCTATTATCCATTTTAGGAAATAAAGTAACTAAGAACCTTAGTCTGAGACAAACAAAAAAAAAAAAAAGGGTAAAAACTTTAGTTTAGGACAGAAGGAGTATTTAAAAATAATAAATCAGTTGACCAAAACACATTCAGGAGCTGAACATTTGCACAGTAATGCAATCCTCAGAATTTTGCCTATCATAAAATCAAACATCGTATTAACTTGATGGTAAATTAAGAAAGAAAATAAAACTCTCTACTTAATAAAGGAGTAAACACTATCCAAAAAAAGAAGAAGAAGAAGAAGTTAATATCAGTGATTGCCAAACATAAAATGAAGTAGGAAAAAGAAAAACATCAGTAAGTGATCTGATGAACAATCATAACATAATAAAGTGAAGTGAAGAAATACCTTTCTCGGCCTTTTGGCTAAGATCAAGTGTATATCTATTCTTTATCAGTTTAATATCTGATATGTGGGCCATCGGTTCACACGATATTAATCTTATTTTTGAGGGGAAAGGCCTATCACAATAGCTTACTACTTCACGAGTCGCTCATGCCTTACACTATTGCAAAGGCCTGGCTCACCCCACAAAAAATATGAACAAAAAAAAAGTGAAGAAGAAAGAACTCAATAGAAATGAAGAAGGAGAAGAAAGAAAGAAGAAACAAAACAGAAGTGAAGTAAAATAAAAATAAAATAAAGAAACAAGCGGCTTCGTCCAGATATGAATCTGGAGACCTTCTGTGTGTTGAACAAAAAAAAAAAAAAATCACAACAAACGAAATTGTATGGGACGGAAGGAGCAGTACATGAACACAAACAGGGTAACTTAGAAGAAATCATAGGCATTACATATTTAATCAACTCCTGATAAGCATGAAGTCAAATGAAATAAAAAATCAGTTGACCAAGGCAGTCACGAGCTGAATATTTGCCCAGATATGAATCTGGAAGTCATGATGTTCTCTTGCTTATTAATCTCCATAAGTGGTTATGAAGTCAAATGAAATAAAAAAATCAGTTGACCAAAAGCTGAATATTTGCACAATACTACATCCTCAAAATTTAACCAATCATAAAATCAAACATCTTATAAACTTGTTGGTATATTGGATAAGAAAATAATTTTAGTAAAAGGCGAAAGAATATTTAAAAAAAAAAAAAAACATATATTCACTCTCAAAAATTGTCTAATTTTAACTTCTAATCAAAGTTCAATGTATAAAAATTCAAAATAGGACAAACTTTTCAAAACTTGTATTGATAATAAACTTAGTACTAAAACAGGTAAAGAGCCAAACCCAAAAAGGATTCAGCTCTCCAAAAATAAGCGTATGCCACTTAAGGCGGCGAGCACACGGTATTCTTTAGTAAAAGGCGAAAGAATAGTTCGCTTTGTTCTCACCGCATGGCTGTGTGCTAGGGATGACCAAAAACCGGTTCCGGGCCCGGTTCCGGTTTGGCATATATGTGACCCTGAACCGGCCCGCGCTTACACCGGTTCCGGTCATCACAATCCGGTTCCGGTACGGTTCCGGTCCGGTTCCGGTTCAGTCCACGCTACCTTTTTTTTATTTTTTTTATCATACAATAATGAAAACATGTTAAAATTTATTAAAAGACAAGAGATTTTATTTTATAATACACTAATGAATAAACATGTTTAATTAAATTTATTGAAAAAATAAGGGATTTTTTTTTTTTTTAATGGAAATGCCAATCCGGTTCCGGTTCCGGTTCGCCATATATGTGACCCTGAACCGGCCCGCGCTTACCACGGTTCCGGTTACTCCGGTTCCGGTTTACTCCCCGGTTTGCTCCGGTTCCGGGCTTTTCCGGTCCGGTTTGGCCATCCCTACTGTGTGCCACTCAATGGTAATTCACATTGTTTACTATACTGGTCACTTTGGTCGTTACCCTATTCAACTGTCGATGTGGGTGTGTGAATCTAGAAAATTCCTGCCGATAAGCTTCTATCTCCATCACTTGCTGGAAACAAACAGGAAATGTGACTAATCAATGGGACACTCAAATATAAAGTTTGTTTGTGCACATTGTTATGGGCCGGAGGGAGTATGTTTTACCAGTTCCCTTTTGTTCTGTTGTCTAGTACGGAGTATTTGATTTGATTGAAAGCTCACAAATTATTGACTCGGTTTGAGCTTGTAATGTATCATTCTGCACAAAGAATTCACATTTGGGTTGCCTAGTTAAGTTGCAGCAATACTTGAATCTGTTATTTCATGACCTCAAGTTCCATTTAAAATGTACTCGGCAGAAAGTGTGGCTACTGGCTACTAATGCAGTCCCCTCTGCTTTCACTTTATGTATCCTGAATTGGAAGTAAGGATTTAACTCCATTACACATTATCTTGCGTGGTAATCTAAATTAGATATGTTGATAATCAAAATCAAAGTAGTATTAACTTCTCCGCCTCGTTTCTCTATTCACCTACTTTCAAGTATTGGATTGCTGGATATCTAATGTTTTTGTAAAGAGTGGCTCTAGAGGCTATGCCAACTTCCTTTTCTTCTGATACTTAAAAAGTGATGTTGTGGTTACCGTACATTTTCTTGATTTCCCATCATCCTTCACAATCTATGGCTGTTATTAAGGATGTGAAAGATGATAGTAGTATTAGCCGGTAGACAGGAGCTCTTTCGAGGAAAAACAGCAAATGAAAAATCTTCTGTTTTCATACATATATAAAACATATCCACATCCACAACAGTTCATATCTTATAAGCTGCAGTTTGAAATTAGCACGACAAAAAAGAGCATTAAAATGTTTTCATAGTCAGTAAGGGATCTATTTTGTTCATTCAGGCCCTCGACCCAACTTTTAAATAGGCTGGATAGCTATAATAAGTTTTGAGACTGGTATTGGTAGGGGCCGCGCGAACGCAGGCCCCAGCTAACACAAATTATGACGTAGGTTCGACCACTTGGGCCGACCTTAGGCAGGCACCCCTCCAAAGTGCAATGGAGGTTACCAACCTAGGCCATGGGCCTTATTGATCACCCATTGACCCCGTCCAGGTAAGTAATTTTCAAGGCCCTCATTAACCAAATTACATACACTTTGATTTTTATCCTTCACTTTCTTACTAATTTGATGTGGGACAAACATCAAAAACTTTCTGGATGGAAGTGGAACTCTTCTTCTTCATGCTTAGAATGATTTGTTCTAGGAAGGATCATCGTCGGTTTCTATCTTCAAAATCAGTTTCCATCGTAACATTATACCAAAACAGCCAGCCACATTTCAAATTGACCAAATTACTATATTATTATCAGCTGACCAAATACACTCGAGAGCTGATTTGCACAGTAATGCGTCCTGTTACTAACGAATTTAACGAAGATCATACAAACTTGACGGTGAATTGGGAACTCTCTATTTAAGAAATGAGTAAACATCAGCCATCAGGGATCCACAAACATAAACTATGAAGAAGGAAGGAGTATATATCAGTGATTCAGGAAGAGGAAAAAATGAAAATTAAAAAACACAATGATATGGCTTCGCCCGGGTTCTAACCGGAGACCTTCAGTGTGTTAGACTGACGTGATAACCAACTACACCACGAAACCTTGTTGACCTTGCAACGAAAATAATTAATTTATCAATCATATTGTTTTTAGTAAAATATTGATGCTTTACTTGTGTTTTAAATGGACAACAGTACTCCTTCAAATAAAGCACTGAATACTAATTATTCAGAGTCATACTTCTGGTATTTAAGGCATTATTCAGTAGATTGCAATTTTTCATTAATTTAGAACCACTTGATCTATCCAGTCTAATCCTTGGGAATGTTCCTTTTAACTTCATTACCAACTAACTTGTTCATATCAGCTAGACATTTAATTCTTATTCCAATTCTACCCCTCCGTCTCAAAATTTTAGCCCCACATTTTTTATTGTTAACTTGAGTCAACTTTGAGGAATAATCTATGTTAGTTTTAATATTCTAATGAAAATCAAAACCTTGTTATTGATAGTAATAACAATGGTGCATCAATAACAAGTTTTCAGTTTTTAATACGATAGTTAAAACTAACTTAGATTATGAGCTTCGGACTCTAGGGCCCCTCACTACCAACTTATATTCTAAATAAGGACTCAACAGATCACTAATACCAGAGACACCCCTCACTTGCAAAAAGATGCAAGATGACTAAAATGCCCTCATATCTCCTCTCACCCTTACTTTTTTGGTCAAATCATAGTCAAACTCTTATAACTGACACATAATTTAACATATAAGAGTAAAAAAAAATCATTTTTTTCATTTTTTTTTAGAAAAATAATAATATTATTTGGTCAAATATGGTCAAACTCGATCAAATAACAGTCAAACTATTATAACTGACACATAATTAACATATAAGACTCAATTTTTTTCACCTTTTTCAACTTTTGAGAAAAAATAATAATATTATTCGGTCAAATCACGGTCAAACTCTTATAACTGGCATAAAAGACCAATATTTAACATATAAGAGTCAAATATTTTCATTTTTTTCAATTTTTGAGAAAAATATATAATTTTATTGTGTCAAATCCCGGTCAAACTCTTATAAATGACATATAAGACCAATAATTAACATATAAGAGTCAATTTTTTCAACTTTTAAGAAAAAATCATAATATTATTCGGTCAAATCTCGGTAAAACTCTTATAACTGGCATATAAGACCAACAATTAACATATAAGAGTCGATTTTTTTCACTTTTTTCAACTTTTAAGAAAAAAACATAATATTATTCGGTCAAATCTCGGTCAAACTCTTATAAATGACATATAAGACCAATAATTAACATATAAGAGTCAATTTTTTTCAACTTTTAAGAAAAAAAATAATATTATTCGGTCAAATCACGGTCAAACTCTTAGAACTGGCATATAAGACCAATATTTAACATATAAGAGTCAAATATTTTCACTTTTTTCAATTTTTGAGAAAAATATATAATTTTATTCGGTTAAATCCCGGTCAAACTCTTATAAATGACATATAAGACCAATAATTAACATATAAGAGTCGATTTTTTCAACCTTTAAGAAAAAAACATAATATTATTCGGTCAAATCTCGGTAAAACTCTTATAACTGACATATAAGACCAACAATTAACATATAAGAGTCGATTTTTTCACTTTTTTTCAACTTTTAAGAAAAAAATAAATATTATTCGGTCAATTCACGATCAAACTCTTATAACTGGCATATAAGACCAATATTTAACATAGAAGAGTCAAATATTTTCACTTTTTTCAATTTTTGAGAAAAATATATAATTTTATTCGGTCAAATACTGATCAAACTCTTATAAATGACATATAAGACTAATAATTAACATATAAGAGTCGATTTTTTCAACTTTCAAGAAAAAAACATAATATTATTCGGTCAAATCTCGGTAAAACTCTTATAACTGACATAAAAGACCAACAATTAACATGTAAGAGTCGATTTTTTCACTTTTTTCTACTTTTAAGAAAAAAACATAATATTATTCGGTCAAATCTCGGTCAAACTCTTATAAATGACATATAAGACCAATAATTAACATATAAGAGTCGATTTTTTCAACTTTTAAGAAAAAAATAATATTATTCGGTCAAATCACGGTCAAACTCTTATAACTGGCATATAAGACCAATATTTAACATATAAGAGTCAAATATTTTCACTTTTTTCAATTTTTGAGAAAAATATATAATTTTATTCGGTTAAATCCCGGTCAAACTCTTATAAATGACATATAAGACCAATAATTAACATATAAGAGTCGATTTTTTCAACTTTTAAGAAAAAAACATAATATTATTCGGTCAAATCTCGGTAAAACTCTTATAACTGACATATAAGACCAACAATTAACATATAAGAGTCGATTTTTTCACTTTTTTCAACTTTTAAGAAAAAAAATAATATTATTCGGTCAAATCACGATCAAACTCTTATAACTGGCATATAAGACCAATATTTAACATATAAGAGTCAAATATTTTCACTCTTTTCAATTTTTGAGAAAAATATATAATTTTATTCGGTCAAATCCCGGTCAAACTCTTATAAATGACATATAAGACCAATAATTAACATATAAGAGTCGATTTTTTCAACTTTTAAGAAAAAAACATAATATTATTCGGTTAAATCTCGGTAAAACTCTTATAACTGACATAAAAGACCAACAATTAACATATAAGAGTCGATTTTTCACTTTTTTCAACTTTTAAGAAAAAAACATAATATTAATCGGTCAAATCTCGGTCAAACTCTTATAAATGACATATAAGACCAATAATTAACATATAAGAGTCGATTTTTTCAACTTTTAAGAAAAATAATAATATTATTCGGTCAAATCACAGTCAAACTCTTATAACTGGCATATAAGACCAATATTTAACATATAGGAGTCAAATATTTTCATTTTTTTCAATTTTTGAGAAAAATATATAATTTTATTCGATCAAATCCCGGTCAAACTCTTATAAATAACATATAAGACCAATAATTAACATATAAGAGTCGATTTTTTCAACTTTTAAGAAAAAAACATAATATTATTCGGCCAAATCTCGGTAAAACTCTTATAACTGGCATATAAGACCAACAATTAACATATAAGTGTCGATTTTTTCACTTTTTTCAACTTTTAAGAAAAAAACATAATATTATTCGGTCAAATCTCAGTCAAACTTTTATAAATGACATATAAGACCAATAATTAACATATAAGAGTCGATTTTTTCAACTTTTAAGAAAAAAAATAATATTATTCGGTCAAATCACGGTCAAATTCTTATAACTGGCATATAAGACCAATATTTAACATATAAGAGTCAAATATTTGCCATTTTTTTTTGTTTCAATTAACATGAAACGGAGGGAGTATATGCTTGAATGCTTCCACTTTGAGAATAGTTGCTGCAACATTGTTTTACACCCCTTCTTCACTAAAAAACTTAAAACCTGCTAAGTAAAACAGAGAACAAAAAAAAAAAAAAAGAGCATTCAACCATTAAAAATACACCAAATCACATTTCATTCCAATGAACACAAAACCAAGCAAAATCAGCCCCATTTCTCTTCTACCACTTCCTAAGCAAATTACAAAACAAAGAGAATCCAAATTGAAGATAGAGATCAGATTAATAGTATATTAAATTAATTAAACCAAATCTTATGGGTTTAGTACGAATTCAAACTGGAATAACTTGTTTTTAGCTTCGTATCACCCTTGCAATGGAATCAAGTTCATTTATGCTCCAATTGCATACATGAAGCCGGGGATGAAGGTAACTGATTGGCGAGACCAACAACATCGGCGTTAGGTACCTGATCGGAGACGAGAGAAGCGCTAATCTACACGGATCTGAAAGGTCGTCGGTGTAAACATCCGGTTTGAGAAGAAAGAATCTTCGGTGAGATCCTGTAGCTGGAGAAGGAGAGAATAGGATGGTGGCCGGAGATGGATAGTAGCGGTTCCATTACCTTGAACCATCCAAGATATGCGAAACAGGAGAGAAGCTGTCGTCCATGGAGAAACAGTCTAGATCTAGCCGGAATTCGAAGACATGGCCGAAACCTAATAGATCGTAGATGAAGGAACGTCGATCTAAGTAGGGCTGGGGTGTGAGACGTCGTATGAAGGAGGATACACGTATGAAAAGTCTATGGAGAGGAGAAAGAACCTGCCGGAGCCAGAGAAGAAGCTGCCGTATTCGGAAAGGTTCGCCGGAGTCGGAGATTTGACGGCCGTTGGAGGGGAGTGGCCGTGGGCTGGGGGAGAGAGAGAAAGTGTGAGGGTGTGTGTGTCGTGGCTCGTGAATGAGGGGAGGGGAGGGATATTAGGGTTTTATTTGGGGGCGGGGGTACTTTAGGTATTTAGGTATTTGTTTTGACCGGTCAACAGGTGTGAGGGGTGTATGTGGAATTAGCATCTTATAAGAACTCCTTATTTGAGATTTGAAAAGAACCTCTCCTTAAAATGGAATAACCTATTAGTTGGGAGGGCCCTAGAGGAAAAAGCCCCTTAGATTATTGCTCAAATTTGATTCAAGTTTACAACAAAAAAAAAAAAGTATGATAACAGAAAGGGAATGCATGCTTCATAATGCAGATTCAATTGTCAAATGTAAGCAGAAACCTTTAAAGATCATTTGTTCAAGAAACAAAGTCCGGATGCTTATAATGATGGAATATTCAGCTAAAAGCGGAAAAGGTCAACCTTATTTAAAGGGTGATAAACGCAGCATTTAATTAACAAGAAGCGAATGAGTTTCAAGCTAGGAAAGGAATAGAAACATAAGGAGCTCATTGTCGAAGGTGTAGAAATTCGCTAGACCAGGGAAAAAAAAAAAGTGTCGATAACAAAAGCTCACAAATAAATGAAGTTTTTGGGACAAAAAGAGTAGCATATACACACAAATACAAAGTAACTTAAAAGAATTCATACTCATTACATAATGAATCAAGTCTTGACATACAGCAAAAACTGAAAATGTTTGGACAATGCATACAAATTCCTAGTAGAGATGAGTATGCGCTAATCAGAGTCGTCATCTGACGTGTCAGATGATGACTCTGATTCCTCTTCTTCTTCCTCTTCCTCTTCCTCTTTCTTTTCCTCCTCTCCCTTACGTTTCTCCTTTTTCTGACCACCGCCTTTGCCCTTTTTTCCTTTCTTTTTCTGCTTTTTCTCCTTCCTTTTCTCTTTGATCTTTTCCTTAATCCTCTCGATTAACCCTTGCTCGTGTCTCTCCTCGCCTTCGCCTTTCTTACCTTCATTATCATGGTCTTGTGTTAAGTGGTGGAAGGCCTCCTCGATCTTCTCACCTAACTTTTGAAAGATTCCTATCATTATCTTTCTCTAAACAAACCCCAAAAAATGATTGGTGATGAACTGATTATTATTCAGGTATCAATGGAGCTAGAAGACCTGCATATTTATAAGTAACTGCCACTAGCATTTTATTCTTTCTCCATATCTACTTAATTACTTGGGATACTATAGAAATTGAGTTGACATTGGGCAAGTTAATAATTAAAAAGAACCTCTCAAAGTAAACGCATCCTTAATGAAAACATCCTATCAACAATACATGTTTGGTGAGCTGTGGGACAACATTAACTTATACTCCCTCCGTCCCAAAATGATCTTCTCATTTATCATTTCTCATTGTCCCAAAAAGTTCTTCACATTTCCACAATTTAAGCTTAAAAGTGCGTAAACAAAGCATGGCTAGTGAAGCAAGTGTTCATATTCTTAAAAAGTTTGAATAGTCAAATGCGAAGATCATTTTGGGACGGAGGGAGTATTCAAGTACATGTTGCTCATTATCAACTCCATTCAATCGCTGATGAACACCAACTAGCTGAATACTCCTTCCGTCCGGGGAAAGATAGTCCTACTTTTAACTTTTATAGGCAAACCATAAAAGTCAAAGCGAGACTGACAATGGAAGTATTTCTAGTCCAGTTATACTACTCCCTCCTCTCCTCCGTCCCAAAATAACTGTCGAATTTTACTCGTAAAAGTTGGAGCTTCGTGCTCCAACTTTTAACTAAAGATAGTCCTACTTTTAACTGATCTGTTTGGTTGTTAGCCTATTAAAATGCCGATGTGGGTGTGGGTGTGGGTGTGGGTCATTTTGAAATACTCATGCTCATTCGCTTTCTGCCTACAAACCTTTTGATCTTCTATTAATGCTGTTCAAGTACTTAGAGAATCCACAATGGGAGGTTTTTAGGATCTTTTTATTTTTATGAAAAAGTTCTTTAAAGCTTTTTGCCATTGTGTAAATGTTTAAAGGGCTCTTTGCTAAATAGTTGATCTTTGTAGAAAGAGCTCTTTTTTGTAGCTTTTACATTAATATTCACCAACTCCATAGGTAAAGAAAGATTTCTACCATTGTGAAGAAATGCTAAAAACATCAATTGTTAGTTTAGAAATGATTTAGCATATTGAAAAAAAAAAAAAATACACTCTGAAAAGCTCTTACCATTGTCTTGTGGATGCTCTTAGTCATTTATCTTAGACCCACTAATTTGTAAGCTTTGTCAAAGAAACTGGTAAGAGCTTATGGTTCAGTAGATGAAACATATAGCATGCCTGCCTTTTGTGCATTATATTTCGCAAACTCAAGGTCAGATCATTCGTGTTGTTCAATAAGTGTAAGTACAATACCGATCTGGGATACTTCAATATGATATCAGAATGCTGATTCTTCTGAATAAACTACGAGCTGGATTCATCCAATGTAATCCACATTCTGCACTAATCTCGTTTGGTGGTGGATATCGGCTTTCCAACGTTACTTTACCTTTAGGCTTGTTAGAAATCGTATCACATTCAACCCTTTTTCCAATCTCTTCTTTTGTTAGAAATCGTATCACATTCATCCTGAACTGGAAAATGGTGACATAAGGCTGTCTGAGTCTAACTTTAGTTTGTCATGTAACATACAAAGGCAGCCTTTCTCAACATCCTCACTCGGGTTTTAATTTCATGTCAGCACTTTCCTCTCCAACCTCCATTATTACCCGTTCTTTGTCCATCCCCGCTTAAACAAAATTAAATGTAAGTAAACATGGTCTTTGCCTGCTAGTGCTCAGAGTATTAAATTAGACAATGCTAAATAGTTACAGAAAAAGAAAGTCAAGATTAGAAAGAATATTTCAGAGAATTTTATTTTTGAATCAACAATCACTACCTGACCAACAAGTTTCTGGTCATATAACCTAACTTAAACATATCCGAAAATTTTGGACTAGAATCTGTAGAGCCTAACCCCAAACGGGGTAGGCACTCCAAAAATGAGGGTATGCCACTTGATGCAGCAAGCACACGGTATTCTTTAGTAAAAGGCGAAAGAATAGTTCGCTTCGTGCTCACTGCGTGGCTGAGTGATTCTTCCAGCTGATACAGACTTGTCTCTATACTTGACTCCGTCAGTGTCTTCCATCAACATTGTCGATGTGGGACTGTGGGTGCCCAAAAAATTAGATTCATTACCCTGAGATTTATTTCTCCTTCAATTTACTTCTTTATTAGACCAGTTTGTGAGCTGATGTTGATCTCTTACAGAATGGATCTTGCATAGGAAAACTGTATCGTACTCACAGAAAAAGGCACTAAAATATTGTTGCTGTTTTTCTTCAATTTGGGCTGAAAAGTTGAGGATTGTCTTTTTTTTTTTTTGGTACATAAGGAAAAAAGTTGAGGATTGTCATCATCCCATAATCACTACACCCCTCTTACTCTCTATGTTTCAAAATACATGTCGTTTTAGACTTGCTAAAAAATATAGTAATTAATTTAGGTAATATAGACTAATATACCCCTTAAAAAAATCCTATTACCTAGGTAATTCAATGCTTATACAAGGGATAGTTCACAATTAATGAATAAAGGTATAATTGGTATACAATAGCAAAGATTTCTTGGAGATAGTAAAACGTCAAGTAGCAAAATTTAACTCCTAAAATGACATGTATTTTGAAACGGAGGGATTAGTGTTGGCCGGAGTTAGGAGAATTACATACTCCCTCTATCTGTCTCGAAATAATCATCTCATTAGGCATTTCTCATTGTCCCAAAAAGTTCTTCCTATTTCTAATATTTAGGTCTTCTCATTAGCCATCTTTCATTGTCCGGCTTAAATGTGCATAAACACAACATGGCTTAAATGTGCATAAACGCAACATGACTTCCAATAGCCATCTTTCACGGCTTAAATGTGCATAAACGCAATATCCTTAAAAAGCTTGAATATTCAAACGTGAAGATCATTTTAATTTGGCACCTTTGCTTTGCTCTACAAGCAAACAGGTATACAATTTATGTATACTTATGTTAATTGGAGCACCCAATAACAATGCTTTAGCCAAAACATGTTTCAATGTTAGAGAGAATATTTTATATTTATTTTAGGTAGGGGCTGCGCGGACGCAAGCCCCCTCTACCACAAATTATGATGTAGGCTCGACCACTTGGGCCGACCTTAGTCAGGCACCCCACCAAAGTGCAATGGAGGTCACCAACCTAGGCCATGGGCCTTATTGATCACCCATCGACCCCATCCAGGTAAGTATGTTGCTTTGAGCTACACTAACTCATTACATACACCTCTAATTATTCTCACTTCTTATAATTACCCCATATGGGATTAACTGGAAATTAGATAAGCTTAACTTGGCATTGAATACCCCTAATCCCTAATACCCTTCGGTGATCTAGCTAGAAACATTAACTGAAGAAGAAAGGAATAAGCATAGATGACCCACAAACACAAAATGAAAAGAAAAAAAAAACAGTACTCCATCCGTCCTGAAAATGAATGTTGGAAAAACTTTCAAATTTGCTATTCGCCAAGAGTAAATTTGAAATTTTTTTAGACATTCATTTAGGGACAGAGGCATTAAATAATTGGATAGGGCATAGAAATTCATAGTGGAGATGAGTACGTGCTAATCTGAGTCACCATCTAATGAGTCAAATGATGGCTCTGATTCCTCTTCCTCTTCCTCTTCCTCTTCCTCTTCCTCTTCTTTTTCCTTTTCCTCCCCCGCTTCCTCTTTCTTGCCCTCCTTTTTCTTTCCCTCTTCTCCCTTACCATGTCCATCCTTCTGTTGACCACCTCCTTTACCCTTATCTCCATTCTTTTTCTCCTTTCTCTTCTTTCTCTCTTTCCTTTTCTCTTTGATCTTTTCCTTAAACCTCTCTATTAATCCTTGCTCGTGTTTCTCCTCGCCTTCGTCCTTCTTATCTTCGTGATCACGGTGTGATAAAGAATGGAAGGCCTCCTCGATCATCTCACCTAACTTGTCAAAGATTTCTGACATTATGTTCCTCGACACAAAACCGAAAAAATAATGGGTGATGATCTGATATCAATGGAGCTAGAAGACCTACATATTTATAGTTCATAAGTACTAACTGCCATTAGCATTTTGTTCCTTATATATATATTATTTATTTAATTACTTGAGAGAATAAAAAAATTGTGTTGACATTGGAGAAGTTAATAATGATCGAGAAGAACTTGTAAAAGTAAACGCATCCTTATTGGAAACAGGCTATCAACTAGTAGCAGAATATTTCTGAACCAATAATACTACTCCTTCCTTCTTCCATATGAGTAATATAAACTCACAAAAACATCTTTTTAAGTTTTGGTTATAAACATGATTGACAATGCATGATCTGATGTTATTCTTATAGATCCACCGTTCAATAATTAAATATTCATTCACGCATTGTCAATTGTGTTTGTAACTACTCTCTCTGTCTGATGCAATCCGAAATTCCCAAGCATTCAAAGATCCGCCAGGATTTTCTTCAAGACCCGCCCAGAACAGGTTCAGCTCGGACGCGCAAGGTTGTTGCCTCGACTGTGCAGCTCGGCCGCTCCAGGTTGTTGACTCGGCCGTGCAGAAAAGGTTTTGAAGGACGAGGCTTACGCAAGGAATTGCACGATCGTGCCTCTTTTTATGCACGGTCGTGCCCGACGAATTTCAGAAACGGCTTCCTGATTCCTTTCCAGATTTTGAGTTTATTATTATTCCTTTTTTATTTTGGATTCCTTTTTAGACTAGGGTTTTTATTATTTTAGTATAAGTACTCTTGTAGTCTTTTATTTTGAACAAGTTGATTATTATTAATTTCAGAATTGCTTTGCAATTATCTATCCCTCTTTAACCTCCTTTATTTCTTATTCAAGAATTTCTTTGAAATTCTTCTTGGGAATTTTACTCCTTGCAGATTAATTGATTTCGATCAATTAATAGTTACTATTCCGCTGCGTTTTACATCAGTTGATGCAATCCGAAATTCCCAAGCATTCAAAGATCCGTCCGGATTCTCTTCAAGACCCGCCCGGAACAGGTTCAGCTCGGCCGCGCAAGGTTGTTGCCTCGACCGTGCAGCTCGGCCGCTCCAGGTTGTTGACTCGGCCGTGCAGAAAAGGTTTTGAAGGACGAGGCTTACGCAAGGAATTGCACGATCGTGCCTCTTTTTATGCACGGTCGTGCCCGACGAATTTCAGAAACGGCTTCCTGATTCCTTTCCAGATTTTGAGTTTATTATTATTCCTTTTTTATTTTGGATTCCTTTTTAGACTAGGGTTTTTATTATTTTAGTATAAGTACTCTTGTAGTCTTTTATTTTGAACAAGTTGATTATTATTAATTTCAGAATTGCTTTGCAATTATCTATCCCTCTTTAACCTCCTTTATTTCTTATTCAAGAATTTCTTTGAAATTCTTCTTGGGAATTTTATTCCTTGCAGATTAATTGATTTTGATCAATTAATAGTTACTATTCCGCTGCGTTTTATATCCGTTGGTATCAGAAAAAGAAGATCCTTGGACGATGACTACCGATGGAGGAAACAACGAGGGCATTCAAGCCGCCATTGCTAAACTACAGGCTTTGACACGTCGTTTGGAGCAACAAATACAATAAGATAAGCTTTTGACGACGGTTAGGCGATTAGCAGTTGATGGTAGAGATGTCAACCCCGTAAACCGAAACGGCGCGCGTGAGGAAGATCTCCGTCACGTTGATCCGTACGGTAGGGTTAATTATAATACTCATGATAAGGGGGTCATGGGAGCACCCCCACGCCCTCCAATTCGGGCAAATATTCCATCCTCTAATGATGAAAAATACAGCGTCCAAGCCATTCTCGATTCTTTGAAAAACAACAATCGTTTGGATAATGCTAGATTCATGGTTGAGCATGCTCGCTACATGCAAAACACTAAATCAATAAATTTCGAATTGTGGGTTGCTGAAGAAATTTCGTGGACTAAGAAGGTTCGTGAATTGGAAGCACCAATACCTTTAATTGAAGATGCACCTGAAGAATGTGTGATAGAGTCCTTGGAAGAGCTGTCAGAGGAACCACTTTTTGAAGTAGTGGTGGACGACGAACATGAAGAATGTGTGATAGAGTTCCATGAAAAAGAGTCCTTGGATGTGCATTCCGAGGAGCCACTTTTTGAAGTGGTGGTGATGGCAGATTGTAAGGTTCGGTGTTTGGATGAGCAAGAGGCAGGAAGCACAATGAAGTCCCATAGCCCAGCACTGTTTCAACCGGAAACAAACCTGCACTTCACCGACCCAGATCAGGTCCGGCCGGACCAACGGCTTGACCCGCCCGGACCAATGGGCAGGGTCCGACGCACCTTACCAGCTATCTGCCCGGACCTGAACAACTTTGGACTCCGCCAGTCAACTCCTGGGCTGTTCAACATGATGCTACCTTGCCCAGATATTTTAAAACCGTTGATGAAGGGTTGTCATATTTCCTACCTTGAGCAGAAATGGACGTTTTCTTGAAACCTGAAAAAGCGTGTGTTTATTCTAAATATCTTTTTCAGTGGAATGGCACTTTTCAAACATCGGAGATGAACTCGGGACGTGTTCTTTTTAAGAGGAGGTGTATGATGCAATCCGAAATTCCCAAGCATTCAAAGATCCGCCCGGATTCTCTTCAAGACCCGCCCAGAACAGGTTCAGCTCGGTCGCGCAAGGTTGTTGCCTCGACCGTGCAGCTCGGCCGCTCCAGGTTGTTGACTCGGCCGTGCAGAAAAGGTTTTGAAGGACGAGGCTTACGCAAGGAATTGCATGATCGTGCCTCTTTCTACGCACGGTCGTGCCCGGCGAATTTCAGAAACGGCTTCCTGATTCCTTTCCAGATTTTGAGTTTATTATTGTTCCTTTTTTATTTTGGATTCCTTTTTAGACTAGGGTTTTTATTATTTTAGTATAAGTACTCTTTGTAGTCTTTTATTTTGAACAAGTTGATTATTATTAATTTCAGAATTGCTTTGCAATTATCTATCCCTCTTTAACCTCCTTTATTTCTTATTCAAGAATTTCCTTGAAATTCTTCTTGGAAATTTTATTCCTTGCAGATTAATTGATTTCGATCAATTAATAGTTACTATTCCGCTGCGTTTTACATCACTGTCCCTAAATGAGTGTCTATTTTCATCATAACTTTGTCCCTAAATGTTTTTTTTTTTCCAAAAAAAATTTCGCCGGTCTCTTTGTACTCGCAAAAACTAAATGCTTGTAATTAGGATAACAAGATTATATATGCATTTTGCCACCAAATTGTACAAAAAGTTATATCCCTTAAAACGAAATTTGGACACTCATTTAGGGACAGAGGTAGTAAATTTTTTTGTAGGATGTTTTTGTAACGGCATTGCTCGTAAATAACTGTCAAAGAGCAATTTTAGGAGCACAAAATCCTTGTTGATGATCATTGATTGATGTTAATATTATTTGACTGCATGCACTCCCCGGCCATCTGAATAAGTAATTAACTGACAGTATATCTGCAGATTTTGAAATCTGAATATGGAACTACATGACACTAAATTCAGTATTACAACTGGTAAGGAGCCAAACAAAAAAAGGATTTAGCTCTCCAAAACTAAGAAATCTCACATTTGAATTGTCAACATTTTTAAGAAATGTGTTTTACCTGCTTGTACAGTGGTGAAATAGCAGTATAATATTTCCTTATATACAAATGCGATATTTATTTTGGAACAGATTAAAATGAAAAGTAGGACATTTGTTATGGGACGGAGGGAGTATTTAACTAATACTTCATTTGAGCCAACCCAGTATGTTGATCGGTTAATGCTAATCCAACTGAATAAACCTCATTTGAGAGCAACTTTGTCCTAGAAACTGTGTTGAAACACAGAACCACTTAAACAAAATTAACAGAGTAATCAAAACAGAGAAAAGAATAACAGCGGATTTATGTGGTTCTGCCAGTGATGACCTACGTCCACTGGAGAGAGAATATTCGCTGTATTTCCTTGAGAACAGTTACATCAACATGTCCATGGAGAAACCTGAGTTTAATCTAGAAAAAAAAAAAACCCGTAAACAATTGTACCAGTCTAACAATGATGGGCTACGGACTTGCGTATAACTTCCTGTACCGTCCGCATAACTTCTTGTACCTTCCGCTGGCATTTTGGCCGAGCCCAAATATTCAAGACACTTAACAAACTGGTATAAGCTTACGGGGGAGTAGAGGAAACATCATGTCGTTTTGTGGTTCAACCATTGTAAGTTCAATCTCAGGCAAGCATGGATCGTGAACCTCTTTATGATTTACTCCCTCCGTCCGAAAATGTTCTTCACGTTTGACTATTCAAACTTTTTAATGATATGAACTCTTGCTTCACTAGCCATGTTTTGCGTAGGCACTTTTAAGCCCAAATTGTAGAAATAGGAAGAACTTTTTGGGACAATGAAAAATGACAAATGACAAATGAGAAGATCATTTTGGGACGGAGGGAGTATCTGTTAGTAAGTTTTAGGGTCATAATTGAATCTAGAATTCACGTTTTGCAGAAGCATTCACATATGGCTTGCCTAGTCAAGTTGTAGAGCAATAGTTGAATCTGTTATCAGACTTTAGTGCTTTCCAAGATGATTTTAATCTGCTAAAATCCCATTTACTCTGCCGTCCCAAAATCAATGTCAATTTTTATTCGAAATTGTATGTTTACAATAAACGTATGTCTTAATTTTATTTCATAATACAATACAACAAAAGTCATTTAATGAGACAAGCGTGTATAGAGACACAAAAGCAGAGCTAAGGGAGGGGAGAACCTCAAACAGATGTAGACCATTAAAATCAAAATTTGAACTAAAACTGGTAAGGAGCCAAACCCAAAATGGATTCAGCTCTCCAAAAATAGGCGTATGCCACTTTTTGCAGCGATCACACGGTATTCTTTAGTAAAAGGCGAAAGAATAGTTCGCTTTGTGCTCACTGCGTGGCTGCGTGATTTTTAAGATAGATTCACACTTCTTTTGTATACTTGACCCTGTTAGTTTCTTCCAATTACATTTTCAATTATCTATGTTTGTTTTAACTCTTCTAATGAAAATCTAAAACTTGTTATTGATAGTAATTACAATGGTGCATCAATAACAAGTTTTCAGTTATTAATAGGATAGTTAAAACTAACTTAGATTATGCTTCAAAAAAAAAAAAAAAACTAACTTAGATTATTGCTCAAATTTGATTCAACTTTAGTACAAAAAAAAAAAGTATGACAACAGAAAGGGAATGCATGCTTCATAATGCAGATTCAATTGTCAATTGTAAGCAAAAACCTTTAAAGATCATTTGATTAAGAAACAAATCCCAGATGCTTATTTTGATGGGATATTCAACTAAATCTGGAAAAGGCCAACGTTTTATTTAAAGGTGATCACATAAATGCGACATTTAATTGACAAGAAGTGAATGAATTTCAAGCTAGGAAAGGAAAACAACATAAGGAAGCTCGTTGTCGAAGGTGTACAAATTTGCAAGACCAAAAATAAAGAGTCAATAACAAAAAGAAGACAATAAGTGAAATTTTCTGGGACAAAAGGAGTAGCATATAAACACAAATACAAAGCAACTTAAAAGGGATTCATACTCATTACATAATGAATCAAGTCTTGACATTCAGCAAAAACAGAAAATGTTTGGATAGTGCATTCAAATTCATATTCGCTAATCAAAGTCATCATCTGATTTGTCAGATGATGACTCTTCTTCCTCTTCGTCTTCCTCTTTCTTCTCCTCCTCTCCCTTACGTTTCTCTTTTTTCTGACCACCGCCTTTGCCCTTTTTTCCTTTCTTTTTCTTCTTTTTCTCCTTCCTCTCCTTTCTCTCCTTCCTTTTCTCTTTGATCTTTTCCTTAATCCTCTCTATTAACCCTTGTTTGTGTTTCTCCTCGCCTTCGCCTTTCTTACCTTCATTATCATGGTCTTGTGTTAAGTAGTGGAAGATCTCCTCGATCTTCTCACTCAACTTATGAAAGATTCCTGACATTCTCTCTCGAAACAGAACCCAAAAAATGATTGGTGATGAACTGATTATTATTCAGGTACCATTGGATCTAGAAGACCTGCATATTTATAAGTAACTGCCACTAGCATTTTATTCTTTCTCTACGCATCTATTTAATTAATTACTTGGGAGAATATAGAAATTGAGTTGACATTGGGGAAGTTAATAATTAAGAAGAAGCTCTCAAAGTAAACGTATCCTTAATGAAAACATGCTATCAACAATACATGTTTGGTAGGCTGTGGGACAACATTAACTTGTATTCAAGTACATGTTGCTGATTATCAACTTACCTTTCAATCATTGATGGACACCAACTAGCTGAATACTCTTCTGTCCCGGGAAGATAGTTCCACTTTTACTTTATAGTCAAACCATAAAAGATAAAGTGGGACTGACAGAGGGAGTATTATTCTACTCCCTCCTCTCCTCTGTCGTTCCAAAATGATCTTCGCGTTTGACTATTCAAACTTTTTAAGGATATGAACACTTGCTTCACTTGCCATACCTTGTTTATGCACTTTTAAGCCTAAATTGTAGAAATGGGAAGAACTTTGGGACAAGAGAAATGGCAAATGAGAAGATCATTTTGGGACAGGAGTAACTGTCAAATTTGACTCTTGTTATTTGGGAGGGAGGATTTGCTCTTGATGAAAAATAAAACTGAATAATCATTTTCGGGCGAAGAAAATAACATAATTTGTATATTAAAATTTTATACACCAATTCTGTATTAGTATTCTTTAGTTAAAGGCGAAAGAATAATTCGCTTTGTGCTCACCGCATGGGTGAGTACCTTTCCAATGTAATTCACTTTGGTTATATACTGGTCTCTTTGGTCGCTAACCTACTTAAATGTCGATGTGGGTGTGTGCCACTTGATGCAGCGAGCACACGGTATTCGTTAGTAAAAGGCGAAAGAATAGTTCGCTTTGTGCTCACTGCGTGGCTGCATGATTTTTCACAACGATTCAGACTTGTCCCTATACTCGACTCTGGTTGTGTCGTCCATTGACATTGTCGATGTGGGACTGTGGGTGCCCACAAAATTAGTTCCATTACCATGAGATTTATTTCTCCTTCAATTTACTTCTTTATTAGACCAGTAACCAGTTTGTGAGCTGATGTTGATCTCTTACAGAATGGATCCTGCACAACAAAACTGTATCGTACTCACGGAAAAAAGGCACTAAAATATTGTTGCTGTTTTTCTTCAATTTGGGCTGAAAAGTTGAGCAATGTCTCTTCTTTGTTTTTTTTTTTTGTGTACAAAAGCTTGAGGAAGTATTTGGTATTTTAAATAATCTGGCACATGTGCTCTACCAGCAAATAGGTAAACAATTAATGTATACTTATGTTAATTGGAGCACCCAATAACAATGCTAGAGTACTTGGCCAAAACATGTTTCAATGTTAGAGAGAATATTTTATACTTATTTTAGGTAGGGGCTACGCGGACGCAAGCCCCCTCTACCACAAATTATGATGTAGGCTCGACCACTTGGGCCGACCTTAGGCAGGCACCCTTCCAAAGTGCAATGGAGGTCACCAACCTAGGCCATGGGCCTTGTTGATCACCCATCGACCCCATCCAGGTAAGTATGTTGCTATGAGCTACACTAACCCATTACATACGCCTCTAATTATTCTCACTTCTCATAATTACTCCATATGGGATTTAACAGGATACTATTAAATATGCTTAGCTTGACATAGAATACCCCTAATATTCTCTGTTTCCTATCTTGAAGATGAGAATATGCATTTTCATCTTGCTAGAGCTTGCTTGCCCCTGATATATATTACAAGTTCAATCTTTTTTTTAACTTCTTCCGAAAGGCTTTCTATTAAATTACTCCCTCTGTCTCAAAATGAATGTCCGAAATTGCTCTTAGAAATTTCAGACATTCATTTTGGGACGGTGTTAGTACCCGACCTGAAAATGAGTTTATTAGGACTTTCCCAAAAATACAAGGACTTTATAGGAATTAGAAACCTTGCAAAGACTTGTCCCGGATTCCCAAAATATCTCATTTATGACAAAATCTATCAAAATAGGTAACAAATGGTTTCCTTAAAACCATGCAGAAACCCTAGCTTAAGAATCAAGTCAGCCTGCAGAATTGGCCACGCGGCCAACCTTGCTGCGCGTTGATCTTGGCCACGCGGCCACTCTTGTCGCCGGCTTCAGTCATGGCCAGGCGGCCACCTTTGCGCCGGATGATCTGGACCGTCAGATCTTCCCATCAGTCTACTATATAAACCATTCCATTCCATTGGTTTGGGGGTCCGATTTTGAGAGCTCTAAGTACGAATTTTGGAGTTCTTAAACACTATTTTGCTCCATAATTAAGCATTCAAACACTCAAGGAGACAAAGGTTTATTTCTTGCCAACATAGGTAAGTTTTCTAACTTTTTCTTCGTGTTCTTGCATCATTTTTAATGTAGATCTTTTATATTCATGTTCTTACATGTTTATTCATAGCTTCTTCATATGCTTTGCATGTTCATTCATATGTTCATAATATGTTCTTCGCATGTTCTTCGTTTTCATAGATTAAAACCTTATTTATGCTATATTTAGGGTTGTGATCTTCATAATTACATGTTATTTCATAGCCGATGATGATCGAGGGTTCATCAACCCGAGGATGATCTAGGAACTACTTCTAAACCCTAATCTTTGGGTAATTCCCCCCTCGTTATGCATGATCCCGATCCTTCTGCCTATTCTAATTCTCTGCGAACTACGCTGACCTGAGCTTCTCACATTGAGAGGAACGTAGGCAATCTTCAGATCCGGTCTAAATCACTAACACACTACTAACACATTCATCATGATAGAAAGACCGATCAATTCGGGCAATAGGAGTGATAACGTTCAATATTCTTCTCTTGTTGTAATTTGACCCCCGAACCCACTAAAAATGCTTTTTTCAATGTTTTGGCTTTAATTAATACGGCGTGGCGACTCTCATAATTTTAATGTCGTTAAGAATATTCCCTTTGTAAATAAAAATAATCACAAGATACTTCCCATGCGTCGCTTCATCGGAAAGGGGTATTCACAGTGGCGACTCTGCTGGGGACTGCTTTGAAACTTTTTCAAACTTAGTGGGTCTAACTTTCGTTCACATCATGATGTTTGCCATATTCTCACATGCACCTTACACTTTGCCATGTTCTCACATGCACCACACACTTTGCCATGTTTACACATGCACACACCTGCCATGTTCACACATGCACACACCTGCCATGTTTACACATGCACACACCTGCCATGTTTACACACGCACCCTACACACACTTGCCATGTTTACACATGCACACACTTGCCATGTTTATACATGCACTTCACATACTTGCCATGTTTACACATGCACCCGCGCACCCCGCAATGTTAATACTTGTACTTTGTTGATACTTGTACTTTGTATATACCTTGTATCCTTGTACCTTTGTTATTTTCGCTTTAGTATTAGGGTCAAACAAAACTCTGCCATGCTCCCTTGTACATTATTCTCTATCTATCTCTCTCTCTATCATGCATTGCATTTGCATCATCCTAACATTAAAAACTTCTCTCTTTTCTCCCTAAAAAGAATTAGTTTTTACCACACACTACCACAGTCCGTGTCAGCACTGCACAGGTCCCCATTACCCGGAGTATTCGATGTGCAGGAATTTGTGCGCTACTGTCGCACTCTTTTCGAGTCACTCGTCTAGTCCACTCACCGTATACGGTGGGAACCTTTTACCTAACCCGTGTCAACCCACACTAGTATAGGTAACACACCTAGGTTTTGACCGGTTGGTTTGGCTAGCTTTTTCTTAATAGTCAATTAACGTGCTGTCTATGTCGAGTCATCCCCAAGTCAATGATGAATCGAGATCTTTGAGAGAAAGTGCACAAAAAGTGATTTCCCTACAAGGGACGTGCCATGGTGAGATGAGTGTTTATTGTCAAGATCTCCGCTCATCATTAACTTGCGTAGGATGCAACATAGACATCACGTTAAATGCCTTTAAGGAAGGGTTAGTCGTAGGATCCGATGGTTGGTGGAAGCCGCTTGCCCTATAGGACCCTCGCCCAAATTGTCCGTTTGGGGGTGTGCAATGCAGGTGAAAAACGAGGGGTCTATAGACGTAGTGATGGCCTCCACTGATCGTAGTCCTCTAACTAGTTGCGAAAAAGGGGTATCCCTTCCAACCAATTAGGATGTAAATAATGTATGTTTTTGTAAATTAAAATATACTTTGCATGAGCCTTCCCCCTCTCCTAAAGCTTCATTGCCCTTCAACCTTTCAGAAAACCAAGTTTGGATCCGTTCGGGTGGTCGACTACAACGTGAAGCTTCTACTCCGTCCACGTTCTCAGTCTCGTCATCAGCAATCTCAACTCCCGCTTCAGCTTCAGCCTCTGCCCCTCCTGCTAGCGCCGCCGAGCTCAACATCGAGACCACTCTCAATGGTATTACCCCAAGCCTCCAGAACTTCCTCGCCGGTCTCGAAGCCAAGATCAAGAATCTTGAGGAAAGCAACAAGATGTTGGAAGACCAGAACCAACAGTTGAAGGGTCACATTCAACAAAAGGGGACTAAACTGGTGCCCGATGGGGAGAATTTCATTTATGTCGAGGATGAAGAGGTCAATACCAACTGTCCCCCCAACACCAATGCCACTGCCTTCCCATTCCCAAGCTACCGCAATGTTCCACCTCATTCTCTCTACGCCCAACAAGGTTTCACTACCATGAGCAAGAACAAGGCTGTCTATGAACCTTCCCCTGAACTGCTTGGTGGCTACCTCTCTGCTAGCAAACTACCCGTACCCTCGTTGCCTTTGAGTATTGGGATGGCCGCTGCTACTACTTCCACTACTCCGCCCGTCATTCTGTCAGAATCTATCCCCGACATCTCCAATCACCCTGTGGTCACGGCCATGCAAGAGCAAATGCGAAAGTTGATCGAGACCGTGGATAAGCAAAGTGCACTGACTACCAAGACAATCAACCCTAGCCAAGTGGGGGCTCTCCCCAAGGATTTCAAGATGCCTAAAGTGGCAATGTTTCATGGTGACTCGTGTCCTAAGACTCATTTGGATAGTTATGTTTTGGCCATGAGGGCTCGTGACTGCACCAACGAACAAATGGCTCGCGTATTCCATAGTACTTTGGATGGTATAGCTCTGCGTTGGTTCTTGGGGCTAGAACCAAGCGAGAGGCAAACGTGGGATCAAATCAGTGCCATTTTCTGTGAGAAGTATCAAGCTAACTTGGATTGGCATGTGAATCGAACGGATCTTGAGAACACTATGCAAAAGCCCGGCGAGGCTATTTATGATTTTTACAAGAGGTGGAACCATCGGTTGTGCGAGGTCCAATACCCACCAAAAGCAAAGGAACAGAAGCAGATTTTCTACAAGTGCTTGCTACCGGAGATGAAAGCAGCTATAGGTAATGGTTACTTCCCTGATTTGCGGGAAATGGTTGACGCCGGAGTAAGGTACGAAGCAGGGTTCACTGGGATTGTGCCGCCAAAAGAAAGTCCAAAGACCAACAACAACAACTCCTTCCGCTACAAGGCTCCTACTGCGCCTGCGCCTCCTAGGGGTGGAAAGGAGTCCGTCGGCCAAGTAAATATGGTCCAGAAAGAGGTCCCGCTAGATGTCCAAGCCGTAACAAGGAATGGGGCTCCGCCGCAAAGAGAGAGGGAACACTTTGACGATTTTGGAATGCCTATGGGGAAAGTCTTTGACGTGTTAGTCAAGAGAGGTCTTATCAAGCCTTTGGAGAATTACCAACCCGCCTACCCAAGAACTGATTTGGACGCCTCCAAGTTCTGCAAGTATCACAAGCACATCGGGCACACAACGGATGGTTGTATTCAATTGAAGCGCGTAGTACAAGGGTTGATCAATGACAAGAAGATTGAGAAGCCGAAGGGTCCTAATGTGGTGAATAACCCTCTTCCTAACAATGGGGGTGGGGTGAATATGGTGCAAACATGCGAGATCAGTATCCTAGAGCTCATGGATGCCTTTGACAAGATAGGGCTCACGATGGTGGATATCTTCATGGCATTGGTGACGTTAGAAATGCTCGAACCGTTAGAAGGACACCTTCCCCGTCTTGGTTGCGATTTATCAAAGTTTTGCCACTACCACAAGTGCACCGGTCACACTACCGAAGAATGTTTTGAACTCAAGAAAGCCGTGTAAGAGCTCATTCACAAGGGAGTAGTCGAAGACCCTAGAGATTATGTAGCTAGCAATGTACTCATGGTAGAACTTAGTGAGATCACTGATCCGGCCAAGCCTGTTGTGGCGGACTGTGATGAGAAGGGTTGTATTCCAATGACTAATAATAAAGAATCTTCTTGCTACTTGTTGTCTTTAGAAGAACTAGTGAGTGAAGTCGAATCTCTAGAGGAAGAGAGTCCCAAGCCCTCTCAACCTCTTTCTTGGGCCGAAATCTTCGAGGAGGCCGAAAAGACCGAAGTTTCGCCCCCTTATCATGACTCGCCATTGTCTTTGGAGGAGCTACGTGCAGAAGTTTGTCTCCTTACAAGATCCGGTCAAGTGTACCAATCCGACCCGAAGGGTGCAAAGAAAGTCTTTGGGAAGGAGCCCGAGCAAGCCGACCTAGACAAAGAAGACCCTATCCTCACTCAACTCAAACAAACCCAAGCCCATATTTCACTATGGTCCCTACTCACCTCCTCCCTAGCCCATCGCCTCATGCTCGAGCAAAACCTCGCCGCCACCATGGTACCATCCACTATTACCCCGGAGGACGTCACCCAGATGATTGGTAATATCCACTATGGAAACATCATCACTTTCTCGGAGCTAGAGAAGCGAGTGTTCGGAGTTGATCATAATGAGCCTTTATATATCACTGTCGAAGTAAATGGCAAGAAGATTCCCCGTGTATTCATTGACAATGGTTCTGCTATTAATATCCTGCCTTCAAGGATGATGGATGTGGTTGGCGTTCATGGTGTTGATTTACGCCCATCCAAGCAAACCATCAAAGCTTATGACTCTACATGCCGCGCCGTGATAGGAAAAGCCACCTTACCCATTACCATCGGAACAAAGATCCTACCAACCGACTTCCACGTCATAGACATCCCCGCGACCTTCTCACTCCTCCTTGGCCGGCCGTGGTTACATCAGTCGGGCGCTGTCCCATCTTCCCTGCACCAGTGTGTGAAGTTTCAATCTGGTAATGAAGTGACCATCATCTACAGTGATCTCGTAACTGCCCAAGGGACGGACACCAAGGGCGTTCCTGTCTTACAGATTCAGCATGGGGAAGAGAGCCGACTCTTCAATGGCTTCGAAATAGTCGCTCAAGCACAGATCTGCACCATCGACCTCACCAAAACAACGGACAAAGTGGCACCTGTTGTCAAGATACTGCGTAACATGGGTTTTATACCGGGGCTGGGGCTAGGTAAGAACTTGCAAGGCCCCACAGAATTGGTTGAAGAGGTTAAATATCGAGGGTTGTTCGGTCTAGGATACACCCTTACTCCTGAAGACAAGATGGAGCAACAAAGGATAGAATTGCTTAAAAAGATGAAGCTCCCCTACAAAAAGCCTGAAATGCGGCCATACCACCTGTCCCTGAATAGCTACTTTGTCAGGGAAGGCGAGGAGTTTTCGTGTTTTGAGTTCGCTGAGCCATGGATTGACCACACCGGGAAGTTGCAGAAAGGGTTCGAGATTTTCAGAGATGTGGAATTCGATCGGTCCAACATGAAGCTGACTTACATGGAATATGACAAAGCCACGGGCAGAGTTAGAACCATCAGGCATGAGTACTCCACCAAGGTGGCAGATGACTTGGTAGATCAACTTGAAGCCGCAACCCTTGACAAGCCAGCAATAGAATCCGCAGAAACTCCAAGTTTGACTGAGACGTGGGACGGCCAATATCTGCTTCAACATCTGGGTAATCTGGGGTTGCACGAAGACATGGTTGCCGTCATCGGAGACGATTCTGAAGATAAGGTGGACCCAAGGACATTGGTGGTACCCATGGGGGACAAGCTCAAGAATTGGTACATCATTGGGGGACCTATAGCTACTCCGGAGTTTATGGTGGGAACACTGGGGCTTACTCCTTCTCCTGTCGCCACTCCTGCAGCATCTCCTGTCACTCACCCAAAATCCCCGTCCCCAGAGTCTAGTGTTTTACATTTTGAATTTGAGTCTTCCTCTAAGTCTGACGACCTTACGTCCGAAGACTATGATCTTGTTGCAAACGCTATATTCCCTTTTGCCATGAATGAAACCCTCGACCTTTCCTAGTATCCCTCCATAGTCACTCTTTTAACTGATAAATTGGCTAATGATCAAACTAATGACATACACTTAGTTAATAATGATTCATTAGAAGAGGCAGACACAGACCAATTAAATGATGAATACATTAAAGAAATTTCAGAACAGGTTATTAATCAAAAAGAGTCTCGAGCCCAAGCTGCCGATGAGGTGTTAACATGCGTGAATTTGGGGACCGAAGCTGGGCCTAAGGAAACGCAGATTGGAAACTTCTTCAGCGGAGCCGAAAGGGAAGCACTGATTGAGCTACTCAAAGAATATGTGGATGTGTTCGCATGGTCTTATAAGGACATGCCGGGGCTCGACAACTCGATCTTAGAGCACAGAATCCCGACAGCACCAGACGCTAAGCCAGTCAAACAGAAGCTGCGCCGCATTAAGCCGGAATGGGCTTCGCAAGTGAAAGAAGAGATTGAGAAGCTACTCCGTGTGGGTTTCATCAGGGTGATCGAATATCCAACTTGGTTATCAAATCTGGTGACTGTCAAGAAATCCAACGGTAAAGTCAGAATATGTGCGGATTTTCAGGATCTCAACAAAGCTACGCCGAAGGATGACTTCCCCCTGCCAAATATCGACATGTTGGCGGACGCGACCACCCATTATGAGGCCAAGTCGTTCGAGACAACCGAGGAGAACCAAGAAGCGACCCCCTCCACAACCTCGGGAAGGACCATCAGTCGGCGAGTTCGAGCCGTGTTGAAGATGCAGTCTCCTCGGAACAAAGCCGAAAAGGAAGAACTCATCAAGTTACTGCAATACCTCAACCATTTTACAACAGTGGAGGAACCGACACTCAGAGAAATAGAAAGGGCCCGCGACCAAGAATGGAGTTCGAGATGTGAGTTCGCATTATGCTGGCTCAAGGAGTACCTCGCGAATACCCCAATCCTGCACCCGGCACATGGGAATGAACTTCGGACCCCAACACCAACGACAGAATTGTGGCCCTCGCGCCAAGAAAAGAAGATCAGTGAAAAACTGCAAAGATTTTCGGAAAAATACCCCCTCTCAGTCCACCGATACACAAGAATGGGGACCCCTTTCGAAATATTGTTCGACCAACTGAAACAAATGGGCAAGATGCAACCTTTAGGGGAACATTCACTACTCTCCGAATTACCACCCCTTCAACCATTTGAACCTACCAAAAGTTGCTCTTACCACCAAGACGAAGGCCACGACACCAACGACTGTGTCGCTCTACAAAGGAGAATCCAAGGCTTGATGGACGCGAACATGCTCACCAGCGTGAGAGGATTTTGGTTCTATAGGGAAGGCGAAAACTTAGAACTCCTCGGTTGCTGCGAAATCGAGCCTTATGTGAAGAACGACTCGGAGGTACCCTCGCACCTGACTGCAGAAACAATTCAAGACATCTCAAGAGAAATAGAGGATTTGAAGCAACGCGTCGACGCAATGACCAAAGCTCAGGGCGCGCCACGAGACTAGACATAATGGCAGGTTTGGATGGCAACCCGTTCAAGGAACCAGTCAACCTCAGCAAGCTCAGACGCTACTATGACTAGACTCCCCCTCTCTAAAAAAAAAAAAAAATAAATAAAAATGTTACTACGCAAAAAGAAGCCCGATAGACTGAAAACCCGCAAAGGGCGGTCTATGCAAAATAAGGGTGCGTACAAAGCTCGCTAGATCGAAAACCTGCAAGGGCGGTCTAGGCAAAAGTTAGAGCATTTCCCCCTTCTATCTTCCCTTTCTCTAAAATCATTCTAGTCCGACTGGAGTGAACTACGGTGACCTGAGCCCCTTAGTCCTATTTGTAAAAGGGGAACGTAGGCAGCCTTTCAAAAGGTGCGGTCTAAAAAATAAGTAAACATCCAAATCTTGTCAAAGCAATAAAGATAGAAGTTATGTTTTCCGAAAGAAAAAACTTTTATTTTCATAGTCATTGCATGTTAACACTTATTTGATGAGTCTAAGCTTGACATACTTTTTGAATAAATAACCTATTCTGAAATTGAAACTAAAAACAAAAAGTAAATTAAATTAAAACAATGTGTTTGCAACGACTATGGAAGGATCCTCAGAGTTACTCTTTAGTGCCACTCGTGCCTTCGGTCTCTTTCTTCTTGCTTTGACCACGGCGAATCTTTTTCTTGTTAGGGTTCTCGCAAAACCTCCTCTCAAATTCACTAACCCCTTTAGCTTTGACACTAGGAGTCTCCCCATCCTTTCTCTTCCTTGAAGTCCCCGCTCCATCTCCATTAGCCATGCTCTGACTCCTCTTCCTCTCATAAGCCATCGCCTCCTTCATCCTCAATGAACAACTAGGAGCACAGGATGCCAAAATAGTGCCCCTTAGGGTCTCTAGAGTCTGCTCCGTTTGCCCAAGTCTCTCCATAAACCAATCCAAATACTCTCGTGATAGGTAGGTGTTGTTGAGCGTGTGATGAGAGTCCTATGGCAAAAACCGGCCTCGCCCCACATTTGAGAAAGGAGAACCGAAGCGCTATCGTCCAAATGAAGTATTCCAAAAGGAAAACGGGTCCTCTCCTCATCCCAACCCTCGGGAATGGTTTGCACTAGACCGTATTGACGGAGTACTCTAGCGGGGTAGTAGAAAGTGGTCCCAGAAAATGACGGAACTTTAATCATGTACAGTCCCACTTGCTTCTCCCTCACGGAATTAATGTGCCAATGGGGCACCACCTACTTGATGTCATCGGTCACCATCTCCGCCAAGTACCTCTCCCAACCCTTGAGAGTCATGCCCTCGAATCTCTCCTCCATACCTCTAATACGGTGCATCCATGGGGCCACCGCCGAAGAAACCGCTGGCTTGTTCACTCGGAGCCTTTCTTGCAACCACATGGTCAAAAGTCTATCACTGCCGCACGGCATCCCGCCATAAACCGCAAGATGAGGAATCACACAAATGAGCTCCCCAAGGATGGCCGGTACAATGTCATGTCCCGAACGAGCCGCGTTCACCATGGTCAAACATCCCTCACTAGCACATCCGACTTCGGAAGGGAAAAGAATAGAAGCAAATAAACACAAGGCAAGATGGTCCAAAGAACGGTCCGAGGTCACATCCGCGTGCATAAAGTGCCTTGGCATCCAAGAAAGGTCGACGTAGCCACCTCTAGCATACTTACCAAGGTCATCTGCGGGCACACCAAAGGCTATCAACTTGTCATGCAAAGAAATAAAATCAAAGGGCAATGCAAGTGTACCCTTCCCTTCACAACCGCAAAGCGCCTTGATGTCTTTATAAGTGGGTACCATCTCATTAAAAGAAAAGTTGAAAACGTGAAGAGTGTTGTCCCAAAACTTCCCCGCAAGCTTGCAAGAGGTTAGTGTTGGAGTTCATGTGCAAGAATGACCAAAGACACTTGATCCCATAGCGCTTCTCAAATTTCCTACGACAAGGACCGGATATCTTGGCAACCCACTTTTCCAAAGATGTTATGAAAGCCCCTTTTTCAAGTCTAGAAAGCCTTGGATTGTGATCCATGGCAAAAGAAGAGCAAGTTGATGATTGGAACTCAAAATTGATCAAAAGAGCTGCTGGTACGAAGTTGAATAGGACACAAACTCCCATTAAATACTACACAACTCCCAATTCTTGCCAGGAAAAGGAAAACCGGAGGCGGCGCGGGACTTGGCCACGTGGCCACATATGCTCTTGGCCCCGCGGCCGATGTTTTCCTTGGCCAGGCGGCCAACTTCGTCCTAGGCCACGCGGCCAACATTGCTCCGGGTCTTGCCATGGCCATGCGGCCAACATTGCTCCGGGCCTCGCCATGGCCAGGCGGCCAACATCGCTCCATGCAGAAATCCAGTTTGTTTCCTCCCACTCCGTAACGGATCCATGCAAACTACGTACCTGCCCCGTCCCATGGCTCATGCATTGTATAAAATTAGGAACATTTGTAAAATAACTAGTTTGCACAAGTAGGCTCCCACAATAAAATTGCATTTTGGAAACATAATATACATACATGCATTTTGTACATCTGTTCTATACATACATATTCCTCTGCTCTCTATTAGCTAATAGTGTAGGAAATAAAGATGGAAAGATGGGCCCCGCCTAATCAGAATCCTCCTCCGTGGTGTCTCCACGCCGCGCTAAAGCTCGAGAGCTACCAGCACCCGAACTCCATCCCCGGACCGCTCGACCACCAGTGTGAGAAGAGCCCGCACCGTTCGGAGACCGCTCACGACGCTGGGGTGACGCAACGTCGTCCCTCTGACAAGTACATGAATGGTACGCCTCCCTCAGTAAGCGCATCAACACGTTCTCCCGCCGAGCTGAACGGATATATGCCTCCCGAGTCACCTGAAAGGGAAGCCAAGGCAAATGATTACAATGCAGAAAGAAATAGGTGTGTGCAAACATGACTAATATAAAGCACAAAGCCGTACCCCAGCGTCGGGCGGAGGAATGAATGTCTCCTCAACAAGATCTGCATCAGTCGGCTCTAAGCTAAGCTCCACCTCCCGACCGCCCCTCATCACTCTCACGCTACTCGAGCGAAGGGGCATGTCAACCAAAGGTACATAACGGGCCGAGCTCGATCCATCTCCCGATAACATCCTAGCCCGAACCTGAGGGCTGATCAGCCGTGTCCGCACGTAGCCGGCATAGTCATCACTCCCTCTGTAATGCTCTGCCGGAGTAGGAGCCAAGAAAGTCGCCAACCTCGCGGGACGGAGCATATCCCGAGGAGGGTCATAAGGAGCCCACGGTAACGCACCAGCCCTGTGCTGACGAACCACCCTCTCTCCGAGATACATGGCCTCCCCGGTGAGACCTACAAGCAGAACCCTAGAAGCGGTCAACTCCACTATATAGGGACCCACCGAAGCCTCATTGGACGGACTCCATGGGTAAAATCTAACCCCGATGGGCTCAGACATCGCGAACACCCTCCTCAGATCAGCAGCATCCACCGTCTTCCTATCCCGGTTTCTGCGGGGAGGAGCCCTGTTGCCCTTGCACCAGTACGACATGATGGGAACAACCTTGTTGGCGCTCATCACCAACTGAAAAGGGGCGACACCAAATATCTCGTACACCCAAGCCTGTGTATGCAATGAAAGAGATATTTCAGACCAAAGGATAGAGCAGAAATCTCAACAATGTGAAAAAGAAGGGCAGTCAAGAGCATACCTCAAAGGCGAACTGAAACCCGTCAAAGGCCGATGAGCTAGCCCTAGAGCAATGGTCCAATTCCCGGTAAATCTCAGCCAAACCGGCTCCACCCCAAGAAATCCCACCGACTAGGTCCAAGTCCACCAAAGCCCCTAGCAGTGAGTACCGGCAGACAGTAGCCCCACTCGGAAACAAGATCTCCGAAAAGCTGTACCATAAGAACAGCCGGACCAAACAATCCAAGTCATACTCCCCCCTACCAAAGGCTTCAATAGCCACCTCCACCAAGCGATTCACCTTCCCGGCCTCCACTCCATAACCCTTGACACCTCCTCCCAGGTCGGTGTCGACTCCCAGCAGAGCCTGTCTATAGTCCCGCCGCTCCGCCAAGCTCTCATCAAAAGGCAAAGGGGTAGCAGTAAACCTCAACCCTGTGATGGCCGCGAAATCTGTCGGCGTGATGGTAATCTCTCCCCAACTGAAGTGGAAGGTATGGGTGGTATCCCACCAGAACTCCCGGCACACCTCTATCACCGCTGCCACCTTCAGGGTAGCCCCGACCATGCGGACACTGTCAAAGAATGGGCCAAAGCTCATAGCCTCGATCCGAGCACGCAAACCGCCCGGTCCCTCCGGCAGGGACGCCCACAGTTTACCCACAGTCACTGTGGACCCACGAGCCTTGATCCTCTGCAGGTAAACACAGCAGATGTACGTTACCATTATAGCAATCTACAATTCTAGCAATTTAAATTCTAGCATTCCATTATTCTAGCATTTCATATTATGTGCATAAAACATACAAATGTGCGAGAAGGAGAGGAGTGAAAATTCGAAATTTACCTCTCGCGTCTCCGGAAGCCCCATCGACCAATGGCGCTCAGAGTCGATGTAAAAATCGTAATCTTGGTCGAACGTAGACCGCAGCAGATTATCGCGATAATTCCGAGTCGCGGCTCGTGGTCTCAAACCGCCCCGTGGAATCAAGGGCGCCGCTTCAAAGCCCGCTCCTGGGTCAGCCCCTACATTTCCTCCGCCCTGAGCATCACCGTGCCCCTCTCCTTATTGCTCTTGTTGTGGAAGCATATACCCACCTTGGCCCGGAAAATCCCTAAATAACACCTCATTGATCCAATCTGCCATAGCTTCAAGAAATATGTGAAATGAAGTCTTCAAAATTATCAAAATCTGAGCTTTCTCTCTCTAAAAACTCAATTTTCTCTCTCTAACTCGTCAACAATGGAGGAAGGAAGAAGAAGAAAGAAGAAAAGAAGAAGAAGAGGGAGGGTTTCTGGTGATGTGACCAAGAGTCAGCCCGCCGGCAACCTTGGCCACGCGGCCACTTATGCGCTTGCGACCCCAGCCGTCAGATCAGCGATCCGCGTGAAGGAGATCTGACCACTCAGCGGTCTTGGCCACGCGGCCACTATTGCAATTCAGTGTGTTTGGCCACGCGGCCAACCTTGTCCCTTCAGATAAAATTCCCTTTTTTCCCTTGATCTTTTCCCTTTAATTCATCTTAAATGCCCTTAGCACTATTTTGACTGATATTCATTACCTTTGGGTACGGGAAGCCCCTTAAAATTTCCATTCTTCACCGAATATTTGCTTAGGATTCGTATGATTACAGAGACTTCGACGCCTCTATGACATACGCATCCTAGATCGATCGGGATTGGCAGAAGCCTCAGCGTTTCTATTTGCGAGAGATCCAGCATCTATTATTAGGATTCGTATGGTTACAGAGACTTCGGCGCCTCTATGACATACGCATCCTAGATCGATCGGGATTGGCAGAACCTCGGCGTTTCTGTTTGCGAGAGATCCAACATCTATTATTAGGATTCGTATGGTTGTAGAGACTTCAGCATCTCTATGACATACGTATCCTTGATCGATTGTGGTTGACAGAAGCCTCGGCGTTTCTGTTTGCGAGAGATCCAGCATCTATTATTAGGATTCGTATGGTTGTAGAGACTTCGGCGTCTCTATGACGTACGTATCCTTGATCGATTATGGTTGACAGAAGCCTCGGCGTTTCTATTTGCGAGAGATCCAGCATCTATTATTAGGATTCGTATGGTTACAGAGACTTCGGCGCCTCTATGACATACGCATCCTAGATCGATCGGGATTGGCAGAAGCCTCGGCGTTTCTGTTTGCGAGAGATCCAGCATCTATTATTAGGATTCGTATGGTTGTAGAGACTTCGGCATCTCTATGACATACGGATCCTTGATCGATTGTGGTTGACAGAAGCCTCGGCGTTTCTGTTTGCGAGAGATCCAGCATCTATTATTAGGATTCGTATGGTTGTAGAGACTTCGGCGTCTCTATGACATACGTATCCTTGATCGATTGTGGTTGACAGAAGCCTCGGCGTTTCTGTTTGCGAGAGATCCGGCATCTATTATTAGGATTTGCATGATCGTAGAGACTTCGGCGCCTCTATGACATACGTATCCTTGATCGATCGTGGTTGGCAGAAGCCTCGGCGTTTCTGTTCGCGAGAGATCCGACATCTATTACTTTAGAGCAATCGGCAGGAACCCTGGCGATCCTGATTGCGTTTACCATTCCATCTTGGGATTATTTAGACAACGTAGTCTTTAATTTTCCCAAATAACTTCATTGCTTACGAATGTTCGTTCTTCATACAAGATAGTATCCGTAGGTTTATTATCCACAGTAGAAGTTCGATGTCTCGTCTTTCCCCAATGTCTCTGAACTACGACCGGCTTGATTCCTCGGAGGATACGTAGGAAACCTGAAAAGGTCCAGCCACCCGACCGATATGGTCATCTCTCATCCACAGCAGGTGCATTTTCCCCAGCAGAAGACGTTGTTCCCCATCAGAGGACAGTCCTTCCTAATTTCCCCATCAGATTTGAACTACGTTTGGCTTGATTCCCCCGCGGATACGTAGGTCGCCTGTCAAGGTTCAGCCGTTCCCTTACCTTTCATCTGTTTTGAAACTCATGTTTCAGACGGATCCTTCTTTTATCGTCGACCCCACATTGCCTTGCAAGAAGCATCGCCGATGGGCTACTGTTAGTACCCGACCTGAAAATGAGTTTATCAGGACTTTCCCAAAAATACAAGGACTTTATAGGAATTAGAAACCTTGCAAAGACTTGTCCCGGATTCCCAAAATATCTCATTTATGACAAAATCTATCAAAATAGGTAACAAATGGTTTCCTTAAAACCATGCAGAAACCCTAGCTTAAGAATCAAGTCAGCCTGCAGAATTGGCCACGCGGCCAACCTTGCTGCGCGTTGATCTTGACCACGCGGCCACTCTTGTCGCCGGCTTCAGTCATGGCCAGGCGGCCACCTTTGCGCCGGATGATCTGGACCGTCAGATCTTTCCATCAGTCTACTATATAAACCATTCCATTCCATTGGTTTGGGGGTCCGATTTTAAGAGCTCTAAGTACGAATTTTGGAGTTCTTAAACACTATTTTGCTCCCTAATTAAGCATTCAAACACTCAAGGAGACAAATGTTTATTTCTTGCCAACATAGGTAAGTTTTCTAACTTTTTCTTCGTGTTCTTGCATCATTTTTAATGTAGATCTTTTATATTCATGTTCCTACATGTTTATTCATAGCTTCTTCATATGCTTTGCATGTTCATTCATATGTTCATAATATGTTCTTCGGATGTTCTTCGTGTTCATAGATTAAAACCTTATTTATGCTATATTTAGGGTTGTGATCTTCATAATTACATGTTATTTCATAGCCGATGATGATCGAGGGTTCATCAACCCGAGGATGATCTAGGAACTACTTCTAAACCCTAATCTTTGGGTAATTCCCCCCTCGTTATGCATGATCCCGATCCTTCTGCCTATTCTAATTCTCTGCGAACTACGCTGACCTGAGCTTCTCACATTGAGAGGAACGTAGGCAATCTTCGGATCCGGTCTAAATCACTAACACACTACTAACACATTCATCATGATAGAAAGACCGATCAATTCGGGCAATAGGAGTGATAACGTTCAATATTATTCTCTTGTTGTAATTTGACCCCCAAACCCACTAAAAATGCTTTTTTCAATGTTTTGGCTTTAATTAAAACGGCGTGGCGACTCTCATAATTTTAATGTCGTTAAGAATATTCCCTTTGTAAATAAAAATAATCACAAGATACTTCCCATGCGTCGCTTCATCGGAAAGGGGTATTCACAGACGGAGGTATTACTTCCTTTATCTTCCCCATTGGCATTCTTTTTCATCTTCGAATGTTGCTTGTGCTTGTGCTTCTGCTAATTAAAATAAATTATCAGTTTCGCAAATACACTCAGTAGCTGATCACTAATGCAACCTGATACCAACAAATTTAACAATGATGAATTGAAGACCTTACATACTTGATGGTATACTGGGAAATGAGAAAAAGGTCTCTACTTAAGAAAGGAGTAACGTAAACATCAGCAATTTACAAACATACAAAGAAGAAGAAATGAAACATTAGTGATCGAGCTAGAATCATACACTGAAGAAGAAAGGAATAAGCATAGATGACCCACAAACACAAAATGAAAAATAAATGAGTAAACGTCGGTGATCTACAAACATAAAATGAACAAGAGATGAATAAACATTGGTGATCCACAAACAAAAAATGAAGAACAGAAACTAAATTGAAAAGGACTAAAATTTGAAAGAAAAATGAAAAACTTTGGTTAATGGAACGGTAATCTTTGAAATAATCACCAAACAAAGCATTGGAATTTAACAGTTTTAACGCTTACTCTGTATTCAGCTCTAGGATAGATATTTTCAAACTGGGAATAGGTCAAACTCCTTAGACTCCCTTCAGATTCATACTTCGGGAATTTGCACCGAGTTGAAGGAAACCAAAATAATCTGAAGGTTTTCTTTTTTCAGTTCAATCAAAATGACCTAAAAATCAAATCGAGACTATCTACATTCTACCAGGAAAGCACATGCATGTTATGTGGCTTTAGGAAAAGTCCAATGCAAGGCATGTTGACTTTCCTAACTAAATCACTTGTTTGCGATTGTTTCTTTAAAATAATAATGCATATATTTCAAATTCAGGCATCCTAAGCTGTCTCCTTTAATTTACTTCTACTTGGCTTCTCTTTAAAAAAAAAACAATTAGAAACACTGATGAATAGTTGTATCCGCTAGCCGTTTCTAATTCATACCAAATTTATCATTCTACAAATGTGTAAGATACTTAAGGTTCAGGCAGCAAATACAAAAATCTGGATGCTAATTTTGGTGGAATATGGAGCTAAAACCACAAAAGGCCAACATTTTATTTAAAGAGACAAGAATGTAGCATTAAATTAATAGGAAGGGAAGGAATTTCAAGGAAGCTATTCATCAAAAGTGTACAATTTTTCAAGACCGGTAAAAAAAAAAGAGTCGATAAGAAAAAGACCACAAAGACAAAAAAAAATTGCATGGAAGGAGTATTATATAAACACAGACACAAGTAACTTAAAGAAGTCATATGCATTACATATTGCATCAGTTCTTGACAAACAAAAAAAACACAGTACTCCATCCGTCCTGAAAATTTGAATTTTTTTTTTTTTAGACATTCATTTAGGGACAGATGCAGTAAATAATTGGATAGAGCGTAGAAATTCATAGTGGAGATGAGTACGTGCTAATCAAAGTCACCATCTGATGAGTCAGATGATGGCTCTGATTCTTCTTCCTCTTCCTCTTCTTTTTCCTCTTCCTTTTCCTTTTCCTCATCCGCTTCCTCTTTATTCCCCTCCTCTTTCTTTCCCTCTTCTCCCTTACCACGTCCATCCTTCTGTTGACCACCTCCTTTACCCTTCTTTGCATTCTTTTTATCCTTTCTCTTCTTTCTCTCTTTCCTTTTCTCTTTGATCTTTTCCTTAATCCTCTCTATTAATCCTTGCTCGTGTTTCTCCTCGCCTTCGTCCTTCGTATCTTCATGATCACGGTGTGATAAAGAATGGAAGGCCTCCTCTATCATCTCACCTAACTTGTCAAAGATTTCTGACATTATTTTCCTCGAAACAAAACCGAAAAAATAATGGGTGATGGACTGATATCAATGGAGCTAGAAGACCTACATATTTATAGTTCATAAGTACTAACTGCCACTAGCATTTTGTTCCTTGTATATATTTATTTAATTACTTGGGAGAATAAAGATATTGAGTTGACATTGGAGAAGTTAATAATGATGAAGAATAACTTGTAAAAGTAAACGCATCCTTATTGGAAACAGGCTATTAATACATGTTGGGACAACAATAACTTAAGTTCCAATACATGTTGTTGAGTTTCAACTTACTAGTATATCATTGATGTACTTCAACTAGCAGAATATATATTCTGAACCAATTATACTACTCCTTCATCCTTCCATATGAGTAATATAAACTCACAAAAACATCTTACGAAATTTTGGTTATAAACATGATTGACAATGCATAATTGGATGTTATGCTTATTGACCCAACGTTCAATCATTAAATATTCATTCACGCATTGTCAACTGTGTTTGTACCCAAAATTTTGTAGGATGTTTTTGTAACCGCATTGCTCGTCCCAAAATAACTGTCAAAGAGCAATTTTAGGAGCACAAAATTCTTGTTGACGATCACTGATTGATGTTAAATTTTATTTAACATTGGATCCACAGTTTAAACATTCAATCAATGAATCCCAACTAAGATTTTGTGAACAATATTTTGTGAAAATGTTGTGCCCATTGTATTACTCCAATCTTTAATACACTTTCTGTATAAACTTTATTAATCAAATTTGTGTTACTACTTTATTAATCAAATCATTATTATTTGACTGCATGCACTCCCAGTGGGATTTATACGGCAATCTGAATAAGCAATTAGTATATCCGCAGATTTTGAAATCTGAATATGCATTGACATGACAATAAATTCTGTATTACAACTGCTAAGGAGCCAAACAAAAAATGGATTTAGCTCTCCAAAATTAAGTGTATGTCAGTTAATGCGGCGAGCACGCGGAATTCTTTAGAAAAAAGGTGAAAGAGTAGTTCGCTTTGTGCTCACCGTGTGGCTTTGTATTTTTCCAAATAAATTCACATTGGTTACTATACTGTTCTCTTTGGTGGTTAGCGTAGTAAACTGAAAATGTGGGTGTGCTTTGTCTGAAATTATTCATGACCATTAGCTTCTGCCTCCAAAGCTGTCATCATTTATTACTCCCATCGTCACATAAGAAATGTCGCATTTGACTTGTCAACATTTTTAAGAAATGTGTTTTACTTGCTTGTACAGTGGTGAAATAGCAGTATAATATTTCCTTATATACAAATGCGATATTTATTTTGGAACAGGTCAAAATGAAAAGTAGGATATTTGTTATGGGACGGACTAATTTATATGTTGATTGGTTAATGCTAATCCAACTGCATAAACATCATTTGAGCAACTTTGTCCTAGAAACTGTGTTGAAACACAGAACCATTTAAACAAAATCACCAGAATAATCAACACGTCCTGTACCTTCCCATAACTTCTTGTACCTTCCTCTGGCATTTTGGCCGAGATCCCGAAAATTCAAGACACTTAACAAACTGGTATGAGCTTATGGGGGAGTAGAGGAAACATCATGTCGTTTTGTGGTTCAACCAATGTAAGGTCAATCGCAGGCAAGCATTGAGCGTGAACCTCTTTATCTAAGCATGATTTATCGGAGTAGTAAGTTGTAGTATCATAAATGAATCTAGAATTCACATATGGCTTGCCTAGTCAAGTTGTAGAGCAAAAGTCACAAAAAAGTGCCACAAAATTTGGCTTACAAAATGATGTGTCATGATTTTGTTGGTGTTTTTAATTAGAGTGCGTCAGGTCCACTATCGATGCAACCAATAAAATACGTCACCTCATTTTGTAAAATCCTTTTGTGCCCCTAGCATTGCCGTTAGAGCAATAGTTGGATCTGTTATCTGACTTTAGTGCTTTCCAAGATGATTTTAATCTGCTGAAATCCCATTTACTCCGCCATCCCAAAATATGTCAATTTTTATCTTAATTTTGTTGTTCATACAATAAACCTATGTCTATTTCTCATAATAGAATACAACAAAAGTTATTTAATGAGACAAGCATGTATAGAGACACAAAAGCAGAGCTAAGGGAGAACCTCAAACAGATGTAGACCATTAAAATCAAAATTTGAACTAAAACCGGTAAGGAGCCAAACCCAAAATGGATTAAGCTCTCTAAAAATTGGCATATGCCACTTTTTGCAGCGAGCACACAGTATCCTTTAGTAAAAGGGCGAAAAGAGTTCGCTTTGTGCTCACTGCGTGGCTGCGTGATTTTAAGATAGATTCACACTTCTTTTGTATACTTGACCCTGTTAGTTTCTTCCAATTACATTTTCAATGTGGGTACCCCATAAAATTAGTTCCTTCATCCTGAACTTTGTTTCTCGTTTAATTTTTTACTTCTTCATTAGATCCTGTTTGTGAGCTGATGCTGATCTCTTGCAGAATGAAATCTGCACAACTGCACGAGAAATCTGTCTAGTAATCACAGAAAAATCACTAAAATATAGTTGCTGATTTCCTTCAATTTGTACAGAAAAGTTGAGGATTGACATCCCAAAATCACTACACCTCTTCATAATTTTTCCAGGAGTTGGTCCAGACTCCGCGCGTACATATTGAAATCTGCACAACTTTGTTTCCTGTAGTACACAAAGCTGGCCTTGCACTTGACTGTCTTCCGCTTAAACAGTTCAGTTCTTCAAACTTGGCCTTCTTTTTTTTTCTAATCTTAGTGATGAGATAATAAGCTCATGATGTTAGTGCAATATATGCTCAAAATCCATTTTTAAAAAATCTGGAGGGTACTCAATTTATGTAGATTTAGCTTAAATGCAGCACCTCATTACAAAATTAGAGTTCTTAAACAAAACAAGCTCCAATAATTAGAAAGAATCTTTGATAATTATTTTAGGTAGGGGCTGCGCGAACGCAGGCCCCCACTGGCACAAATTATGATGTAGGTTCGCCCGCTTGGGCCGACCTTAGGCAAGCACCCCTCCAAAGTGCAATGGAGGTTACCAACCTAGGCCATAGGCCTTATTGATCACCCATTGACCCCGTCCAGGTAAGTATGTTATAATGTGCTTAATCATTCTATTAAATTTCCCTCTAATTAATCTCCCTTCTTATAATCTTCCAATGTGGGTAAAAAAAACACATCCAACACCTCTTCTAATCTGATTAAACCAATAAGAAATTGGAAAATCTGATTAAACTAAATACTAGCCTAACTTACAGACAAGTCACTATCATAATTGTATGATACATCAGAGTAATCTCGACCCAGTACACCTGCCAGATTAATTGCCACTTCTGGAACTCTTTCTTCAACTCTTGCCCAGTGTTTCTTTACGTTACGGTGTGACACGAAATCAGTTTCACTCGTGCACATTTTAGCACAGTCACTTTTGAGTTGCTTTGTTTCCGAGCTGCTGGTATTATCTGCATTCTGGTTAGTTGACTTGGACTTTAGCTCATCACATTTGGCTCTATGTTTTCTGCCAGTGAGATGAGAATTTAGTTTTGCTTCACAAGTGGTTGTCACCTGACATACGGCACAAGTCCATTCTTTCTGCAATTTCTCAAAAGGTGCTTTGTCTGGAAGTACTTCCTCTGCCGAAGCTGGTGAGGCCGGTTGTATTTTTGCAATTGCTTTCTTCGCAGCAGCCTGAAGAAGAACCGGATCTGTGCACTTTACCTGCTAAAGGATGACAAGATAAAGGTGGTTGTGGACTGAAAGGTAGCAAGAAGATAAGCTGGATTTTTACTTTGGATCAAAATTATGACTTATAACACCTTAGGCAAACAAATATTACCTCCGTCCCGGAAAGAATTTGACTTTTGATGGTCAACACAAGTGAAATTTGACCAAACATAACAATTTATGAATTTCATTAGGTTGATTAGCTTGACATTAATGTTTGGTCAAAATTGACTCGTTTTGGCAATCAAATTCAAATGGGACTATCTTTCCGGGACGGAGGGAGTAAAAAAGAATATGATTCTGACAATTTGCAGAAAATCAATCAAAATGATTATGAGCCCCTACAGAGATTTCTAGAACTGGTGCCTTTCGTTCTGGTAGTTCCACTCTGTTGTTATCATTGTGATCAACCTTAAAGTCATTGCCATTTGACTGTTTTATAATAGGAGTAGCATATGTTAGATCAATATGGCTTGCAACACAAATAATTTGGTACCTTCCATTAATAAAATCATAACTATGACATTAATATAAAGTATGGTCAAAATAGTCAATGTGTAGAATCCCTGAAATGTTATTTATCTATCTTTGATGGGCAAGATAGTAAATCAACATTGCTTTGGAAATGAATAGGTATGGTCCCTATTTGAAGTGTCACCATGTTTACTATATAAAGGCCCCTCCATCAAGCCTTAAACATACTTGATTCTTACTTTCTCTCATCTAAATTATCTCTTCATTATTGAAAGAACTTTTGAGAGACTAAGAGACACTTTCATTTAGAAGATCATCTCCCTACATTATCTTCTACTTCATTCTTATTCTCCCTACAAGACATCAAGATGGATTCAACAGGTATACATTTATTACATGCTTCCGCTTCATCTCTTCCTCTTTCTCTTACTTAAATATGAGTGTGGCATTCAGGGATTAAAATTGTTCTATCAATTGGTATCAGAGCTCCGCTCATTATTTAGTTTGAGTTTGAGTTCTTGTATTAAGAAAAAGCATTAAACCGCTTTAACTATGATTCATTTTCCCTGTTGAATCTTAAGGTTTTTGATGTCGATTAGGGACTCTAATTCGTTAATAGAGTGCTGACGGTCTTCATCTAAATTAAGTAAATGGTTTGAAAAGTTTTGTTCTTTAAAATGGTTCATGTGAGACTATCCCTTAAAAGCATGGTTTATGTTGTAATGAACATACCATAAGGATCTACTCACTTGATTCCACTAATTTAAAGCAAGATTATCCCTATATAACGTGGTTTTATGTTTTAAGTACATACCATGTGGATCTACTTGCAATTCATTAATTTTGGGAAAGTTTTAAACAAAATTCAGAAGTGCAGAAAATCGCCTTGCTCGGCCGAGTCCTTTGCTTTGCTCGGCCGAGCATATGAAAAGGCGCGAACTGCTCGGCCGAGTCCTTTGTTTTGCTCGGCCGAGCAGATGAACAGGCGCCAAAATTGACATAAACCGGTTGGATTTTTGGTCGAGTCCGGTTCGGTTCTCTTGATAATCCGGTCGGGTTTTTTGGCTTTGCTTTGCCCGGTCGGACCAAGACTTGCACGGCCGAGCGTTTGGATTTGCTTGGCCGCGCATTGTATGTCAACAAAGGCAAAATGTTCTGATTAAAAGTGCTCGGCCGTGTCCTTTGTGTTCTGCTCGGCCGAGCAGATCAATTTTCAAACAATCTGATTTAAAGTGCTCGGCCGAGCACTTTCCTTTGACTCGCCGAGCAGTCACTGTCACAGATTTTTTGGAAAAATTCTTATTTTCTGTACAACTTTTGTTTCCCTTGGACAAAACATTAAATTTTCAAACCTTAAAGCCCTGATTAATTATATGCTTAAATAATTTTATTCATTATTTAAATAATATTATCACCTAAGTGATTAACGTTATTTAAATGCAAAATTATTAAAGTGTTGAATGTTTAAGATATGAATGACTTGAATTTTCCAAGAAGATCTTGACATTTGACTAACGATGGTATATCAGGCTGGAAACCTTGACTGGTCTCCTCAACCATCCGAACGGATTGGTGGAACGACTAAGGTTGAACAACGCCACGTACTAAGAAAGTCTTAAGCATTCTTGTGATGACATATAAATGAACATTTGGTAATTTTATTAAATGCTTAAGACTACCCAAAGGAAGATTAAGCATTTAATCAAATATCGTTCAAATTACTTGTCATCTAAAGTAGTTATTTATGAGTCAATTCGCAATCCAAAGATTAGTTTTGATGTCATGTTAATTGCTTTATTGATGGATTTCATTTGATATAATTAATCTTTTAATTCATAATGTAGTTACTTATTATTGTTTTGTATTCATTCTTGTTCTCGATTCCCAGATTTACTTAACGCTTCTTCTATTACTGCTGCGATGAGCACAATTCCAATGCTTAATGGGACAAACTTTAAAACTTGGAAAAACAAAATTACTATGATCTTGGGCTGCATAGACATAGACCTCGCATTTAGGGAGCCAATTCCTCTTCCTCTTAGTGAAGATAGCACCGCTGAGGATCGCTTGAACTTTGAGAAGTGGAAACGCTCTAATCGCGTAAGTCTTATGATCATGAAAAATGTTGTCCCGGAGGCATTTCTCAACAGTGTCCCCGAGGACGTTGATGCTAAGACCTTTCTGGAAACCCTTGAGCGGCGCTTTGCTAAAAGCGAAAAGTCGGAAACAAGTTCTACCCTAAGGAAACTTGTTTTCCATGAAGTACAAGGGTACAGGGAACTTAAGGGAGTATATTTTAGAAATGCTTCACTTATCAACTAAACTAAAAGGACTTAAGTTAGAGATATCGGAAGATCTTCTCGTCCATTTAGTGTTGATTTCTCTTCCTCCTCAGTTTGGTCACTTTGAGGTGACCTATAATTGTCAGAAAGACAAGTGGGATATTAATGAATTAATCTCACATCTAACACAAGAGGAAGATAGGTTGAAGCAATCTAAAATGAAAGTGCTCACTTAGCATCTACCTCTTCTCATGGGACTAAGAGAAGAGGGAAGGAAATTGCGGTAACAAGCAATAAGAAGCCTAAAGGATCATCTGATGATCGTAAGGAAAAGAAGTGCTTCTTTTGCAAGGACCCGAGTCATATGAAGTACGACTGCCCTAAGTATCACGCTTGGCGTGCTAAGAAAGGTATGTCATTTGGTCTTGTTTGTACTGAGGCTAATTTAGTTTCAATTCCTACATATACATGGTGGTTGGATTCTGGTGCAACAACTCACATTAGTATGTCTATGCAGGGTTGCCTGAATTACCGAAGACCCAGTGAAGATGAAAGATTCATCTATATGGGAGCTGGGAACCCGGTAGAAGTCATAGGCATTGGAACCTTTAGATTGTTGTTAAGTACAGGATATTATTTTGTATTAAATAGTACTTTTATTGTACCTTCGTTTAGAAGGAATTTAATATATATCACTGTTTTGGACAAAGAGGGTTACTCTTGTTCATTTGGTAATAATAGATGTGATTTATATTTCAATTCCATTATTGTTGGTACTAGTACTTTATCAAGTAGTGATAATCTTTATTTGCTTAACACTACTCAAACAATCAATGAGTCCCATAATAATGAAACTAAATCTAAGAAGCGAAAGTTTTCAAGTGAAAATTCTTATACCTTATGGCATAGGCGTTTGGGTCATATCTCAAAAAGGAGAATTGATAAGCTTGTGTCAGAAGGAATCATAAATAAACTTGATGTTCCTGAAAAGGACTTTTGCATTGAATGCCTAAAAGGAAAGTTTACAAACTCGAAAAGAAAGGTATCCTCGAGAGCCTCAAGCATCTTAGAACTAATACATACGGATATTTGTGGGCCATTACCTTCTCCTTCTTGGAATGGTCAACAATATTTTATTACGTTCATAGACGACTACTCTCGATATGGATACATTTATTTGCTTCATGAAAAGTCTCAATCTTTGGACGTTTTCAAGTCTTTTAAAGCCGAAGTTGAAAATCAACTAGGTAAGACTATTAAGAACGTTAGATCCGATCGTGGTGGTGAATACTATGGTCGGAATGATGGTTCGGGAGAACAACGTCCGGGTCCTTTTGCTCGCTATCTTGAAGAGTGTGGGATTGTCCCTCACTACACTATGCCGGGTTCACCTAGCATGAATAGTGTAGCTGAGAGACGTAATAGAACCCTTCAGGATATGGTAAGAAGTATGGTTTCTAATACTTCTTTACCTCACTCATTATGGGGCGATGCATTAAAAACCGCAACTTATCTTCTAAATAGGGCTCCCTCTAAGGCCACTAACAATAAAATCCCTTATGAATTATGGACGAATAAGAAACCGTCCCTAAATCATCTTCATGTATGGGGTTGTCCAGCAGAAGCTAGGCCTTATAGGCCTAACGAAGGAAAATTGGACGCTAAGACAGTTAGTTGCTACTTTGTAGGGTATGCCGAAAGATCAAGGGGCTATAAATTTTACAACCCGAAAACTAGAACGTTTTTTGAAACGGGAAACGCTAGGTTCTTTGAGGATGTTGAATTTAGAGGGGAAATTAGGAATAATAATTTTGAATTTAAGGAAGAGGAATCCTTTTCTATACCTCTTCCCTTAGTAGTCCCAATTGAAAATCAAGTACTTGTACCTGAAATTCAAGAGGAACAAATTCAAAATATTGACTCCCCTATAAATATTGAACAACATGAAAATGTTGATCAAAATGAGGAAATTCAACAACCTCAAAATGAGGAAGAACCAGTGCCTTTAAGGAGATCCAATAGAGTTAGAAGAAGTGCCATTTCGGATGATTATGAGGTGTATCTTGCAGAGAATGAAGGACACCTAGGTTTAGTGGGAGATGAGCCTCTCACCTTCCATGAAGCCATTAAAGGTCTTAAATCTCATAAGTGGATCAATGCCATTAATAAAGAGTTAAAATCTATGAAAGACAACGACGTTTGGGATCTTGTCCCATTACCGAAGGATGTGAAACCGATTGGTTGTAAATGGATATTTAAAACCAAAAAGGATTCACAAGGTAATGTGGAAAGATATAAGGCTCGTCTTGTTGCCAAAGGTTTCACTCAAAAGGAAGGTATTGACTACAAAGAAACATTCTCCCCGGTGTCTTCTAAAAACTCCTTTAGGATCATTATGGCTTTAGTGGCACATTATGACCTTGAGCTTCATCAAATGGATGTAAAAACTGCTTTTCTCAATGGAGACATTGAGGAAACCATTTATATGAAGAAACCAGAAATGGTGGATGATTTGGAACAAACTAATCATTTAGTTTGTAAACTTAAGAAATCCATTTATGGGCTCAAGCAAGCTTCCCGTCAATGGTATCTCAAATTTAACCAAGTAATTCTTTCATTTGGCTTTGAAATGAATATTGGTGAAGATTGTATATACCATAAGTTCAGTGGGAGTAAGTTTATATTCTTAGTCTTATATGTGGATGATATTTTGCTAGCTAGTAATGATATAAACCTTCTAAAAGAAACTAAGAAATTTCTTTCAAACAAATTTGAAATGAAAGATCTTGGTGAGGCATCTTTTGTATTAGGAATCCAAATACACCGTGATCGCTCACGAGGTACTTTAGGATTATCACAAAAGGCCTATATAGAGAAGGTATTACAAAGGTTTAGCATGCAAAACTGTAAACCACATGACACCCCTGTCTCTAAAGGAGATAAATTCAGTCTCAATCAATGTCCCAAAAACAATTTTGAAACCAAGTATATGGAAAACATCCCCTATGCATCAGCAGTAGGAAGCTTAATGTATGCTCAAGTCTGTACTCGTCCAGACTTAGCTTTTATTGTTGGGATGCTTGGTCGATACCAAAGCAACCCGGGGAGAGAACATTGGGTCGCAGCCAAAAGAGTGATGCGGTACTTACAAAACACCAAGGACTACATGCTTACATATTCAAAGTCGGATCATCTCGAGATCATTGGGTATTCCGATTCCGACTTTGCTGGATGCCAAGACAGCCGTAAATCAACGTCTGGTTATGTCTTCACATTAGCCGGTGGAGCCATTTCTTGGAGAAGTGCCAAGCAGACACTCGTTACTTCCTCCACCATGGAAGCCGAGTTCGTTGCTTGTTTCGAGGCATCCAATCAAGCTATATGGCTGCGTAAATTCACTGAGGGACTGCGTATTGTTGATAGTGTCGAAAGACCTATTAAGCTTTATTGTGACAATAGGGCAGCGGTCTTGTACTCCAACAATAACAAGAGCTCGTCAAAGTCTAAACACATTGACATTAAATTTCTTGTTGTAAGAGAGAGGGTACAAAATGAACAAATAGAAATACAACTTATTGGTACAAACTCTATGTTAGCGGATCCGTTTACTAAGGTGTTATCACCTTTAGTGTTTCACGAGCATGTTGCTCATATGGGTGTAACAACTTTTGATAACATTTAATATAGTGGGAGTTTATGTTGTTTTCTTCAATTTTATTGTTCTATTATTATTTAAAGTTTGATCTCATTTGGTTAAGTTGGACTAGTTGGAAGAATATGTATATATTCATTAAGATCCATGCTACACATCCATACTTTTGATCTATGTCATTTAGTTGAATTAGTATATGTAATTATAGTGGGTTTAGTTGCGAATCAATTACAACGACTACCCCTTTAGTTCTATACTTGTATGGCTAATGGACGAGATTGTTATAAGTGATAACAAAGTGCACATTTGGGTTATCATTTATGTTGTACTTATGATTTAAAGGAAGAAATTTGTTTTGCAACCCAAGTGGGAGATTGTTAGATCAATATGGCTTGCAACACAAATAATTTGGTACCTTCCATTAATAAAATCATAACTATGACATTAATATAAAGTATGGTCAAAATAGTCAATGTGTAGAATCCCTGAAATGTTATTTATCTATCTTTGATGGGCAAGATAGTAAATCAACATTGCTTTGGAAATGAATAGGTATGGTCCCTATTTGAAGTGTCACCATGTTTACTATATAAAGGCCCCTCCATCAAGCCTTAAACATACTTGATTCTTACTTTCTCTCATCTAAATTATCTCTTCATTATTGAAAGAACTTTTGAGAGACTAAGAGACACTTTCATTTAGAAGATCATCTCCCTACATTATCTTCTACTTCATTCTTATTCTCCCTACAAGACATCAAGATGGATTCAACAGGTATACATTTATTACATGCTTCCGCTTCATCTCTTCCTCTTTCTCTTACTTAAATATGAGTGTGGCATTCAGGGATTAAAATTGTTCTATCAGCATATTCGTGAGAACTAAGAAAAGAGCCTTTCATTACGATCCCTAGAATCACTATGAGCAAAGCAACTACCTCCCGTTACTTGACATACATACAGGGTATAATTTTATATGAGATATTTGAAGTCGATCGTAGCATCAGTTCATGAAACAACATGACATAAAGATAGTACCTTAGCCATCTCACGCATTTCATTTTTCTCTGCTTCTGCAACTGTTTTGATCTCCTCAAAACCAAAATCTGTTCTTGAACCCTTTACTACATTGTAGTAAATCAAGCGGCAAAAAACGCATTTTCCCATCATTAAATAGTAAGCATGGAAACATTAATACCAAGAAATAATCCATATGAAACCACGTGAGGTAAAGATGATACCTTAACTATCTCAGGCATTTCCTTCTTCTCCACTTCTGCAACTGCTTTGGTGTTCTCAACACCAAATTGAGTTCCTGAAGGCCCGGGTTACCAACAACACAGACAAACACCAATCCACGTGAAATTTTCCAACATTAATAAAGTGATTATGCATTGATTAAAATCTAGCTATAATCCATATTAAACTGCATGACATGAAGAAAATACCTTGACTATCTGTGCCATTTCCTTTTTTTTTTCTGCTTCTATGACATTTTGATCTTCTCACCACCAAAATCGGTTCTTGAATCCTTTTTGAAATCAGCACTAATTGGTAAAACATTTTAAAATAGTACTCCTCTGTCTTAGAGTCGGAGTCCTATATTGTTTGCACGTTTATCAAGAAAACGTAAATAATGAGTAAATTATTATGTGAGTTGACAGTTGAGGACATAATTGTCTCCAAACACTAAATCTAAAGAGAGTGCATCATTAAAGAATACCTAAAATTGTTGTATTCCTATACAAACCCGTCTACACATTAGCGGTTGTACTGTACAATAATTCAATGCTTCGAGGGAATGGATTCGATAGGGAATTAATTCTCTATCATTAACTAAATCGTGTCAACCGTGTGTGTGAAAGTTAGAAGTAGAGACTTACAGAGGATAGCCCAGGGAAAACAAAGGCCTGCAAAAAAAAAAAAATTCAAGACTTTATAATACTGAACGATATATTCATGTATACCTATACGTACATTCATGCATTATTCCGATATCCGTACGCACAATAACAACAACAACAAATGAACATACAGACATTGGAGGATCAAACCCTCCCAGGAAACCCATTTGAAATTGAAAGAACAAGTAATTAAAGAAAGAGCAATTACCAGGCAAGAAGATGGAAGTATGTCAATGCAAAACTGAGTAAACCCAGAAAACCCATTTGGAGTTTGATCTGAGCTGTTCTATTGTCTCTCCCGAATTTCTTTTCAAAGATTTGGCTGCTCTCGCTTTGTGTTTGGTCGGTTGGTTGTGTTGTTAAGTTTGGACGGAGAATTTAGGAAGACCCTAGGGCCTACATATCTTACGAAGTTGTGGTTATAAACATGATTGATAATGCATGATCAGATGTTATGCTTAGACCCACCGTTCAATAATTAAATATTTATTCACGCATTGTCAACCGTGTTTGTAACTAAAAGTTTGTAGGCCTTCTTGTTGACGATCATTGATTGATGTTGAAGTTATTTAACATAGGCAAAATCAAAGTAGTATTAACTTCTACGCCTCGTTTCTCTATTCTACATAGTCCTTGCTCGGCTCCCTGGAGCCGGTATCAACTTGGTTGCTTATTTACACCGAGCTGAGCATAGGGATACGATGGGCCGACCCATCCTGGTTGGGCCTAGTTGGACCGAGCTGACTTGAACACATCTGAATATTTTAGACTAGAATCTGTAGAACCTAACCCCATAAGGGGTAGGCACTCCAAAAATAAGCGTATGCCACTTGATGCAGCGAGCACACGGTATTCTTTAGTAAAAGGCGAAAGAATAGTTCGCTTTGTGCTCACTGCGTGGCTGCGTGATTCTTCCAGCTGATACAGACTTGTCTCTATACTTGACTCCGTCAGTGTCTTCCATCAACATTGTCAATGTGGGACTGTGGGTGCCCAAAAAATTAGATTCATTACCCGGAGATTTATTTCTCCTTCAATTTACTTCTTTATTAGACCAGTTTGTGAGCTGATGTTGATCTCTTACAGAATGGATCCTGCATAGGAAAACTGTATCGTACTCACAGAAAAAGGCACTAAAATATTGTTACTGTTTTTCTTCAATTTGCCCTGAAAAGTTGAGGATTGTTTTTTTTTTTTTTTTTTGGTACGCAAGGAAACAAAGTTGAGGATTGTCATCATCCCATAATCACTACACCCCTCTTACGTTTCAAAATACATGTCGTTTTAGACTTACTAAAAGTATAGGTAAAATAGATACCCCTAAAAATTCCTATTAACTAGGGTCTAGGTAATTAAATGCTTATACAAGGGATAGTTCACAATTAATGAATAAGGGTATAATTGGTATACAGTAGCAAAGATTTCTTGGAGATAGTAAAACGTCAAGTAGCAAAATTTAACTCCTAAAATGACATGTATTTTGAAACGGAGGGATTAGTGTTGGCTGGAGTTAGGAGAATTACATACTCCCTCTCTCTGTCCTGAAATGATGTTCTCATTAGCCATTTTTCATTATCCCAAAAAGTTCATCATATTTCTAATATTTAGCCTTAAATGTACATAAACGCAACATGACTTGCAAGTGTTCATATCCTTAAAAAAAAAAAAAACTTTCAAACTTGAAGATCATTTTGAAACAAAGAGAGTATTTGGTATTTTAAAATAATTTGGGACGTTTGCTCTTTTGAATAACTTGGGACCTTTGCTCTACAAACAAACGGGTGCACAATTTATGTATAATTATGTTAATTGGAGCACCCAATAACAATGCTAGATTACTTTGCCAAAACATGTTTCAATGTTAGAGAGAATATTTTATACTTATTTTAGGTAGGGGCTGCGCGGACGCAAGCCCTCTCTACCACAAATTATGATGTAGGCTCGACCACTTGGGCCGACCTTAGTCAGGCACCCCTCCAAAGTGCAATGGAGGTCACCAATCTAGGCCATGGGCCTTGTTGATCACCCATCGACCCCATCCAGGTAAGTATGTTGCTCTGAGCTACACTAACTCATTACATACACCTCTAATTATTCTCACTTCTTATAACTACTCCATATGGGATTAACTGGAAATTAGATAAGCTTAACTTGGCATAGAATACCCCTAATCCCTAATACCCTTCGGTGATCTAGCTAGAAACATTAACTGAAGAAGAAAGGAATAAGCATAGATGACCCACAAACACAAAATGAAAAGAAAAAAAAAGTACTCCATCAGTCCTGAAAATGAATGTTGTAAAAACTTTCAAATTTGCTATTCGCCAAGAGTAAATTTGAATTTTTTTTTAGACATTCATTTAGGGACAGAGGCATTAAATAATTGGATAGGGCATAGAAATTCATAGTGGAGATGAGTACGTGCTAATCTGAGTCACCATCTGATGAGTCAAATGATGGCTCTGATTCCTCTTCCTCTTCCTCTTCCTCTTCCTTTTCCTTTTCCTCCCCCGCTTCCTCTTTCTTGCCCTCCTTTTTCTTTCCCTCTTCTCCCTTACCATGTCCATCCTTCTGTTGACCACCTCCTTTACCCGTCTCTCCATTCTTTTTCTCCTTTCTCTCCTTTCTCTCTTTCCTTTTCTCTTTGATCTTTTCCTCTCTATTAATCCTTGCTCGTGTTTCTCCTCGCCTCCGTCCTTCTTATCTTCGTGATCACGGTGTGATAAAGAATGGAAGGCCTCCTCGATCATCTCACCTAACTTGTCAAATATTTCTGACACTATGTTCTTCGACACAAAACCGAAAAAATAATGGGTGATGATCTGATATCAATGGAGCTAGAAGACCTACATATTTATAGTTCATAAGTACTAACTGCCATTAGCATTTTGTTCCTTCTATATATATTATTTATTTAATTATTGAGAGAATAAAAAAATTGAGTTGACATTGGAGAAGTTAATAATGATCGAGAAGAGCTTGTAAAAGTAAACGCATCCTTATTGGAAACAGGCTATCAACTAGTAGCAGAATATTTCTGAACCAATAATACTACTCCTTCCTTCTTCCATATGAGTAATATAAACTCACAAAAACATCTTTTTAATTTTTGGTTATAAACATGATTGACAATGCATGATCGGATGTTATTCTTATAGATCCACCGTTCAATAATTAAATATTCATTCACGCATTGTCAATTGTGTTTGTAACTATTCTCTCTGTCCCTAAATGAGTGTCCATTTTCAAGAAGTTTTTGTCCCAAAATGAATGCCCATTTTGATCATAACTTTATCCCTAAATGTTTTTTTTTTTTCGAATTTTTTTTCGCCGGTCTCTTTGTACTTGCAAAAACTAAATGCTTGTAATTAGGATAACAAGATTATATATGCATTTTGCCACCAAATTATACAAAAAGTTATATCCCTTAAAACGAAATTTGGACACTCATTTAAGGACAGAGGTAGTAAAATTTTTGTAGGATGTTTTTATAACGGCATTGCTCGTAAATAACTGTCAAAGAGCAATTTTAGGAGCACAAAATCCTTGCTGATGATCATTGATTGATGTTAAAATTATTTAACGTGGGTCCACAGTTTAAACATTCAATCAATGAATCTCAACTAAGATTATGTGAGCAATATTTTGTGAATAATTTGTGCCTGTTGTATTACTCCAATCATTAATACACTTTCTGTATAAACTTTATTAATCAAATCTGTATTACTGCTTTATTAATCAAATCAATATTATTTGACTGTATGCACTCCCTGGCCATCTGAATAAGCAATTAACTGACAGTATATCTGCAGATTTTGAAATCTGAATATGGAACTACATGACACTAAATTCGGTAAAATTACCGATCTATACAATGTATCAGGTCTTAATATTCAATTAATGCAACGTAGTGCTTACTTTTGAAAATAGACAACGTACTTGCTTATTGTGTATCAAATAATGCAACGTAATAACTTTTTAGCCTCTACTACGTTGCATTAATTGATACAATTTACTTCAAGTACGTTTGTCAAATTGTTCGAACTTTGCATTATTTGATACAACTACTTCAAGTACGTTTCACAATGTAAGAAGTCGCTACTACGTTGCATTAATTGATATAAATCGGACACTACGTTGCATAAATAGGTCGTTTGAACAAAAAAAGGATTTAGCTCTCCAAAATTAAAAAAATGTCACATTTAACTTGTCAACATTTTTAAGAAATGTGTTTTACCTGCTTGTACAGTGGTGAAATAGTAGTATAATATTTCCTTATATACAAATGCAATATTTATTTTGGAACAGATTAAAATGAAAAGTAGGACATTTGTTATGGGACGAAGGGAGTATTTAACTAATACTTCATTTGAGCCAACCCAGTATGTTGATCGGTTAATGCTAATCCAACTGAATAAACCTCATTTGAGAGCAACTTTGTCCTAGAAACTGTGTTGAAACACAGAACTACTTAAACAAAATTAACAAAGTAATCAAAACAGAGTAAAGAATAACAGCGGATTTATGTGGTTCTGCCAGTGATGACCTACGTCCACTGTGTTGGAATAGAGATCTTAAAAGGAAACAAAGAGAAGAAAATTCTGCAGGGGAGCGAGCGGGCGCCTGAAGAAGGCAGTAGGTTTGTGTCTCCAGGAATTTAATTCAGGCGGGCGGTTGGATGGTACCAGGCGGGCGCCTGGTGCCGCGACCTGAATTCGGGGAATAGCAGTTTTTTCGAGTTTTCTCATATGTTTAGGTTTAGGTCTTATTCTAAGTCATGTATTTAAGCAATGTTCTGCCCACATACTCATTGTAACTCAGATTTAACATATTATAGTGCAAGATCCTGGCTTGGTAGTGCCCCCAGACGTAGTCAAACATATTGACGAACTGGGTAAACAATTTCTTGTGTTCTTTTATCTTTTGCTTTGGTTATTTATTTCTTGTGCTTGTTTGTGGTGCAGTGATTTCTTGCGATTTTCTTGGGTGTTGGAGGGCTTATTCCACAACAACTGGTATCAAGAGCTCCGGTTGAACGATCAGGGTTTATCGGACGATTCGGGTTTATCAAGAAATCAAGAATGGGCAAGGATAAACAAGCGGTGGAGAAATTTGATGGGTCTGACTATGCGTTTTGGAGGATGAAAATAGAGGATCTCTTGTATAACAAAGATCTCTATAAGCCTTTAACAGGAGTCAAGCCGGAAAGCGAAAAATAGGAAGATTGGGATCTTATGGATCGGAAAGCCCTAGGGGTGGTTCGATCTACTTTGTCAAAGTGGATCGTGAAGACTACCAAGAAGGCGAAAACCACCAAGGAGCTATTGGATTATCTTACTGAGAGATTTGAAACTCCATCTGCTGCAAATAAGGTTGATTTGATACGCAAGATGGGTAATCTCAAGATGCAAGAGGGAGGATCCATAGCCAAACACATCGATGAGTTTATGGATGTTATAGACTTATTGGCGGCGTTGGATATTACTTTTGGGGAATAGGTTCATGCTTGTCAATTGCTAGCATCCTTACCAGGAAGTTGGAGAGGAACGGTGACAGCGTTAAATGCTTCAGCAGGTAAGAATAAATTGAAGTATGATGATGTTAAGGACATTATTTTAGGCAAGGAAAATCGTATGAAGAAGTTAGGGACACCATCTACTTCGGGATCGGCTTTAGCTACAACTAGCAGGGGAAAGCCAGGTAATAGCAACAAGGGGAGAACTGAATCAAGGATAAACATAGGAGGTGGTGAGTACAGGCCTAGGGAGAACAAGAATGCACCAAGGGTTGCCAAGGGATCGGTACAGTGCTATCATTGTAAGGAGTTAGGACACTACAAGAGGGATTGTCCCATGCGAGGGGATAAATCGGCGAATGTGGTAACTGGGGGTGAAGATGTACTGGTTCTAAGTGTTAGTAGTGCGCTAGAATCATGGGTACTGGATTCGGGGGCATCATTCCACTCATGCGGGCATGCAAAGGAGATGGAAAATTATACTTCCGGTGATTTCGGAAAGGTCTATCTGGCGGATGGCGAGCCTTTGGAAATCAAGGGGAAGGGGGATGTCAGAATAGGAGCATCGGACGGGAAGGTCTTACATCTACACGGGGTCAGACATATTCCGGGTTTGAAAAAGAACCTGTTATCAGTTGGGCAGCTTGATAAAGAAGGTTACAAGGTAACTTTTGGCTGCAGGAACTGGGTTATTACCAAGGAGGATTCTGAAATTGCTCGGGGTAATAAGGAGGGGACATTGTATTTGGCGAATAACACCAAGGATAGTATCGCGGTGGCGTCAGCCAAGGGTGATACAGATTTGTGGCACTGTCGATTGGGTCACATGAGTGAGAAAGGGATGAAAGTACTTTGCTCAAAGGGAAGACTACTGGGTTTGAAGACAGTCGACATGGGGATCTGCGAAGATTGTGTATATGGAAAACAGGCGAGAAGTAACTTGTCGAGGATATGTAGGGCTTTGAGGGAAGCAAAGTTGGAATTGGTTCACATGGATTTGTGGGGACCAGCCCCGGTAACTTTTCTAGGTGGTGCGTCATACTACATGTCGTTTATTGATGATTCGACAAGGAAGGTCTGGGTTTATTTCTTGAAACACAAAGATGAGGCATTCGAGGTGTTTAAGAAGTGGAAGGCCTTGGTGGAGAATCAGACGGGTCTTAAGCTCAAAATCTTGAGGTCTGACAATGGTGGGGAGTATGAGCTCGGGGAGTTCAAGGAATATTGTGCAGCGAATGGCATTCGTATGGTGAAGACACCAAAGAGCGAACCTCAACATAACGGGGTTGCAGAGAGGATGAACAGGACATTGAACGAGTGGGCTAGAAGTATGAGGTTGAAGTGTGGACTTCCGAAGACGTTCTGGGTATATGCGGTTGACACGGCGGCTTTCTTGATCAATAGAGGACTAAATTGGATGCTAAGTCTGTAAAATGTACGTTTATTGGTTATGGCGGGGATGACTTCGGGTATAAGTTTTGGGATGACCAAAATCATAGGGTTATTCGTAGTCGGGATGTCATATTCAATGAACAGGTTTTGTACAAGGACAGAAAGGGGGTATTTGATGGGATTAGTTCGGAACCAGAGATTGTTGAGGTAGATATTCCAGACTCGGGTGGAAGCAGGACAGTTCATGATGACCATAATCAGGGGTCACTGAAGATGAACCATATACTCCAGGACCGGATATTCCGCTGCGCAGATCCAGCAGAATGCGTGGATCTCCTGATAGGTATTCTCCTTCGAATTACTATTTGTTGTTAACAGATAGTGGTGAACCGGAGTGTTATGCGGAAGCTGTTCGTAGTGAACTTGGTAATAGGTGGAAAGCTGCGATGGATGATGAGATGGACTCATTAAAGGCAATGAAACTTAGGAGTTGATTAAACTGCCTAAGAGGAAGAAGGCATTGCATAACAAGTGGGATTACAGGATCAATGAGGAAGCAAACGGCAGCAAGTGTTATAAGGCAAGACTGGTTGTGAAAGGGTTTCAGCAAAAATACGGTATTGACTACACCGAGTTCTTCACTCCTGTTGTGAAGATGACCACTATCAGAATGGTTCTGGGGATAGTAGTGGCAGATAATTTGTTGCTGGAAAAAATGGATGTAAAGACGGCCTTTCTTCATGGGGATTTGGAGGAAGAAATTTACATGGTACAACCAGAGGGATACTTTTCTAAGGGTAATGAGGAACTGGTTTGCAGGTTGACTAAGAGCTTGTATGGCCTTAAACAAGCTCCTAGGTAGTGGTACAGGAAGTTTGATGGATTCATGGATGACATTGATTTTATCAGATGTGAGGCGGATCATTGTTGCTACTTCAAGAACAATGACAACAGGTACATAATCTTGCTATTATATGTGGATGACATGCTAATAGCGGGCTCTAGTAGTAGAGAGGTAAACAGATTGAAGGCACAGTTGTCAGAGCGGTTCGAGATGAAGAATTTGGGAGAGGCCAGAAAAATCTTGGGCATGCGGATTGACCGGGATAGGGAGTCGGGTAAGTTGGTTCTTTCACAAGCAGAGTACGTCGAGAAGGTCTTGGCAAGATTCTGTATGGAAGAGGCAAAGCCAACAGGTACACCATTCGGTATGCACTTTAAGCTATCCGAGAAGGACTCACCTAAGGGCAAGAAGGAGCGTGACAAGATGGCTAGGACTCCATATGCTTCGGCAATGGAGAGTCTAATGTATGCCATGGTGTGTACAAGGCCGGACACTGCACATGCGGTGGGAGTAGTCAGCCGGTACATGGGCAATCCAGGGAAGCAACATTGGGAAGCAGTTAAATGGATCATTCGTTACTTAAAGGGTACTGCAGGTAAGGCTATATGTTTCTCAAACAAGGATGTCGTGTTAGCGGGTTATGTCGATGCGGATTTGGCATCAAGTGATCTTGATAAGAGGAGAAGTACTACGGGTTATGTGTTTACATTGGGTGGTACTGCAATCTCCTGGGCTTCTAAATTGCAGAAGATCGCGGCTCAGTCTACTGCGAAAGCAGAATATATGGCAGTAACAGAGGCAAGCAAAGATATGGTATGGTTGCAGAATTTCTTGGGTGAACTTGGGAAGAAGCGAAGTGGTAATGCTCTCTACAGTGACAGTCAGAGTGCAATACATCTAGCAAGAAATCCAGCGTTTCATTTTAGGACGAAGAACATCGAGCTGAGGTTTCACTACATCAGACATCTCTTGGAGAGGAAGATCTTAAGGCTGGAGAAGATTCAAGGATCAGAGAACCAGGCTGACATGTTGACCAAGGTTGTAAACCTTGAAAAGTTGAAGCTATGCATAGCTTCAGAGGGGCTTGGAGAATAGGGGAGGAGGAGGGCACTACCATGATCGAGGTGAGCACTATGGCACCAAGGATGAGTTGAAGACAGATACGGGGCTTATACAATGGTTGATCTCTAGGTGAGAGATTGTTGGAATAGATATCTTAAAAGGAAACAAAGAGAAGAAAAATCTGCAGGGGAGCGAGCGGGCGCCTGGTGTTCACCAGGCGGGCACCTGAAGAAGGCAGTAGGTTCGTGTCTCCAGGAATTTAATTCAGGCGGGCGCTTGGATGGTATCAGGCGGGCGCCTGGTGCCGCGACCTGAATTCGGGGAATAGCAGTTTTTTCGGGTTTTCTCATATGTTTAGGTTTAGGTGTTATTCTAAGTCATGTATTTAAGCGATGTTCCGCCCCCATACTCATTGTAACTCAGATTTAACATATTATAGTGAAAGATCCTGGCTTGGTAGTGCCCCCAAACGTAGTCAAACATATTGACGAACTGGGTAAACAATTTCTTATGTTCTTTTGTCTTTTTCTTTGGTTATTTATTTCTTGTGCTTGTTTGTGGTGCGGGTATTTCTTGCGATTTGCTTGGGTGTTGGAGGGCTTACTCCACAACACACCGGAGAGAGAATATTCGTTGTATTTCCTTGAGAACAGTTACATCAACATGTCCATGGAGAAACCTGTGTTTAATCTAGAAAAAAAAAACGTAAAACAATTGTACCAGTCTAACAATGATGGGCTACGGATTTGCGTATAACTTCCTGTACCGTCCACATAACTTATTGTACCTTCCGCTGGCATTTTGGCCGAGCCCAAATATTCAAGACACTTAACAAACTGGTATAAGCTTACGGGGGGGTACAGGAAACATCATGTCGTTTTGTGGTTCAACCATTGTAAGTTCAATCTCAGGCAAGCATGGATCGTGAACCTCTTTATGATTTACTCCCTCCGTCCCAAAATGATCTTTTCATTTGTCATTTTTCATTGTCCCAAAAGTTCTTCCTATTTCTACAATTTGGGCTTAAAAGTGCCTAAGCAAAACATGGCTATTGAAGCAAGAGTTCATTTTGGGACGGAGGGAATATCTGTTAGTAAGTTTTAGGGTCATAACTGAATCTAGAATTCACGTTTTGCAGAAGAATTCACATATGGCTTGCCTAGTCAAGTTGTAGAGCAATAGTTGAATCTGTTATCTGACTTTAGTGCTTTCCAAGATGATTTTAATCTGCTAAAATCCCATTTACTCCACCGTCCCAAAATCAATGTCAATTTTTATTCGAAATTGTATGTTTACAATAAACGTACTCCTTCTGTCCCTCTTTAACTTACAAAAAATGAGTTTGGCACATTAATTAAAGAAAAAGTGAAAAAAGTGATGTGTTGTGAGTGTAAATGGTTGGGTGGGAGAGATAAAGTGGGATGGAGAATAGTTAGTGGATAGTTGTTGCAAGTATGACAAGTGGGTACCACCATTTTAAAAGTATTAAAACCATTTTTAAGTATTAAAACATTTACATTTTAAGATTTTGTAAGTTAAAGTGGGACAACCAAATGAGTAATTTTTGTAGATTAAAGAGGGACGGATCAAATGGGTATTTTGTAGATTAAAGAGGGACAGACCAAATGGGTAATTTTTGAAGATTAAAGAGGGGCGGACCAAATGAATAATTTTTGTAGATTAAAGAGGAACCGAGGGAGTATGTCTTAATTTTATTTCATAATACAATACAACAAAAGTCATTTAATGAGACAAGCGTGTATAGAGACACAAAAGCAGAGCTAAGGGAGAAGCTCAAACAGATGTAGACCATTAAAATCAAAATTTGAACTAAAACTGGTAAGGAGCCAAACCCAAAATGGATTAAGCTCTCCAAAAATAGGCGTATGCCACTTTTTGCAGCGAGCACACGGTATTCTTTAATAAAAGGCGAAAGAATAGTTCGCTTTGTGCTCACTGCGTGGCTGCATGATTTTTCACATCGATTCACACTTGTTTGTATACTTGACCCTGTTAGTTTCTTCCATTTACATTTTCAATGTGGGTACCCCATAAAATTAGTTCCTTCATCCTGAACCTTGTTTCTCATTTAATTTTTTACTTCTTCATTAGATCCTGTTTGTGAGCTGATGCTGATCTCTTGCAGAATGAATTCTGCACAAGAAATTGATGACGCCCTAGATTTCTGGGGTCACGGAGATAGAACTCCAACTTTGCTGTCTCTTGATCCTGATCACAACACAAACAAGAACACCGTTAAGACCAAGGCCGGGTTGGAATCCGGCTTAGGCCCTCGGGTGTGAGAGTAAGATCTCTGAGGAAAACCTAGGAAGAAGGTTCAATGAAGACCTTGTGTGTGTGAATAGGATAGAGCACGTACCTCTCTCATGGGGCGAAAAGGGGTATATATATGACCAAGGGAAAGAAACCTGCACAAGGTACTAACCACCCTGGTACTGGGGGGACACGTGGCGAGTCCCAGTGGATCGGTCAGGAGAGTGGCTGGGAAGGTGGCGTGTCTGTCAGGGAAGCATGGTTCCATCACTAACCGTTATGGTGTGTCAGGTACGGTTAGGTGACGCCTCGCGTACGTTTGTGCCAGCTGGGCACTACGGGCTCCTCAGGATGACGGGAGGCAGAGTCAACTCGGGCATATTCATCAGGAGATAAATCCTCTCGGGCTTACTAGCCCGCGTTCCTTGTCGGTTAGGCCTCCAGAGTTCAGGTCCGGTTCGGGCGCGTTAGATCGCATTGATTCTAGACCGGCGAGCATCCGGCCCAGAAGGCTCGGTCTCATCAGTGGCCCCTAACTCCGAGGGTTAGCTCATTCATGTGCGGCGCGAGGAGTTATACTTCCTAGGCTCGATTCGGGCAAATTGCAATTAATGCGGGCACGGATTGCAATGGGACGGGAGTCTTAGAATAGTGGTTGACGAAAGGACAGGTGGGGCCCCTTGTGTCAGGCTAGTGGCGTAGCCATCTGTCTTTTGTCATGACCAGGAGCACGTCCATTAAATGCGAACCGTCATCGGTATTCGAAAAAGCAATTCCCGCCTCTTCACTTTTCGGGTTTCGATCGGGTTACCAGATATTTCGGGTCGGTCCGACCCATTTTTGGCGCTATAAATACCACGGATGCTGAATCATTCCAAACTTTCGTAACTTCCGTCTCTCTACCTTCCAGTTCCAACGAATACTTTGCTTCTCTGGATTCCTGACTCCGAAGATCTCGTTCTCGTTCCTCACTTCAAATTCGCAGGTATTGTTCCGCACCTCGCTTTTTTCTTCTTTGTTTCGATTCGTCGTTTTAATTTCTGCCATTCTTTTCGTTGCCGTTTTTCGAGCGCGAACCCTAAAAATTTTTGCTCCCGTCGAGCTTTCGGATTTGTACGAGAGTTGTGTGACTTCTCGTAGCCTCGCGTCTTCGAGTCCAAATTCTGGCCCCTAATTCCTGAAAACTTGCTGAAATATTGTTGTAGCCATGGAAGGGCTGGATTTAGGGCGTAAACTCCGTCCCGACCTGTTTGGTTGCTGCCGGAGGACCGGTGGGGTATACAGGCTCCTGTTAAACGCCTGGAAACGGCTGTCCTTGAATGAGTTCATTGCCATAGGTTTAGCGTATAGCTGGGAACCCTGGGTCTTGCCCCTGTTGTGGGAAACAGGTCCTTCCGTCCATTATGACTCCACAAGGATGAGGGTGTTGGGGGGAGAGGAACACTTGGGCATTTTTGTCACGGCTGTTTTAACTCGATTCCCCGATAATGTAGATATGGCTGGAAATGCTAGAAGGTTGGTAAGGTCGTGCGGGGAGCGTGTAGCCTCGAGTGGCCCTGATTCTCTCAGTTGGATGGACGCTCCTTTTAACGAGGACGAGCAGGCACGATCTCCGGGCTTGGCCCCTGGTGTTATTGAAGTCACGAGCAGTGCGGAGGCTTCCGATCAAGAAGTGGGGGTTGATGGTGAAACCGCTCTTGAGGATGAGGTTGGGGCGATCGTGGCTCACGGGCTAGTAGATGAGTCTGAGTCATCTGAGACACCTTCTGACCCCCGGGGGGATTTAGAGAGAATGGCCCCAGGTACAGCGCGTATGGTCAAGCGCATTCGCTCCCCGGTTCAAATATTGGCTTCCTTCCCCGAGGGGCCCGACGATAGGGTCAAGAGCCAGGCCGGAGCTTCCAGCTCAGGAGCGGGCATGGTGGAGGAGCAGGACTCCGATGATGAGTTTTTAACCGTGTACCACATCGATCGCAAAGTCTACCTTGTCGGCGGTCTCGATGATTATTCCTCTCCGTCAGGGAGCAATTTGGCTGGTCCTGCCCGCGTCCGGGCAGATAATATCGCCTGCGTGTTTTATCCCGTTCAGTTTGAGAATGGCCTCCGGCTTCCCTTGGACCCGTTCATTTGCGAGTTCCTGGAGTTTTCCAAGTGCCTTCCCATGGACTTGACTCCCAACGCGATTCGTTACCTGGTGTCTTTCATTGTTGTGAGCAGGGTATTGGGATATGAACCCTCTTTGTCCGCCTTGTACGTTTTCTTCACTCATCAGGTCACCGCGAGCAGTTTGAGCTTGAAAACGAAGCCTAGGTCGAAAAAGATCTTTTCTGCGGCTTCTAATAAATTCGATCAGTGGCAGAGATATCCTCTGGTGATTCAGAATCGACTCGGGTGGCCCTTTTCTAAGCCTGATAATACTTCCCCGCTGTCCATATCTTCCAAGGATTATCCTAGCTCAGATGGGGGTATTGAGCTTGCGTCCGCCATGCAGGATTACCTCGCCCGGCATACGAAATCAGTGACTTTAGAGGACCAGACTGTGGTCGTGGTTGAACAAGTTTTCGACGTTCAAGCCATCATCAACAACGAGAGTCTTTTGGCTTACGCCGGGGTGGCCCCATGCCGAAATCCTGATTTTGAGAGCAGGGTTAGCATGACTCCTATGTGGCGGGATCCTTGCTGGAGGGTTCACCAGGATTTTGCCTTTGCCCATGAGTGCTCTGCTTGCCGATTGGGGGAACAATGCCCGGATCCGGGCTTGACTGGTCTTTTTCATACTTAATCAACTGGAATTCCATACCTGTTAGTTTATCCGATCATATCTGACTGACTGTTACTTTTGCCTGCAGATCCCACTGATACCATGCCTCCCAAGAATATTAATGCCTTGAGATTGGCTGCGAAGCAGCGGGAGGCTGAGGCGAAGCAGCAGAGGCAGGCCGAAATGCGCAAGGCCGAGGCCCCAGGGAGAAAACTGCCGGTTACGGATCTTCTGGACAAGGCAAAGAAGGTTGTTGCAGTTGTCCCGACGACTGGCGAGCTTCCTCTACGGCCCCGCGGGAGCGGACGGGGAAAGGATTTGACAGGCTCGGGGTCTCCCACTCCCTCGCATGATGCAGGCAGAACAGTGCCCGAGGCTACGAAGAAAAGGGGACCGAGTCCGGTCGCTGACCCCTTGCCTCCAAAAAATAAACAGCCCCGCCTGGAGTCTCCTTCTCGCGGCTTTACCGTATCCTCCCCCGCCAAAGGGACCTTATGCTCGGAGCGCTTCCCCGTCGAACTAATTGAAGACATGGACCGAGCTAAGGAGTTTGGGAAGAAAGTAGCTGAGGCCCCTGAGGTATATGGGGTTGATCTCCATAGCCGCCGCGGCTTCAATTCTTATGTTGGCGATGGGCTTCTGCACCGGATGAATTTCCCGGACTATCAACAGAAGGTGCTGTCCAAGACCAACTTCCTGACCGCCCTGGGTCACGCGGGCTTGGCTATGACTGAGGTTAGTGTCTCACTTTGCATGTCTAAACCGACGTGCTCTTTCTTTTTATACATCGATCCTTTGACCCTCTAATTCCTCGTCCTGATTTTTAATATAATCTCCACATGCTCCTTTATTAATCAGGTTAGCAATGACCTGCTATATATACGGTCTCAGTATGAAGCCGAAGTTGCCTTGGCCGCGGCGAGGGGGAAGAATCTGGCGGAGGCGAAGGATGAGATTGCCCGCCTGTCCAAGGTCCTGGAGGGCTCGGGAGAGGAGCTTAAGAATAAAGATGCCGAGTTGATGACTGCTGTCAAGGAGAACTCCAAACTGAGCAACGATCTCGACGCAGCTCGCGAGGCCAAAGACCGAGCTGAGGCTGAAAAAGCAACCGTTGAGTCTGAAAAGCAACGACTCGAAGCTCGCCTGGCCGAGGCTGAGAAGCGGTTGGAGGAGGAGAGGGAGAAGAACAGGAGCTTATCTGAGAAGGTTGATGAACTGGACGGCAAGGTTTTAGATGCCATGCGGTTTGAGAAAGACCGGGAACTTGTTTTGAATGAAGAGCGAGGGAAAGCCGTGGCCGAGTTTGAGGCGTCTGATGCTTACAGAGAAAAGGTGGAGGAGGCAAGCATAGAGCAATATAACTCAGCTCTCCATACAGTAGGTCGTAACCTGGCAGCTACGGGCAAATACAGTGCGCAAGAGATTGCGATCCTTTGCTCCATTACGGCCTCAGACCCTCAATGTTTTACCGGCCACGCTCTGGTGCCCTTTACCGCGGACCAACTCTCCGAGTTACCCGAGTCTGTCAGATCAACTCTCCCTCCCGTCGCTCCGGTCACCGTCCAAGATCTTCTTTCTGCTATCGACGGGTTCAGATATTCTGCCGCGGGTACCTTGCCTCTGGTCGCAGCTTTGGAGAGGACTTTTGGCCCCGGCGGCCCGTACATTGATGGTATGGTTCTTCCTTACTCTCCTTATGCCTCCGCTCTTGCTGATGCTTCTCAGGATCAGTCTGGGTCTGTGCCTGACACTGATGCCTCTGCCTCTGTTCCAGAGATGGAGAATGCTCCTCCCCCGGCCTTTTGAAGATCAGACCGGGTTGCATCCCGGGAAATTTTGTAATAGTGTAGGTCCGGACATTCTCGAACAAGTGATTTTTGGTTTGTATGTGAATAATTGTTTCCAGCTTTGCTATTGACTTCTTTTCTTGCGTGCTCTTTTGTTATCACTCTTTTGATTACATAGCTTAAAGGGTTGTTCTCGCACGAACTGTCTTTGTTTCCACGCGCGTGGTTTAGCTCGGGAGCGTATGGCCGCGCCTTCTCCCACTTTAGTCTAGCTCAAAGGCGTAGGATATGGGCCCTGCAGTATAGCTCGAGAGCGTATGACCGCGCATCTTGGGTCTCAGGAATTTCACAAGGAAATGATCCCACCAAGGAATTCATTCTCCCACTTTAGTCTAGCTCAAGGGCGTAAGACGTGGGCCCTGCGGTCTAGCTCGAGGGCGTATGACCGCGCATCTTGGGTCTTAGGAATTTCACAAGGAAATGATCCCACCAAGGAATTCATTCTCCCACTTTAGTCTAGCTCAAGGGCGTAAGACGTGGGCCCTGCGGTCTAGCTCGAGGGCGTATGACCGCGCATCTTGGGTCTTAGGAATTTCACAAGGAAATGATCCCACCAAGGAATTCATTCTCCCACTTTAGTCTAGCTCAAGGGCGTAAGACGTGGGCCCTGCGGTCTAGCTCGAGGGCGTATGACCGCGCATCTTGGGTCTTAGGAATTTCACAAGGAAATGATCCCACCAAGGAATTCATTCTCCCACTTTAGTCTAGCTCAAGGGCGTAAGACGTGGGCCCTGCGGTCTAGCTCGAGGGCGTATGACCGCGCATCTTGGGTCTTAGGAATTTCACAAGGAAATGATCCCACCAAGGAATTCATTCTCCCACTTTAGTCTAGCTCAAGGGCGTAAGACGTGGGCCCTGCGGTCTAGCTCGAGGGCGTATGACCGCGCATCGTTCGTAGACTTGCAAACGGCATCCGCATCGCGGGCATGCGGTCTGGTTCGAGAGCACATGACCGCGCTTTGAGAACGAACATACTTGAGTAATTTCATAGAACGATAGCAGTTTTATTTACTTTACTCGAACAGACTACATTGCCACTTTGTTACAATACATGAGTATTTCCATAATTTCTAACTGCTACTGATTTGCAAAAAGATTTCAAGATCTACCATTCTGTCTTCTAAAGGTAGTACTTTTTCAGATGATCGCTATGCCAGGCGTTTTTCAAGTCTTTTCCTTCTGCCGTTAGAAGCCTGTAGGTTCCCTCTTTGATTATGCGGGCAATCTGATAAGGGCCTTCCCAGTTGGGCGAAAGCTTGTTGTATCCGGGCTGCCTCCCTGTGACTTCAACTTTCCTCAGAACCCAGTCTCCCACGGCAAACGATCTCTTGTTCACCCTTTTGTCATGATGGACTTTTGCCTTCTGTTTATAATTGACCATCTTTGCCCGCGCTTCCAACCGTTTTTCTTCGGTAGAGTCTAAGTCTTTTCTGCGGGCTTCCTCATTCTCTGCTTCATTAAATTGGGCGACCCTATACGTGGGTAAGGCTACTTCCACAGGTGCGACCGCCTCTGATCCATATGTCAGGGAAAAAGGGGTTTCTCCCGTTGAGTTCCTTGTCGTGGTTCGGACAACCCATAGAGCAGTACTGAGCTCTTCCATCCAGCGACCACTCCTTCCCTTCAAACTTTTGTGCAAAGCGGTCATGAGCAACTTGTTCGCGGCCTCGGCCTGTCCATTTCCCTGTGGTCTTGCGACTGAGGATTGTCGATGTTCCACGTTGAGTCTCTTGCACTCCGCCGTGAACTTGCTTTGGAATTGGGGCCCGTGATCGGAGACAATAGCCCGCGGTAGACCAAACCGGCAGAAGATGTGATCATGTACGAACTTGATGATGCTTGCTTCCGTAGTACTAGCCAGTGCTTTTGCCTCAACCCATTTTGTGAAGTAGTCCACAGCAACCACTACCATTTGCGCTCCCCCGGGCGCTTTGGGATAAGGCCCAATCAAATCAATCCCCCACATATCAAAAGGCCAAGTTGGGACTATCAAACTCTGCTCGGTGGACGGCTGCCTTGGTATGTTGGCGAACCTCTGGCATTGGTCGCATTTGCGGACGTAGTCTTCTGCATCTCTTTTCATTGTGGGCCAATAATACCCGAGGAATCTGATTTTGTCGGATAGAGTCCGGGCTCCGGGATGCCCTCCGCACATGCCTTCGTGAACTTCATATAACAGGTTGGTGACTGTCTCGGACCTGACACACCTCAGCAGTGGTTTGGTAAAGGATCTCCGATAAAGCACGCCATCAATAATTGTGTATCGAGCAGCCTGTTTCATCAAGACTCTTGCCCGGTCAGGGTTGTTGGGGAGGGTTTGCCGCTCGATATATTCCCTGATCTCGTCAACCCAATCTTTTTCCGAATCTCCGATTTGGTGGATCTCTATTCTGTCGATGGCTGGGCGCTCGGTGAACTCTATCCAGCAGTCCACACTAAGCTTGGCAATGTCCTCATTTGTGATCCTGGAGAGCAAGTCCGCCTCGGAATTTTTGGCCCGGTTAACTTGGTTCAGCTCATGGTATTCGAATTCCTTTAACAAGTCTGTCGCGAGCTCCTTGTATTTGACCAAAACCGGGTGATTTGTTTCGTATTCCCCTTTCACCTGGTTTATTACTAGTTGTGAGTCACTCTTCACGACCAGCTTTGATACTTTCATGTCCCGGGCTAATTCCAAACCCGCTATCAATGCCTCGTACTCGGCCTGGTTGTTTGAGACCGCGAACTTAAATCTCAAGGCTCGCTTGAACCTTTGACCCTCCGGGGCGGTCAAGAGAATTCCGGCGCCGCTGACTGTCTTTCCCGCGGATCCATCCACACTTAACGACCAGCAATTTTCCGGTCTCTCCCCTGCAACTATTGCCTTCTCGCCTCTCTTTTTCTTTGTCTTTGCAGGTTGGGTTCCGTCCGGCTCGATCTCCTTTGATTCAAATGTGGTCTCTGCCACAAAGTCTGCCAGTGCCTGTGCCTTGATGGTCTTCCGTGGGGAGTAGGTAATCTGGAATTCAGTCAGTTCTATGGACCACGATAGCATTCTCCCCGAGGATTCGGGCTTATGGAGTATCTTCTTCAGCGGGGTGTCTGAATAAACCGTGATTGGGTGGGCGATGAAGTATGCCCGCAGCTTCCGAGCGGCCACCAGCAAGGCGAAAGCTAGCTTTTCAATGTTTAGATAGCGGCCTTCCACAGCAGAAAGTGCCTTGGAGACATAATACACGGGTTTCTGAAGTTTGCCCTCTTCCCTTACCAAAACAGCGGCCACTGCATGATTTGTTGCGGCCAAGAAGACGTAGAGTTCCTCCCCAAACACCGGGCTGCTCAATAGCGGCGGCTTTCCCAGGTAAGCTTTTATTTGCTCGAAAGCGATCTGGCAGTCCTCGTTCCACTCGAAGCCCTTCTCTCCTCCTCCTTTTAAGGTTTTGAAGAAAGGCAGGCACTTTTCGGCTGACTTAGCAATGAATCTTCCCAAAGCCGTAATGCGGCCATTAAGCTTCTGCACCTCCTTAACGCATCTGGGGGGCTGCATGTTTATCAACGCCGTGATTTTCTCGGGGTTTGCTTCGATCCCTCTTTGGTTTACCATGAACCCCAAAAATTTTCCTGCCTTTACTCCGAAAGCGCACTTGGAGGGATTGAGCTTCATGTTATTTTCCCGGAGGTTGGTGAAGGTTTCTGCCATATCAATGTCGTGAGAGGTCTCCTTGGTCTTGATAACCATATCGTCGATGTAAGCCTCCAGGTTCCGGCCTAATTGATCATCAAAGACGATTCCTACCATCCTTTGATACGTGCCGCCTGCGTTCTTGAGGCCGAACGGCATGTTGTTAAATGTGTAGGTTTTGCCCGCGGCATAGAAAGCGCACGAAGGGACGTCATCCTCCTTCATTTTGATCTGATGGTAGCCCGAGTACGCATCTATGAAGCTTAACACCCTATGCCCGGCGATAGAGTCTACTAATTGATCGATCCGGGGAAGAGGGTAACAATCCTTAGGGCAGGCCTTGTTCAAATCGGTGAAATCCACGCACATCCTCCACTTTCCATTTGCTTTGGTTACCATGACGACGTTGGCCAACCATCTCGGATATTTGATCGGGCTTATGATTCCTGCCTTCAGTAGCTTATCCACCTCGATTTTGATCGCCGCTTTCTTCTCCGGCGAAAAGTATCTTTCTTTCTGGAGGACCCGGGTAAATGTGGGATCGACGTTCAGTTCATGCTCGATGACCTCTCTACTTAACCCCTTCATATCTTCGACAGTCCAGGCAAAAATGTCCGCGCTTTTTCGCAGCAGCTCGATCAGAATCTTCCTTTCTTCTGCGGGGATTTCCAGCCCTACCTTGACCGTTTGTTCGGGGTAAGCGGGGTTTATGACTACATCCTCCAGAGCATCGTTGGGGCGGATGTCCCTTATTTCCCTGTCGTGCAGCGAATCGATCACGATGTCTATCTGCTCGGTCTTTGCGGCAATACGACGGACTCTCCTACTCCGTTTAAATTCAGCCCGTGTTGAATGGAACGACAAAGTTCCAATCATGGCCGCCTCCTCGGTCCTGTCGCTGTTGGTTTTGACCTTCTTTGCCTCCCTCGGGCTTACCAATCTTGCCTCCATCGCGCTCTCCCTTCTTTTCTTCTCTATTATTTTGAGAAAAAGCTCGGGCTTGTTCTCGATGCACGCTATCCCTGCGGGGGTGCTGAACTTGATCTTCTGGTGAGGGATTGACGCAACGATTCCTAAGGCAGCCTGAGCGGTCACTCCCAAGATTGCGTTGTACTGGGACTTCAGATCGATCACCATGAACGTGACACGGGCTGTTTTTTCGAACGGCCTCTCTCCAATGGTCACTTCGAAGTCAATGGTCCCTTTTGCGTAGACCGTATGATTCGTGAACCCTTCCAACAAGCCCGCATATGGGGTTAAGTGCGCCTCGGACATCCCCATTTCTTCTAAACAATGGAAGTAGAGTATGTCCCGTGAAGCCCCGGTATCAATGAGGACCCTCCCAATATCCGCTCTACCAATAGCCATCTTGATTGTCAATGGCTGTGTTGAATGGAAGAGTGTGGAGGCCAGCTCGCTCCTCCTGAACCCGATCATTTCCTCTTGCTCGGGTGGGTAGGCTGGTATCAGGAACACCTTTTCCAATTTCTTGATCTGAATGGAAAGCTGGGTGTTGCTCGGGGCTTCTTCCCCGATATACAGGATGTCATAGCGTTTTTCCCCGTCGGCATCGTTATCCCTAACATACTGGACATGTCCCCGTGGGGCCCCTCCTTTATTGCTGGGTCCCTCGATCCACTTTTTCAATTCTCCGGCCTCGACTTTCTGTTGTATTATCTTCTTCATCTGAAAACACTCATCCGTGTTATGCCCATGGCTCTCGTGGTAGCCGCACCACTTCTTCTTGTTCGCCTCATAAGGCTTTCTTTCTAGGGGTGGGGGAGGAGGCAGGGCTTCTGCCCGCAGAATCTCCGTCCTTGGGGCTATCAAAGGAGTGAAGGTGCTGTCATTTCTTTTGAAATTGGTCGTGCCCCTCGGTCTTCCTCTATTTCGGCCGCCACTGCCCCCCGAATAGCCAGCGTGGTACCTTGAGTCATGAGCGGGCTCGAGCCTATCCCTAATACTCCTGCGGGCATCTTCCATGAACGAGGGCTCAACTCCGGCCATGGCAATGGCTCGATTGTACATTTCCTCCGTTCCCTCGGGCTTTCGACAAGCGAACTCTTGCCTCAAGGTATAGGATGTCAATCCTCCCAAGAAGCACAGCTCGATGTCATTTCTCGTTAGGTCCACGATTTGTTCGGTCATTTTTCTAAACCGAGTAATGTATGCTTTTGTACTTTCTCCGGGATATTGCTTCACACCGCATAGATCCGATTTCGGTCTTGCGACCTCCCCAGCGCCCGCGAACGAATTCAGGAACGACGTCCGTAACTGCTCGTAGCTGCAAATGGAGCGGGGCTTATGGGCCAACAACCATCCCAGCGCCTTCCCCTTGAAGGTGGATGCTAGAGCCTTGCACTTTACGGCCTCATCCGTTGAAAATAGAGCCATCTGCCCTTCAAACCGCCCAACATGGCTTTTGGAGTTAGACGAGCCGTCATAAGCGTCTAGCGTGGGGACCTTTCCCCGCTGGATCGGGGAATCAGCTATCCAGGAGGCAAAAGCATCTATGGGTCCAATGCATTTTGCCACACTTTGCTTAGACTCCCATAGGTCCCTGATCATCCCCTGGACCTTGTAATCAATCTCTTCCCCGGTTTTCACCCTTTTTGCCGTTCCCGCAAATTGCTCTCCGGTTCTAACAGTTGCTTTTCCCTTGTAGTGGCCTTTGGACCTTCGAGGTTGAGACTCTCCTTCTTCACTCCTTCTCCCTTCTTCTCCTTCTTCATCGTCGTCTTCCACAACGATCGTTCTTTTCTTCTTTCCCTCCACCCTGCTGGCTATGCTTTTAGAACCATGAGTTTTTGATCTTTCAAGAGGGATTGCCGTGTCAGCCTCGGCATTAAATAGCTCTTCCAGGGCCAGGTTTAACTGAAGCCCTTCCGCTACTAGATCCTGCCTGTCTTTCAGGAGCTGGATTTTCTTTTGAATCTGCTCAGGGGTGAGGGGAGTGACGGGGATTTTCTGTACCTTGCGTGCTTTTGATGTTTCGATACGATCTCTCAGATCCGCCTCTCTTCTTGCTTTCTGAGAGGGAGTTCCCGAGCAGCCACTAGGCGCCTTGTCTCCCAATCTGGCAAAGATGGATCCTTGAGGCGCTTGTTTCGATGGGCTAGCATTTGGGTTCAAGATTTCTTTCCCAGTCATTGTAAATATTTGGAATGTCGAGTGTATTTTAGAACCGTAGAAACAAAAGAATGGTTTTGTCGAGTCAGACTAGACTGGGAATTCGAAAGAACTCAGAAGATTGCACTAGGAAGATTTTCGTTTCCCGGCAATGGAACCACTGATGACGCCCTAGATTTCTGGGGTCACGGAGATAGAACTCCAACTTTGCTGTCTCTTGATCCTGATCACAACACAAACAAGAACACCGTTAAGACCAAGGCCGGGTTGGAATCCGGCTTAGGCCCTCGGGTGTGAGAGTAAGATCTCTGAGGAAAACCTAGGAAGAAGGTTCAATGAAGACCTTGTGTGTGTGAATAGGATAGAGCACGTACCTCTCTCATGGGGCGAAAAGGGGTATATATATGACCAAGGGAAAGAAACCTGCACAAGGTACTAACCACCCTGGTACTGGGGGGACACGTGGCGAGTCCCCAGTGGATCGGTCAGGAGAGTGGCTGGGAAGGTGGCGTGTCTGTCAGGGAAGCATGGTTCCATCACCAACCGTTATGGTGTGTCAGGTACGGTTAGGTGACGCCTCGCGTACGTTTGTGCCAGCTGGGCACTACGGGCTCCTCAGGATGACGGGAGGCAGAGTCAACTCGGGCATATTCATCAGGAGATAAATCCTCTCGGGCTTACTAGCCCGCGTTCCTTGTCGGTTAGGCCTCCAGAGTTCAGGTCCGGTTCGGGCGCGTTAGATCGCATTGATTCTAGACCGGCGAGCATCCGGCCCAGAAGGCTCGGTCTCATCAGAAATCTGTCTAGTAATCACAGAAAAATCACTTAAATATAGTTGCTGATTTCCTTCAATTTGTACAGAAAAGTTGAGGATTGACATCCCAAAGTCCATTGAGAGAGCTTCATTAACCTTTGTTTCCTATCTTAAAGATGAGATGAGAATATGCACTTAACTTACTAGAGCTTGTCGCTGTATTACATTACAAGTCCAGTCTTTTTTTTTTAACTTCTTTTTACTTCATTTATCTTCCCTATAGGCTTTTTTTTTTCGCCAAACCAACTTGGCATTCGTAAGTTTCTACTTTCAACTTGGTACTTATCAAGCATATGCTTCACCAAATT
>JAOWBW010001272.1:0-234356 GCA_026119855.1 Campanula takesimana
TCCGTACCCAAAGGTAACGAATTTAGTCAAAGTAGTGTAAAGGGATTTGAAATGAATTAATAGGGAAAAGATCAGGGGCAAAAGTGGAATTTTATCTAAAGGGGCAAGGTTGGCCGCGGGCCAACACACAATTTGCAATAGTGGCCGCGTGGCCAAGGCTGCTGATTGGTCAGATCTCCTTCACGCGGATTGCTGATCTGACGGCTGGGGTTGCAAGGGCGAAGGTGGCCGCGTGGCCAAGGCTGCCGATGGCTGACTCCTTGGTCACATCACCAGACACCTCCCCTCTCTCTTCTTTCTTCTTTCTTCTTTCTTCCTTCCTCCATTGTTGACGAGTTTAGGAGAGAAATTGAGTTTTAGAGAGAGAAAGCTCGGATTTTGATAATTTTGAAGATTTCATTTTCACATAATTCTTGAGATATGGCGGATTGGATCAATGAGGCATTATTTAGAGATTTTCCGGGCCATGGTGGGTATATGATTCCACAATAAGAGCCACAAGGAGAGGGGCACGGTAATGCTCAGGGCGCAGGAATGTTGGGGCTGATCCAAGAGCGGGCTTTGAAGCGGCGCCCTTGATTCCACGGGGCGGTTTGAGACCACGAGCCGCGACTCGGAATTATCGCGATAATCTGCTGCGGTCCACGTTCGACCAAGATTACGATTTTTACATCGACTCTGAGCGTCATTGGTCGATGGGGCTTCCGGAGACGCGAGAGGTAAATTTCGAATTTTCATTCCCTCCTTCTCGCACATTTGCATGCTTTATGCACAGAATATGAAATGCTAGAATAATGGATGCTAGAATTTAAATTGCTGGAATTGTAAATTGCTAGAATGGTAACATACCTGTGCTGTGTTTACCTGCAGAGGATCAAGGCTCGTGGGTCCACAGTGACTGTGGGCAAACTGTAGGCGTCCCTGCCGGAGGGACCGGGCGGTTTGCGTGCTCGGATCGAGGCTATGGGCTTTGGCCCATTCTTTGACAGTGTCCGTATGGTTGGGGCTACCCTGAAGGTGGCAGCGGTGATAGAGGTGTGCCGGGAGTTCTGGTGGGATACCACCCATACTTTCCACTTTAGTTGGGGAGAGATTACCATCACGCCGACGGATTTTGCGGCCATCACGGGGTTGAGGTTTACTGGTACCCTTTGCCTTTTGATGAGAGCTTGCGGAGCGGCGGGACTATAGACAGGCTCTGCTGGGAGTCGACACCGACCTGGGAGGAGGTGTCAAGGGTTATGGAATAGAGGCCGGGAAGGTGAATCGCTTGGTGGAGATGGCTATTGAGGCCTTTAGTAGGGGGGAATATGATTTGGATTGCTTGGTCCGGCTGTTCTTATGGTACAGCTTTTCAGAGATTTTGTTTCCCAGTGGGGCTACTGTCTGCCGGTACTCACTGCTAGGGGCTCTTGTGGACTTGGACTTAGTCGGTGGGATTTCTTGGGGTGGAGCCGGTTTGGCTGAGATTTACCGGGCTTTGGACCATTGCTCGAGGGCTAGCTCGTCGGCCTTTGACGGGTTCCAGTTCGCCTTTGAGGTATGCTCTTGACTACCCTTCTTTTCACTTGTTGAGATTTCTGTTCTATCTTTTTGGTCTGAAACATCTCTCTCATTATATGCACAGGCTTGGGTGTACGAGGTCTTCGGCGTCGCCCCTTTTCAGTTGGTGATGAGTGCCAACAAGGTTGTCTCCATCATGTCGTACTGGTGTAAGGGCAACAGGGCTCCTTCCCGCAGAAACCGGATAGGAAGACAGTGGATGCTGCTGATCTGAGGAGGGTGTTTGCGATGTCTGAGCCTGTTGGAGTTAGATTTTACCCATGGAGCCCGGCCAATGAGGCTTCGGTGGGTCCCTATGTAGTGGATTTGACCGCTTCTAGGGTTCTGCTTGTGGGTCTCACCGGGGAGGCCATGTATCTCGGGGAGAGAGTGGTTCGTCAGCACAGGGCTGGTGTGTTACCGTGGGCTCCTTATGACCTCCTCGGGATATGCTCCGTCCCGCGAGGTTGGCGACTTTTTTGGCTCCCACTCCGGCAGAGCATTACAGGGGGAGTGACGACTATGCTGGCTACGTGCGGACACGGCTGGTCAGTCCACAGGTACGGGCTAGGATGTTGTCTGGAGAGGGGTCGAGCTCGGCCCGTTATGTTGGTCGGAGTCGGCCTTTGGTTGACATGCCCCTTCGCTCGAGTAGCGTGAGAGTGATGAGGGGTGGCCGGGAGGTGGAGCTTAGCTTGGAGCCTACTGATGCAGATCTTGTTGAGGAGACATTCATTCCTCCGCCCGACGCTGGGGTACGGTTTTGTGCTTTATGTCAGTCATGTTCGCACCCACTTATTTCTTTCTGCCTTGTAATCCTTGCATTGGTTTCCTTCTCAGGTGACTCGGGAGGCATATATCCGTTCAGCTCGGCGGGAGAACGTGTTGATGCGCTTACTGAGGGAGGCGTACCATTCATGTACTTGTCAGAGGGATGACGTTGCGTCACCCCAGCGTCGGGAACGGTCTCCGAATGGCGCGGGCTCTTCTCATATTGGTGGTCGAGCGGTCCGGGGACGGAGTTCGGGTGCCGGTAGCTCTCGGGCTTTAGCGCGGCGTGGAGATACCACGGAGGAAGATTCTGACTAGGCGGGGCCCCTCTTTCCATCTTTATTTCCTACACTGTTAGCTAGTAGAGAGCAGAGGGATATGTATGTACAGTACCAATGTATAAAATGTATGTATGTACATTATGTTCTAAAATGCAATTTTATTGTGGGAGCCTACTTGTGCAAACTAGTTATTTTACAAATGTTCCTAATTTTATACAATGCATGAGCCATGGAAGGAGGCGGGTACGTAGTTGCATGGATCCGTCACGGAGTGGGAAGAAACAAGCTGGATTTCTGCATGGAGCAAAGTTGGCCGCATGGCCATGGCGTGGCATAGAGCAATGTTGGCCGCCTGGCCATGGCAAGATCCGGAGCAAAGTTGGCCGCGTGGCCTAGGACGAAGTTGGCCGCCCGGCCAAGGACAATATCGGCCGCGGGGCCAGGGGCATATGTGGCCGCGTGGCCAAATCATGCGCCGCCTCCGGTTTTCCTTTTCCTGGCAAGAATCGGGAGTTGTGCACTATTTAATGAACCCTTTGCAGCCATACAAACGTACCAGCAACCTTTTGAGCAGTTTTTGAGTTCCTTTTAGCCAATTTTCTTGCTTTTTTGCCATGGATCAAGAGGCTAGGATCACAAGCCTTGAGAAGAAAGTCTTTATAACCTCTTTGAAGAAGTGGGTTGCCAAACTTCCTGGTTCGAGTCGTAGGAAACTTGATGAACGGTATGGGATAAAATGTCTTTGGTCACTCTTTGCACATGAACTCCAATACCAACCTCTTGCAAGCTTGTGGTAAATTTTGGAATGATACCCTTCATGTTTTCAACTTTTCATTCAACGAGATAACACCCACTTATGAAGACATCGCAGCATTATGTGGCTACGAAGGGAAGGGTAAAGTTGCCTTGCCTTTTGATTTCGTTTGCTTGAGGGACAAGTTGGTGACTTTTGGCGTACCCGCGGATGACTTTGATAGGTATGCTAGGGGCGGTTATGTCGACCTTTCTTGGATGCCGCAACACTTCATGCATGCAGACGTGACATCTAATCGCTCCTTGGACCATCATGCACTGTGCTTGTTCAGCTCTATCCTTTTCCCTTCTGAGGTGGGATTTGCCAGTGAAGGATGTTTGGGTATGGTGAACTTGGCTCGTTTGGGTTATGATATTGTACCGGCCATTCTTGGGGAGATGCTCTGTGGGATTCCCCATCTCGCGGCTTATGGTGGGATGCCTTGTGGTAGTGATAGGCTTTTGACCATGTGGTTGCAAGAGCGGCTTCGAGTGAATAAACCGGCGGCTTCTATGAAGGTGGCCCCATGGATGCACCGCATTAGAGGCATGGTGGAGCGGTTTGAGGGCATGACTCTCAAAGGTTGGGAAAGGTATTTGGCGGAAATGGTGACTGACGACATTCAGTGGGTGGTGCCCCATTGGCACATTCACTCTGTGAGGGAGAAACAAGTGGGACTTCACATGATCAAAGTTCCGACCCTTTCTGGAACTACTTTTTACTATCCCTCTAGAGTGCTTCGTCAGTATGGTTTGGTGCAGACCATCCCGGAGGGTTGGGACGAGGAGAGAGATGATTTCCCTTTTGGGATACTTCAGTTGGATGATAGTACCTCAGTCCTTCTTTCTCAGATGTGGGGCGAGGCCGGCTTTAGTCGTAGGACTTTCCTCACACGCTCTAGCAACACCTTCCTGCCACGCGAGTATTTGGATTGGTATATGGGGAGACTTGGGCATGCGGAGCAGACTCTAGAGACCCTAAGGGGCACTATCTTGGGATCCTGTGCTCCAAGTTTCTCATTGAGGGTTAAGGAGGCTGAGGCTTATGCGAGGAAGATGAGTAAGAGCATGGTTAACGGAGGCGGAGAAGAAGTGGGGACGTCAAAGAAGAGGAAAGGTGAAGAGGATCCTAATGGCAAGGCTAAAGGTATTAGCGAGTTTGAAAGAAGATTTTGTGAGAATCCTAGCAAGAGGAAAGTTCGCCGTGGGCAAAGCAAGAAGAAAGAGACCGAGGGCACAAATGGCACTAAGGAGTGATCCCGAGCGTCTCTCCATAGTCGTGCAGACACATTAGTTTAATTTAGTTTGCTTTTGTTTGAGTTTCAATTTCAGAATAGGTTATTTATTCAAAAAGTATGTCAAGCTTAGACTCATCAAATAAATGTTATCATGCAATGACTATGGGAATAAAAGTTTTTGCTTTCAGAAAATACAACTTCTATCTTAATTGCTTAACAAGATTTGGATGTTTATTTGTTTTTTAGACCGCACCTTTTGAAAGGCTGCCTACGTTCCCCTTTTACAAATAGGACTAAGGGGCTCAGGTCACCGTAGTTCACTCCAGTCAGACTAGAATGATTTTAAAGAAAGGGAAGATAGAAGGGGGAACGCTCTAACTTTTGCCTAGACCGCCCTTGCGGGTTTTCGATCTAGCGAGCTCTGTACGCACCCTTATTTTGCATAGACCACCCTTTGCGGGTTTTCAGTCTATCGGGCTTCTTTTTGCGTAGTAATAATTTTTTTTTTTTTTTTTTTTTTTTTTTTTTTTTTTTTAAGAGAGGGGAGTCTAGTCATAGTAGCGTCTGAGCTTGCTGATGTTGACTGGTTCTTTGAACGAGTTGCCATCTAAATCTGCCATTCTGACCGCTCCTCCGGAGAAGATCTTTTGTACCACAAACGGCCCTACCCAAGTGGGGGCCCATTTCCCGAGGGGGTTGAATTTGTTGGGTAAGCGTGCTTTGAGCACCAAGTCTCCTTCCTTTATGTCAATAGGCTTGACCTTTTTATTGAAGGCCTTTGTCGTTCTCCTTTGATAGGCCCGGACGTGTTCCATGGCCTTCAATCTGCGTTCGTCTAGTGTTGCCAATTGATCATAGCGACTACGAAGCCATTCTACCTCATTCACTTGGTTCTCGAGCAAGACCCTCAAAGATGGCACCTCCAACTCAATAGGGAGCACTGCCTCCATGCCGTATGCCAAAGCGTAAGGGGTTTCTCCAGTAGCGGTGCGGACTGACGTTCTGTACCCCCAAAGTGCTAATGGTAACTTCTCGGGCCAATCCCGTCCTTGCGAAGCCATCTTGCGAATTATCTGCTCTATCGTCTTGTTGGCTGCCTCAACCGCGCCGTTAGTCTGTGGATAGTATGGGGAAGATTTCTTTCGTTCGATCTTGAATTCTACAAGCAAGCGAGCACACTCGGCTTCGAAATGACTGCCATTATCTGATATAATGAGGTTAGGGACCCCATACCGACACATAATATTCTCTTTGATAAACTGCGCTACCTTCTTGGAATTCAGCACCTTGTAAGACTGAGCTTCGACCCACTTTGTGAAGTAGTCGACCGCGATGAGGACGAATTCATGCCCATTACTTCCAGCCGGCGAGATCTTCCCAATAATGTCGATACCCACGTGGCGAATGGCCAAGGCGTGGTGGAACTATACAGTTCGTGTGGGGGGACGTGGTTGAGGTTGGAGCATACTTGGCACTTGTGACACCGTCGAACCCATTGAATACAGTCTGTCTCCATGGTAATCCAATAGTAGCCCAGCCGAGTGATCTTCTGTCTAAGCATCCTTGCATTCATGTGGGGTCCGCACAACCCGTTGTGTACTTCTTCCATTATTGCTTCAGCTTTCTTGTTGTCGACACATAAGAGCAACAGACCATCGTAATGCCTCTTGTACAAAGTATCGTCTAACAGCACAAACTGCCCCGCCAACCTTTTGAGTGCTTGCAGACTCTTGGCCTTCACATCTCCGTCAAAGGACATCTCTCCGTGCTTAAGGAATTTGTAGATTTGGGCGTACCATTGATCTCCGTTTACCTCGGCATTGATCTGGATTTCACAGCAATAGGCGGGGTTTTCTCTTCGCCCAACCCTGAATGGTTTTTCGGACCTTCCTTCTGGAATTTCAACTAAGGAGGCCAATGTAGCTAGAGCATCTGCGAACCTATTTCTGTCTCGCGGCAGGAAGTGGAAGGTAACCTCTTTGAACTGTGCTATCAACTCATCCATGTAACCTTGGTACCGCTGCAGGCAAGGATCAATAGTTTTCCATTTCTTCGCCGTTTGGTTAATAATCAAAGCAGAGTCTCCGTACACTTCTAACTCTTTCACGTTGCGTTCTAGGGCGGCCTCCAATCCGGCTATACACGCCTCATACTCGGCGGCGTTGTTGGTTGCTGAAAAGTTCAGCTTGATGGCTATGGGAGTGTGCTCATCTTTGGGATCAATAAGTAGGAGTCCGACTCCATTCCCTCGCTTGTTTGCAGCCCCGTCAAAGAATAATTGCCACCTTTCTGCGACCTCAATTGCGAAAATGTCATCATCCGGGAACTCGGGGTCGGGTCCTCTCGTCTCAGTGCTCGGAGCGTCTGCGAGCTGATCGGCCATTGCCCTCCCTTTGATTGCCTTCCTCGGTACATAAGTGATGTCGAACTCTCCCAAGAATACTGACCATTTAGCGAGTCTCATAGAAAGGGATGGTTTATCGAACAGGTACTTGATAGGATCCATTTTCGAGACTAGTAAGATCGGATGGGATACCATGTAGTGCTTGAGCTTCGTCACCACCCATACTAGGCCCACGCAGGTCTTCTCGAGCGCGGAGTAATTGAGCTCGCTGCCTTGTAACTTTCGACTGACAAAGTACACTGCATTCTCAATCCGGGAATCTTTGGCTTCTTGTGCCAACATGGCTCCGACGGCGGTATCTGTCACGGTTAAGTATAGTAGCAACGGCTTCTCCTTATGCGGCGGGCGCAGGATTGGGGTATTCACCAAATACTGTTTGATCCTTTCGAAGGCTATCTGACAGTCATGATCCCACTCCACACTGGCTGTTTTCTTCATTAGCTTGAAAATCGGTTCGCAGATGGTGGTCAGCTGATTGATAAACCGACTGATATATTGCAGGCGTCCCATGAATCCCTTTATCTCTGTCTCGGTACGGGGTGGCTTCATCTCTAGGATGGCTTGAATCTTCCTTGGGTCGGCTTCGATCCCATTTTCGGTGACCATGTAACCCAATACTTTCCCTCTACGAACTCCAAAGTGCATTTTGCCGGGTTCAAACGCATGGCGTGCTCTCTCAACCTGTTGAAGAATTTTCTGAGATCTATCAAGTGCTGGCCCCCAGACCCCTTTGAATGTATAATCATGTCATCCACGTACACCTCAATCTCCTTGTGTATCATATCGTGGAATAAAGTCGTAACTGCCCGTTGGTAGGTAGCCCCAGCGTTTCTCAGCCCAAATGGCATGACGGTATAGCAAAAAGTCCCCATGGGGTGGTGAAAGCTGTTTTTTCTTGGTCCTCCTCGGCCATCTTGATTTGGTTATAGCCGGCAAACCCATCAACAAACGACTTGACTTCATAATGGGCGGTCGCATCTACCAACATGTCGATATTTGGCAAGGGGAAGTCATCCTTTGGCGTAGCTTTGTTGAGATCCCGAAAATCCACACATACTCTGACTTTACCGTTGGATTTCTTGACAGTCACCAGCTTTGATAACCAAGTTGGATATTCGATCACCCTGATGAAACCCACACGGAGTAGCTTCTCAATCTCTTCCTTCACTTGCAAAGACCATTCCGGCTTAATGCGGCGCAGTTTTTGCTTGACTGGCTTAGCGTCTGGTGCTGTCGGGATTCTGTGCTCTACGATCGAGTTGTCGAGCCCCGGCATGTCCTTATACGACCATGCAAACACATCCACATATTCTTTGAGTAGCTCAATCAGTGCTTCCCTTCGGCTCCGCTGAAGAAGCTTCCAATCTGTGTTTCCTTAGGCTCGGCTTTGGTCCCCAAATTCACGCATGTTAACACCTCATCGGCAGCTTGGGCTCGAGATTCTTTTTGATTAATAACCTGTTCTGAAATCTCTTTAATGTATTCATCGTTTAATGTGTTTGTGTCTACCTCTTCTAATGAATCATTGTTAACTAAGTGTATATCATTAGTTTGATTATTAGCCAATTTATCAGTTAAGAGAGTGACTATGGAGGGATACTCGGAAAGGTCGAGGGTTTCATTCATAGCAAAAGGGAAAATAGCGTTTGCAACAAGATCATAGTCTTCAGACGTAAGGTCGTCAGACTTAGAGGAAGACTCAAATTCAAAATGTAAAACACTAGACTCTGGGGATGGGGATTTTGAGCGAGTGACAGGAGATGCTGCAGGAGTGGCGACAGGAGAAGGAGTAAGCCCCAGTGTTCCCACCATAAATTCCGGAGTAGCTATAGGTCCCCCAATGATGCACCAATTCTTGAGCTTGTCCCCCATGGGTACCACCAATGTCCTTGGGTCCACCTTATCTTCAGAATCATCCCCGATGACGGCAACCATGTCTTCATGCAGCCCCAGATTACCCAGATGTTGAAGCAGATATTGGCCGTCCCACGTCTCAGTCAAACTTGGAGTTTCTGCGGCTTCTATTGCTGGCTTGTCAAGGGTTGCGGCTTCAAGTTGATCTGCCAAGTCATCTGCAACCTTGGCTGAGTACTCATGCCTGATGGTTCTAATTCTGCCCGTGGCTTTGTCATATTCCATGTAAGTCAGCTTCATGTTGGACCGATCGAATTCCACATCTCTGAAAATCTCAAACCCTTTCTGCAACTTCCCAGTGGGGTCAATCCAGGGTTCTGCGAACTCAAAACACGAAAACTCCTCGCCTTCCTTAACAAAGTAACTATTTAGGGACAGACGGTATGGCCGCATTTCAGGCTTTTTGTAGGGAAGTTTCATCTTTTTAAGCAATTCTATCCTCTGTTGCTCCATCTTGTCTTCAAGAGTAAGGGCGTATCCTAGACCAAACAACCCTCGATGATTAATCTCTTCAACCAATTCTGTGGGGCCTTGCAAGTTCTTACCTAGCCCCAGTCCCGGTATAAAACCCATGTTACGCAGTATCTTGACAACAGGTGCCACTTTGTCCGTTGTTTTGGTGAGGTCGATGGTGCAGATCTGTTCTTGAGCGACTATTTCAAAGCCATTGAAGAGTCGGCTCTCCTCCCCATGCTGAATCTGTAATACAGGAACGCCCTTGGTGTCCGTCCCTTGGGCAGTTACAAGATCACTGTAGATGTTGGTCACTTCATTACCGGATTGAAACTTCACACACTGATGCAGGGAAGACGGGACAGCGCCCGACTGATGTAACCATGGCCGGCCGAGGAGGAGTGAGAAGGTTGCGGGGATGTCTATGACGTGGAAGTCGGTTGGCAGGATCTTTGTTCCGATGGTAATGGGCAAGGTGACTTCGCCTATCACGGCGCGGCATGTAGAGTCATAAGCTTTGATGGTTTGTTTGGATGGGCGTAAATCAACACCATGAACGCCAACCACATCCATCATCCTTGAAGGCAGGATATTAATAGTAGAACCATTGTCAATGAATACACGGGGAATCTTCTTGCCATTTACTTCGACAGTGATGTACAAAGGCTCATTATGATCAACTCCGAACACTGGCTTGTCTAGCTCCGAGAAGGTGATGATGTTTCCATAGTGGATATTACCAATCATGTGGGTGACGTCCTCCGGGGTAATAGTGGATGGTACCATGGTGGCGGCGAGGTTTTGCTCGAGCATGAGGCGATGGGCTAGGGAGGAGGTGAGTAGGGACCATAGTGAAATATGGGCTTGGGTTTGTTTGAGTTGAGTGAGGATAGGGTCTTCTTTATCTAGGTCGGCTTGCTCGGGTTCCTTCCCAAAGACTTTCTTTGCACCCTTCGGGTCGGATTGGTACACTTGACCGGATCTTGTAAGGAGACAAACTTCCGCACGTAGCTCCTCCAAAGACAATGGCGTGTCAGGACAAGGGGGCGAAACTTCGATCTTTTCGGCCTCCTCGAAGATTTCGGCCCAAGAAAGAGGTTGAGGGGGCTTGGGATTCTCCTCCTCTAGAGATTCGACTTCACTTACTAGTTCTTCTAAAGACAACAAGTAGCAAGAAGATTCTTTATTATTAGTCATTGAAATATAACCCATCTCATCACAGTCCGCCACAACAGGCTCGGCCGGATCAGTGATCTCACTAAGTTCTACCATGAGTACATTGCTAGCTACATAATCTCTAGGGTCTTCGATGACTCCCTTGTGGATGAGCTCTTGCACGGCCTTCTTGAGTTCAAAACATTCTTCGGTAGTGTGACCGGTGCACTTGTGGTAGTGGCAAAACTTCGACAAATCGCAACCAAGGCGGGGAAGGTGTCCTTCTAATGGTTCAAGCATTTCTAGCGTCACCAATGCCATGAAGATATCCACCATCGTGAGCTCTATCTTGTCAAGGGCATCCATGAGCTCTAGGATACTAATCTCGCATGTTTGCACCATATTCACCCCACCTCCATTGTTAGGAAGAGGGTTATTCACCACATTAGGACCCTTTGGCTTCTCAATCTTCTTGTCATTGATCAACCCTTGTACTACACGCTTCAATTGAATACAACCATCCGTTGTGTGCCCGATGTGCTTGTGATACTTGCAGAACTTGGAGGCGTCCAAATCACTTCTTGGGTAGGCAGGTTGGTAATTTTCTAACGGCTTGATGAGACCTCTCTTGACTAACACGTCAAAGACTTTCCCCATAGGCATTCCAAAGTCGTCAAAGTGCTCCCTCTCTCTTTGCGGCGGAGCCCCATTCCTTGTTACGGCTTGAACATCTAACGGGACCTCTTTCTGAACCATATTCACTTGGCCGACGGCCTCTTTTCCACCCCTAGGAGGCGCAGGTGCAGTAGGAGCCTTGTAGCGGAAGGAGTTGTTGTTGTTGGTCTTTGGATTTTCCTTTGGCGGCACAATCCCAGTGAACCCTGCTTCGTACCTTACTCCGGCGTCAACCATTTCCCGCAAATCAGGGAAGTAACCATTACCTATAGCTGCTTTCATCTCCGGTAGCAAGCACTTGTAGAAAATCTGTTTCTGTTCCTTCGCCTTTGGTGGGTATTGGACCTCACACAACCGATGGTTCCACCTCTTGTAAAAATCATAAATAGCCTCGCCGGGTTTTTGCATAGTGTTCTCAAGATCCGTTCGATTCACATGCCAATCCAAGTTAGCCTGATACTTCTCACAGAAAATAGCGATGATCTGATCCCACGTTTGCCTCTCGCTTGGCTCTAACCCCAAGAACCAACGCAGAGCTATACCATCCAAAGTGCTATGAAATACGCGAGCCATTTGTTCGTTGGTGCAGTCACGAGCCCTCATGGCCAACACATAACTATCCAAATGAGTCTTAGGACACGAGTCACCATGAAACATTGCCACCTTAGGCATCTTGAAATCCTTGGGGAGAGCCCCCACTTGGCTAGGGTTGATTGTCTTGGTAGTCGGTGCACTTTGCTTATCTACGGTCTCAATCAACTTTCGCATTTGCTCTTGCATGGCCATAACCACAGGGTGATTGGAGATGTCGGGAATAGTTTCTGACAGAGTGACAGGAGGAGTGGTGGAAGCAGTAGCAGCGGCCATCCCAATACTCAGAGGCAACGAGGGTGCGGGTAGTTTGCTAGCGGAGAGGTAGCCGCCAAGCAGTTCGGGGGAAGGTTCATAGACGGCCTTGTTCTTGCTCATGGTAGTGAAACCTTGTTGGGTGTAGAGAGAAGGAGGTGGAACATTGCGGTAGCTCGGGAATGGGAAGGCAGTAGCATTGGTGTTGGGGGGACAATTGGTATTGACCTCTTCATCTTCGACATAAATGAAATTCTCTCCATCGGGCACCAGTTTAGTCCCTTTTTGTTGAATGTGACCCTTCAACTGTTGGTTCTGATCTTCCAGCGCCTTGTTGCTTTCCTCGAGATTCTTGATCTTTGCTTCGAGAACGGCGAGGAAGTTCTGGAGGCTTGGGGGGATACCATTGAGAGCAGCCTCGGTGTTGAGCTCGGCGGCACTGGCAGGAGGAGCAGAAGCTGAAGCTGAAGCAGGAGTTGACATTGCTGATGACGAGACTGAGAACGTGGACGGAGTAGAAGCTTCACGTTGTAGTCGACCACCCGAACGGATCCAAACTTGCTTTGCTGAAAGGTTGAAGGGCAATGGATCTTTAGGAGAGGGGGAAGGCTCATGCAAAGTATATTTTAATTTACAAAAACATACGTTATTTACATCCTAATTGGTTGGAAGGGATACCCCTTTTTCGCAACTAGTTAGAAGACTACGATCAGTGGAGGCCATCATTACGTCTATAGACCCCTCGTTTTTCACCTGTATTGCACACCCCCAAACGGACAATTTGGGCGAGGGTCCTATAGGGCAAGCGGCTTCCACTAACCATCGGATCCTACAACTAACCCTTCCTTAAAGGCATTTAACGTGATGTCTATGTTGCATCCTACGCAAGTTAATGATGAGCGGAGATCTTGACAATAAACACTCATCTCGCCATGGCACGTCCCTTGTAGGGAAATCACTTTTTTGTGCACTTTCTCTCAAAGATCTCGATTCATCATTGACTTGGGGATGACTCGACATAGACAGCACGTTAATTGACTATTAAGAAAAAGCTAGCCAAACCAACCGGTCAAAACCTAGGTGTGATACCTATACTAGTGTGGGTTGACACGGGTTAGGTAAAAGGTTCCCACCGTACACGGTGAGTGGAGTAGAAGAGTGACTCGAAAAGAGGGCGACAGTAGCGCACAAATTCCTGCACATCGAATACTCCGGGTAATGGGGACCTGTGCAGTGCTGACACGGACCAGTGGTAGTGTGTGGCAAGAAACTAATTCTTTTTAAGGAGAAAAGAGAGAAGTTTTTGATGTTAGGATGATGCAATGCAATGTATGAGAGAGAGAGAGAGAGAGAGAGAGAGAGAGAGAGAATAATGTACAAGGGAGCATAGCAGAGTTTTGTTTGACCCTAAAACTAAAGCGAAGATAACGAGGGTACATGGTACAAGGTACAAGGTACAAGTATTAACATGGCGGAGTGCGCGGGTGCATGTGTAAACATGGCAGGTGTGAGCATGTGTAAACATGGCAAGTGTGTGTGCATGTGTAAACATGACAAGTGTGTGTGCATGTGTAAACATGGCAGGTGTGTGCATGTGTAAACATGGCAGGTGTGTGCATGTGTTAAACATGGCAAGTGTGAGCATGTGTAAACATGGCAAGTGTGTGTGCATGTGTAAACATGGCAAGTGTGTGCATGTGTAAACATGGCAAGTATGTGAGGTGCATGTGTGAACATGGCAAGTGTGTGCATGTGTAAACATGGCAAGTGTGCATGTGTAAACATGGCAGGTGTGCATGTGTAAACATGGCAAGTGTAAGGTGCATGTGAGAACATGGCAAACATCATGATGTGAACGAAAGTTAGACCCACTAAGTTTGAAAAAGTTTCAAAGCAGTCCCCAGCAGAGTCGCCACTGTGAATACCCCTTTCCGATGAAGCGACGCATGGGAAGTATCTTGTGATTATTTTTATTTACAAAGGGAATATTCTTAACGACATTAAAATTATGAGAGTCGCCACGCCGTTTTAATTAAAGCCAAAACATTGAAAAAAGCATGTTTAATGGGTTCGGGGGTCAAATTACAACAAGAAAAGAATATTGAACGTTATCACTCCTATTGCCCGAATTGATCGGTCTTTCTATCATGATGCGGTGTATGTAGTGTGTTAGTGATTTAGACCGGATCCGAAGATTGCCTACGTTCCTCTCAATGTGAGAAGCTCAGGTCAGCGTAGTTCGCAGAGAATTAGAATAGGCAGAAGAATCGGGATCATGCATAATGAGGGGGGAATTACCTAAAGATTAGGGTTTAGAAGTAGTTCCTAGATCATCCTCGGGTTGATGAACCCTCGATCATCATCGGCTATGAAATAACATGTAATTATGAAGATCGCAACCCTAAATATGGCATAAATAAGGTTTTAATCTATGAACACGAAGAACATATGAAGAACATATATGAACATATGAATGTGTATACAAAGAATATGAAGAAACTATGAATAAACATGCAAGAACATGAATATAAAAGATCTACATTAAAAATAATGCAAGAACACGAAGAAAAAGTTAGAAAACTTACCTATGTTGGCAAGAAATAAACCTTGGATCTTCTTGAGTGTTTGAATGCTAATTAGAGAGCAAAATAGTGTTTAAGAACTCCAAAATTCGGACTTAGAGCTCTCAAAATCGGTCCCAAAACCAATGGAATGGAGTGGTTTATATAGTAAACTGATGGGAGGATCTGATGGTCCAGATCATCCGGCGTGAGGTTGGCCGCCTGGCCATTGTTGATGCCGGTTACAATAGTGGCCGCGTGGCCAAGATCAACGCGGAGCAATGTTGGCCGCGTGGCCAAGGCTGCCGGCTGACTTGATTCTTAAGCTAGGGTTTCTGCATGGTTTTAAGGAAACCATTTATTACCTAATTTGATAGATTTTGCCATAAATGAGATATTTTGGGAATCCGGGACAAGTCTTTGTAAGGTTTCTAATTCCTATAAAGTCCTTGTATATTTGGGAAAGTCCTAATAAACTCATTTTCAGGTCGGGTACTAACAGAAGCCAGGGTAGTGCCTCTTGCAGATCAACGACCCAAGATTCAGGCTGATATACCATTTTTCTCTGGTGAGTTGAATACTGAAGATTTTATGGACTGGCTTTCTGAAGTTGAGAAATTCTTTGATCTAATGAAACTGAGGAGGATCGTAAGGTTCCTTATGTTGCATATAAATTACGTGGAGGTGCTTCTGCATGGTGGACGCAAGTGACGAGACAACGAATTCGTAACAATTGGCAGCCTATTCGACGTTGGATAGACATGAAGACTGCACTGAAGGACCGTTTCCTACCCGAAGATTTTGATCAGGAAATTTATCGTCAATTTTTGAAGTGTAAACAGGGTAACCGGAAAGTCGATGAATATGCTCGCGAGTTTTTATGCCCGTTCCGCCCGCACGGATGTGAATGAAAATGAATCTCTTCAAGTCGCATGGTTCATCGAAGGTCTTCATCCACCCATACAAAATCAGGTAGACTTATTTACTACACATTCACTCAGTGAAACCATCACCAGAGCGAAAAAGGTGGAGCGCCAGTTGTCCTCTACGTTTCATTCTCCAACACCATATAGAAAATTTGGAGAGGGCACGTCGAACAGTAGCAAGAGTCAACCTTCTGTGAATTTTCCTGCTACGGATAATACACATAGTGCAGCTGCGGGTAATAGGAATGATGATGGTAAACATGTGACCCCCGCCCCGACAACGGCCCCTGTTACTGGTGGTCAACAGAAGGATAACCCCTACGCCAAAAACTATGGCACCAGGTGTTTTAAATTTGGGCAGACATGACATATTTCTAGTGGTTGTCCTCTTCGAAAGAATGTTTATGTGGTGGCTCACGAGGATGCTGATGATGATGACGGTGATCGCGAGGAGGTTTATGATCCTAATGAGGAGGATGATGATAGAGTCGAGCATACCGCGTGTGTGGTTCGTAAATTGACTACTCCCGCGGCGGAGGTTGAGCCTACACATCATAATATTTTTCGAACAAAGGGCAAGCAAGATCAATGATACGGCGGTTCGCATTATTATAGATAGTGGCAGCAGTGAGAACTTGGTGGCACGGGGTTTGTCAATAAGCTCAAGCTCGAGGTGCGTAACCATCCGTCCCCGTATGTCGTTGGATGGATCAATGCTACTGGTTCTGTGAAGGTAACACAACAATGTATCATTCCTTTTTTAATTGGCAAATATAAGGATGTGATTACATGCGATGTTGTGGATATGAGCGCTTGTCAACTATTTCCTGTTAGGCCGTGGCATTTTGATGTGGGTTCTATGCATTGTGGGTGTACTAATGTGATCAGTTTGGTTAAGTATGGGCGTCGATTTGCTTTGTACCCATTGACGGATATAGAGAATGGTGGGTGCGAGGGCAAAGGCACACATCTTAGTTCTCTTTGCATTCCTAAAAATTTTGTTTCAGGTTCATTGACTAAGAAGAAAAGACAGCTGCTCGCCAAAGGGAAGTCCGAGCCTGGAGTTCCATTTTACATACCTCGCACAGACCACGAGATGTTCTTTTACGGTACATGATTCAGGGAAGAATCATTTTCAAGTGGAGGCGCATGATGTAGCACGTGATCGGGATCAGCAGCACAGCCGGAGGACCGAGCGCCCGCCTGTGAGAGACCGAGCGCCCGCCTGCAATTCGTTCTAAATTTCTGCCTTGTTCGAGAGCGCGCCTGGGTGAGACCAAGCGGCCGCTTGCTACGCCCCCACAGGAAATTCCCAGGTTTTCGATTTCAGTTTAATTAAACAATTTAGGGTATTTTTGGTATTTTTGTTGCTTTCGTTTTTGGGAGTATAAAACCTATTTTAGGGTTTGTAAACATTATTCATTCTTTTAGTTATTCAATTAAAACTTGTGGGCTAAAACCCTAGAAACCATTGTTGGTTTTGTTGAAGGTGGATTCCTTCGTATTTCAAGAACTTCATCATTATTGTTGTTGTTCTTGCCAAACCCTAATTCGTGGATTCGAATTGGGTCAATTAACTCGTTGATTCGATTAATTGTTATCCTTTTATTTCTATTGTTATTCCGCTGCACTAACTCTTTACATCATGATCATAGCCAAGTCCGATATCTCCCGCATTTGAGCTGGTTCTCGAATGATTTTAAATCGAGCTTGGAGCACTCCAAATGCACGTTTATATCCTTCCGATATCCCTCCTTATATTTTGCAAATAGCTTATCTTCTTCACTTTGAGGAAGTTTAACTGATTTGACAAAAGTCGGATAAGAAGGGTAGATACCGTCAGCAAGATAATACGTCATATTATACGGACGTTCATTCATAAAGAAATTGACTCGTGGAGTATTTCCTGCTTCAAAATCATCGAACACTGGCGACCGGTCCAGAACATTTATATCGTTCAATGTGCCCGGACATCCAAAAAAGGCATGCCAGATCCATAAATCATGACTGGCAACGGCTTCAAGAATAACCGTGGTGGTTCCCTTATCACCTCTAGTAAATTGACCTTCCCAACCAGTAGGACAATTTTTCCACTCCCAGTGCATGCAATCAATACACCCGATCATCCCTGGAACCCTCGCTTCTCACTGACCTCATGTATTCTTTGCAGGTGAGCTTCGTTTGGGGATCTCAAGTACTCTTGCTCATACAGTTGAATGACCCCGTTGCAGAATCTACGTAATGCTTCCAAAGCTGTAGTTGTCCCTATTTTAATGTATTCATCAATAGCATCGACGGACATACCATATACTAACAATCGCATGGCTACGGTACATTTTTCTAATGGAGATAGGCCTTCTTTGCCGGCACAATCAAATATTTGTGTGAAGTAGCTGTCATGGCTTGAAAGATCCTGGACGATTCGGAGGAATACATGTTTCTGCATCTGATATCGTCGCCGAAAAGAATCTTTATACATCAGCACCCCTCATGCTACCCAGGGCCATTTTCATTGAATATTTTGGATATTCGGATGCTTGAGAGGGTGGTGGTGGAGGTCGTTCAAATTGCATACCATAATATGGATTCCATGTGGGCACAGCTGAAGGCATGGCATTTGTTTGATAATAAAATTGTGGGACATTTTGAGGACGTGGTTGGTTGGAAAATTGATTTTCTAATCGAAAAACATTGGGGTTGTAGTAATTTGGTGGAAGATTAGTTGAATTCAGAGTGTTGAAATAGGGATGATTGGGATTATTGGGATTGTTGGGATCCATTTCACTAAAAATATGTTGGAAAATTTTAAAGACAAGGGTTAAAGAAGGATAATTAAGAAATTTATAGAGAGAAAAGAGGGTTTTTTTTTCGGTGTCCAAATAAAATGAAACTTATATCAATTTATAGAGGAAAAAAATGCAGATTTTTGGCGGAAAAAAAAAATTGCTGTAAAATAATTGAGCTCAAAAATTTGGGTTGAAAATTAAATCCAAAAATATGGCGGACTAACCAGATTTCGCCACGTGTTATATCCAGGATAAAAAAAAAAGCCTAAACGCGTCTTGTCGGGGCGTGTCTTACACGCGCCATGTCGGCACCAATGTGTGGCCGACGTGTGTTTTGTCCGGGTGTAGATACCCCGGGAGGGCACGGCTTGGCTAGAGCACGCGAGCTATTCCTAGGGTGTCTATTTGTGTTTTAGAGTCGCCACCTATGTTTTAGATGAACATAAGAAAAACCTAATGTATAGCCTAAGTTTGATTATGAAAACAGAGATTCTTGTTATGAGGTTCGGAGGTTAGGTTACGAGATGGGAAGTAATTAAACACCCACCTCGCCCAACTAATGTTGGTCTTGCTTGATCAAAGTCTACATAAATAAAATGATGTTCTTCCTATTTTTGACCAGAATAAAAGGGGGTTTAAAAGGGTGTGTTTGAGATGTAGGAAGATAACTCCTTGACTAGCTTCAATGAAATGAAGTAGTCTCCGGTGTCATGTCCCAAAAATGTTTGGGTGATTGCACGTTTGATTAAAGCAAAAGAGAGAAGAGATGAAGTAGAGAAGAAAGGGAAAAAAGGACTTTTACCTATGCCTCGAAGACCTTCAAACACTTCTTGATGAATTACTTGAAAAAGCCTTGGGAATGATTTTGGTATAGTTTGTGTAGAAAGAATTTTTCGGTCCTTGAAAATGGTGGAAAAGGGATGTTTTTATAGGTAGAAAATATATGTTTTTGGTGCCAAAACTCAGTCATCAAAAAATCTTTCCCGGGCAAAATCATGTAAGATGAGCAAGGGAGAGATTCTTGGACAGAAATCTGTAACTGACGCCCAGAGGCACGCGCTTCCTACCTTGGGGGCGGAAGGCGCGCGCTTCTGGCTCCTATGGTCGGAGGCGCGCGACTCAAAGATAGATTTTTTGACAGAATGGACTAGAAAGTCAGCCTTGTTATTCAGTTTAGTCCCTGGACCTAACGAAGTCAGCCAGGAACTTAACGGAAGTAACAGAAACTAAAGAGAAACACTTAAAAGAGGGAGAAACACAAAATCAAATGTGCAATCGGGGTGAGCAGTCCAAGGCAGGGTGTCTACACAGCCCCTCGGCGTCTTGGATTGCAAAGCAAAACGCGTCGACGAAAGTACAAAACATCCGCCGAGGACATCACCAGGAAAAAATCAAAGACTCGATGAAAATAAGAATCTTAAAATTACAAGAGATAGGAGTGCGCTCCCTGTGTGAGCGACTTTTACTGATAGTAGGGGTGCGGTAATAGAAATCGGCTCAACGTGGCCAAAATTTAGAGTCCGTACAGAGGACTTTGAGGGACTCAAAAGTCTGCCTGCCGATGTAGAGGGACTCAAAAGTCTGCCTGCCGATGTAGAGGGACTCGAAAGTCTGCCTGCTGATTTGGAGGGACTCGAGAGTCTGCCTGCCGGTGTAGAGGGACTCGAAAGTCTGCCTCCTGATGTAGAGGGACTCGAAAGTCTGCTTGCTGAGGGACTCGAAAGCCTGCCTGCTGATTTGGAGTCCATATAGGGGACTAGAGATGAATGTGAATTTGTTGAGTAGAATTTGCTGATGAGGTGGTGATTTCAGTGGTTCACCGCTGACCAACTTTGCTGTTTTAAAGCTGTATTTTGCTTGGAATCGCACTTGGATTTGACTTTTGCGGGGTGCGGGCACAGTTGACTGCGGACCGAAAAGATGAGGCTTTCTTTTTAGAGAGGAAAATGTTGAAATTGACTTTGACTTTTGTAAGAGAGAGAGAGACACAACCTACTTTTAGTGGAAGTTTCTATCTTACTTTGATTCAGACATACCTTAGGGGTGAACCAAATTAAAAGTGCCCAACTGTATGCTCGAGGGCAGGGATTGTTCTGGCTTTGATGAAGAATTCCAGGCCTGTTGATTTCGGGAGTGTCCGGACTTTTGTTCCTGCATGATTTCTTCTCTTGACACGGGCCGGTTGAGGCATTCCTGAGGCGGGAGATGGGCACCTCGGCTGATGGCTTTGAGACGCGCGCGCTTCCCAAGTGAGTGGCGGGAAGCGCGCGCTTCTGGGGAGCGAATTTCGGGGCTTGACACTTACTGGCCAAAAGATCCTCAACAGCTATAATATCAGCCTCTGTTAGAACACATTCCTCCAATAGCTCTTTTCTGCCATTTTTGAATACTCTTTTCTTGCTCAATTTTGCTTGTAATCCACACTTTCCATGGCCTTCAATTCTTTTGTTCTTGATACCAAGGTTGTCGGTGAGTATGAGAAGGATTTATCAACCTTTGTTTACTCTTTCAAGACTCATCCTAAAAAGGCCTTTGTCAAAGACTTTGGATTCCGCATTCTCTTCACGTTACGGACGTTGAAGCTGGATTGGGATTTGTTGAAGGCCGCTGCAGCTTTCTGGGACTGCGATAATCACACTTTTAACTTTTCGGAAAATGAAATGGTGCCGACTGTTGATGACTTTGGTGCCATTCTTGGCATGCGGCTGGTGGGTCATATTGCTGTCCCCAAATACCATCGTGGCGTCATTGATTCTTGGTCTGACCTGTTGAACCTTCCCATCGGAGATGTTGCATGGTACTGTAGTAGATATAACCGAGTTGCCAATGTTCTTCAGCTTGCATTCGGAGGACCCGGCGGTTCAGTCTTTCAAAAGGAGTGCCATGGTGGTTTGCCTTTTCAGTGAAGTTCTTTTGTAACACCCTTCGGGACAGCAGACGCGCAGTTGGCTGAGATTATCTTGTAGGCCAAGGAGCAATAATTCAGTATAATCCCTCTTATAGTAGGGGAGACCTTGCACGGCCTTGATGAGTTGCATCGGATGGGTGAGATGTGTCAGGGGATCCCCTTGCTTCTGACCATATGGCTCCGAGAACACCATAGGATTTATTCTTTAGAAGGTGATCTGTCTCCCTTTGCTGTTCACAGGAGAAAATTATTGATACGGGATTTATCTGAAGACGGTTGGAAGAAGTTCTTTACGTCTCGGGTATCGACTGACATTGAGTGGTGTATTCCCTCTTGGGGTCTTCGTCATTTCGTGGAATGGACTCTGGGTTTCGAGCATGTGGTTTTACCAGGCTTGAGAGACTCTTCATTTTACTGTCCGGAGCGGGTTTTGAGGCAATTCGGTCGCCAACAGATTATTCCCTTCCCGAGGAGTGGGGTGCTCCATCCCGTTTCATATATGGGTCCGGATTTCTCAGGGGAGCTTCAGTCAGCTTGGGGAGATGACCACCATCAGTGGGCTTCCGCCCCCATTTACCGGGGTAGTATCTTTCTTCCCGAGAGTTATCTGGATTATTTGTTCGGCACCCTCTATCGCGGCATTGCTTGGGTTAACGTGCTTCGCGATGAGTTGCTCGAAAAGGACTTTGAGCCTAGCAGTGCTTTGAGATATAGGGAGGTTGCTGCTGATTCTCACAACATTCTGGCTGACCCTTTCGGCGGTCATTTGGATAACTTTTATGCCCGGAGGCGCATCGCTGCTCAGAAGGTTTAAGTCCGCCTTAGTGTTCCTAGACCTCCAAAGAAGAGTAGGATTGAGAGCCGTTCGGGTGGCCCTTCGAAGGCTAAGAGAAAATTAGATTTTTCCTAGTACCCCAAGATTGCAATTAATTGACCACTTGTTAGGATTTAATGCTTTTATGTCTTTTATTGCTCAACATTATCCGTTGTAATGGCAAGAATGATTTGAGAGATGAATAAAAATTGCATTTTGTTATCACATGATTGGGTAAAAATTTGTTGTTTTAGACCGCACCCGAATGTTGCCTACGTTCCTCTCGTAGAGAGGCTCAGGACTCCGTAGTTCAAACAAATGAAGACCATTTTTTTGTGCACCCTGTTTTTTGCCTAGACCTCCCTTTCGGGTTTTCAATCTAGTGGGCTTCTTTTTTGCACTTGCTCTAATTTTTGCCTAGGCCGCCCTTGCGGGTTTTCAACCTAGCGAGCATTTTTTTTTTTTAATGGTCTTTATTTGTTAAGCGTAGAACTTCTTGAGCTTGTCGGGTTGACCTCCTTTGGCAATTGATCACCATCCAAGTCTACGAGTCGGACTGCACCGCCGCTTAATATCTTCTTGACCACATAAGGACCGATCCATCGAGGTCCCCACTTCCCAAGGGGATTCATGGCATTGGGAGTATGTTGTCTTAGGACTAGATCTCCCACTTTGATATTTCGAGGCTTCACCTTTTTGTTGAAAGCCTTTGCCATTCTTTTTTGATAAGCCCTTGTGCGTTCAAGCGCTCTTAACCTCTTTTCGTCGAGTAGGGTTAGTTGCTCGTACCGAATTTGCATCCAATCAAAATCGTTGACTTGGTTCTCGAGTAAGACCCATAGAGAAGGAACTTCGAGTTCGACTGGGAGTACGGCTTCAAAACCGTAAACCAATGAGTACGGTGTTTCTCCCGTTGCTGACCGTATTGACGTGCGGTAGCCCTACAATGCTAGTCGTAATTTCTCGGGCCAATCCCTTCCCGTTGAAGCCATTTTCCGTATGATGACCTCGATTGTTTTATTTGCTGCTTCGACCGCTCCATTGGCCTGAGGACGGTACGGGGATGACTTGTGCTTGGTAATCTTGTAGTTAACCAAAAGTGCATCAATTTCTTTCTCGAAGTGAGAGCCATTGTCGGAGATGATTTCATGAGGAATACCATATCGGCACATGATGTTGTTATTCACGAATTCGGCCACTTTTTTGGCGTTGAGAACTCGGTACGCTTGCGCTTTGACCCATTTTGTAAAATAATCCACGGCCACAAGGATGAATGACTATCCGTTGCTCCCCGTAGGATGGACTTTGCCGATGATATCTATACCCCAACAAGAGTATGGCCATGGTGTGGTCATGTTGTACAATTGGGAAGGTGGAGCATGTTGCAGATTAGCATGGAACTGGCACTTGGCGCATTTCTTGACTTTCTCGATGCAGTCTCTTTCCATTGTAGTCCAATAGTAACCAATACGGAGTATTTTCTTGGCCAACATAATCCCATTCATGTGGGGGCCACACTCGCCTTCGTGGACTTCGTGCATGATTTCTTGAGCTTCGGTCTCATTTGCACATAAGAGATTGATCCCTTGATGATGTCTTTTGTAGACTCGGTTCCCAATCAATACATATCTGGCGGCTAGCTTTTGTAACGCTATTCGAGATTTCCCATTGCTGTTCTCGGGGAAAGTGCCATTGTTGAGAAAGTTCATGATGCCCATGTACCACGGAGGGTTGTCTTAGACTTCATTGATTTCAATGTTCATGCAGTATGCCGGATTGGTCCTTCGTGAAATTTTAAAGGGTTTCACCATTTTTCCTTTGGGCATTTCAACCAATGAGGCTATGGTGGCTAAAGCATCGGCAAAGCGGTTCTTGTCCCTTGGCAAATAGTTGAACGTGATGTCTTGGAACTATTCAACCAATTCCTCGAGATGTTGACCATACTGTTGGAGGGTCGGTCTTGGATTCGCCATCTACCCGATGTCTGATTGATAAGGAGCAGGGAGTCACCGAATACTTATAACTCTGCGACATTTCTTTCTAGTGCTGATTCTAGCCCAGCTATACACGCTTCATATTCGGCAATGTTGTTGGTAGCTTTGAATTCAAGACGGATTGCAATTGGAGTGTATATGTCCTTTGGATCGACAAGCAACATTCCTATCCCATAACCGTGCTTATTAGCTGCGCCATCGAAAAAAAATTGCCACTTATATTCCTCGGTTGTAGTGCAAACCAAGTGCTCGTCGGGAAACTATAAGTCCTCCCCCTTCACTTCGTCACACGGAAATTCAGCAAGCTGGTCACTGAATACTTTCCCCCTGATGGATTTGAGTGTGGCGTAAGTGATATCATAGCCGGCGAGCATGAAGTACCACTTAGCTATCCTTGTTGACATGAAAGGCTCTCAAAGATGTAGCGGAGCGGGTCCACTTTTGCTACTAGCTTGATTGGAAAGGCTTCCATGTAATGTTTGAGCTTTTGAGTGACCCAAACCAGTGCTGCACATGACTTCTCCAAGACGGAGTAATTCTTTTCGCCTCCTTGAAATCGGCGACTGGAAAAATAAATGGCATTCTCCTTTGTGGAGTCTCGTTGCTCTTGTGCTAGCATAGCCCCAAGGGGTTCATCATTCACTATAAGGTAGAGCAATAGAGGCTTCTCCTTGCGAGGTGGAACCAAGACTGGGGGGCATGTCAAGTAATGCTTCACTTGGTCGAAAGCTTCTTGGCAAGCGTCGGTCCATTCTAGATCCACATTCTTCTTGAGTAGCTTGAAGATTGGCTCACACATGGAAGTAAGCTGGTGCATAAACCGACTGATGTACTAAAGTCTGCCCATAAAACCTTTGATTTCTTTCTGTGTCTTGGGAGGAGGTATGTCAATGATTGCCTTGATTTTTGAGGGATCCGCTTCAATTCCCCTTTCCGTGACCATGTAACCAAGAACCTTGCCTCGGATAATACCAAAAGTGCACTTTGCGGGATTGAGCCTCATCTTGTGTTGTCGAAGCCTTTCAAAGAACTTGTGGAGGTCGATCAAATGTTGACCGTCGGTCCCTTTCGAGTGGATGATAATGTCGTCCACGTAGACCTCGATCTCTTTGTGAATCATGTCATGGAAAAATTCTATCACAGCCCTTTGGTAAGTAGCCCCAGTGTTCCTTAACCCAAACGGCATAACTGTGTAGCAAAAGGTGCCCCACGGTGTTGTGAAAGCAGTCTTGTGTTGAGCCTCCTTGGCCATGAGAATCTGATTGTACCCAGCAAAACCATCCACAAATGAGCGGACCTCGTAGGCAGCAGTGGAGTCGACTAGCATGTCGATGTTGGGTAATGGAAAGTCATCCTTTGGAGAAGCTTTGTTCAAATCCCGGAAATCCACACACACACGGACCTTACCATTAGCCTTTCGGACTGTGACCACATTGGCTAACCATGTCGGATACTCAATAACTTTGATGAAGCCCACACTGAGAAGCTTCTCTATCTCTTCTTTGACTTGTAAAGACCATTCTGTCTTGATCTTTCTGAGTTTCTGCTTTGTTGGCTTAGCATCCTCTCTGATCAGAATTCTGTGCTCAGCGACCTTTCTGTCTAAACCCGGCATGTCTTTGTATGACCATGCAAATACATCCACGAACTCTTTGAGCAGTGCAGTCAATCTGTCTTTCTCTTCCCCCTTGAAGAAGCTTCCGATCTTAGTTTCTTTCGGTTCCTCATTGGAACCCAGATTAACAACATGCAATTCTTCGTCAGCTCCTGGACCATTTTCACCACGACTACGGACCTGTTGAGCAAGTTCATTTAAGTATGTTGTGTTTTCGTGGTCTATTTCATCATTATTTGAATCGTTATTAACTATTTCATTAGATTCATTATTAGTTAATTCATCATTCATGATGTTTGCAATCTCGGGGTACTCAGAAAGATCAAATTTTTCATTAACAAAGCAAGGGAACACACGCTTGGCTATGGCCTCCATATCCTCTTGGGTGAGGATGTCAGAAACACTCTCGGATTCGAAAGTGAAAGTGAACAAGTCTTCCTTTGTAACCTTGTGCGGAATGCAACCCATCTTCTCGACCAAGAATTCCTCGGATACCACGGGCCCCTTTGTAGAATACCAGTTGTTGATTGGCTCGGAGCCTTGCTGGATGCTAAATCCGTCAATTCTTCCCCTACGGTAATCTTTGTCTCGGACTCTATCGTCAGTTTCTTACCCCACCACTCTCGGGGCGACATAGGAGTTGGTTCCTCTTCGTGCTTCTGAATCTCGCAATCAGAAAATACTTCGATACCGGGCTTTCTGATGCCCTTGTTGTTGACCCATGGCTCGGGAAAGATTACGTACGAGATGTCTTCCCCTTGACGGACAAAGTAGCCATTTAGTGTCTTGCGGTAAGGTCTTAAATTGGGAATCTCATAATGACGGCCTTCCCTCTGAGCTCGGGCCCTTTCATTCTTTACAGCTTGCTCGTATTTCAAGTCATCTTTGGAAGGCTCATATCCCAAACCAAACTTGTTCTTGACGAATGGGACCTCTACGGGTTGCATTCCACCCTGTTGGTATTTCCCTAGGCCTAAACCGGGGAAGTAGTCCATATTCCTCATCATACGGAGGACCTTGCGATTGCCGAGGGTCCAAGATCTGTTTCCCCCTTATTCATCGATGGCGTTGATTGAGACGCCTGAGAGAGTAGACTATGCTAAATCATGCTGAACTTGGTGAACGGGTTCCCCTTTTCTGTGGATAGTGACGTTTTCCGCCATGACGGTCACTATTTCATCTCCATTTCAGAACTTGACACATTGATGAAGAGTTGAAGGGACAGCGTTGGAGCTGTGTATCCATGGTCTGCCTAACAATAAGTTGAATGAGGAGGGAACGTCGAGTACTTGGAACGGGACGGACATAACCATGCTCCCAAACTCAATCTTTATTTCCACTATACCCATGACTGTGCTGCGAGCAGTGCTGTCATAACCTCGGATCACTTGAGTAGAAGGCTTCAAATCTAAATTCTTAAGCCCCAATATGCTCATGATTCAGCCGGTCATTAGGTTGAGTGCGGACCCACCGTCAACCAAGACTCTTGAAATAGGTCTCCCCCTTGATCTTACTTTGAGGTAGATGGCTTCATTGTGATCGGACCCAAAAGGTGGGAGGTCCATATCGGCAAAAGTGATGACATTTCCAAAATGAATGTGACCTATCATTGCAGTAAGGTCTTCGGGAGTAGTATCAGGAGAGATTGATATGTCGTCAAGATTACTGATGACAAGATCTCGGTGCTTCTTCGAGGATGCAATGAGGTCCCAAATGGAGATGTTGGCTTGAGTTTTCTTGAGTTGTATTAACAAAGGATCTTCGGGAGTATCGCGAGCTTGCGATCTTTGAGAAGAGGTACTTGGTGCAGAAGTAGTGGGGTTGCTTGCTATGACTCGTCCGGATCCAGTTAGCATGTTGATGTTCCCATCTTGCCTCTTTTTCCTATTCTCTAATACTTCCCTCATTACCTCATCATAAGTCACAACGTAACAAGAATTGTCAAATTTATTCATCATATTGGAGCTCTCATTCACAATTGGGATTGAATGAGTGGTCTCCTCAAACTCTCCTAGCTCTATTATATTGACATTGTCACCACTAGGCACTATGAACTCTTTCTTGTCTATGAGATCTTGGATGACGTTACGGAGGACAAAGCATTTCTCGGTGGTGTGTGTAAGTACCCCAATCTGAAATTGACCAACTTAGAGGAACTCTTAGCACCATTCAGGGATAAACTGATAGGCTGGGACCTCACTAGGATAAAATTCCAGGACTGCTATGGAATTAACTTGGAAAGATTAAGAAGCTCGCCATGCTAAGCCGTACGGATGGTTTGGACGCGGGAGGGGCCTATCCGTACGGCTGGTTTAGGTACCCTCAGTCCTTATAAATTGAGACCCTTGCTGATCATTTCAGGGGGGGGGGGAGAAACATAGTTTATAGGTGAAACTCTGCAAAAATACAGTCTGAGAGAAAACCACCAAATACTTGAGTGAAAAGAGAGGAAGATAGGCCATAACCACCATAGGTGAAGCCTCCTTCTCCCCATCTTCTCGCCATCTCAAACTCTTTTGTTCTTGTTCATGTTATTTATTTACTTGCATTTCAAGACTTTCCCTTGTCAAGCACCTTTATATTGCAAGTCTTGTCCTTTCAAGCACCTTATATTCTTGTTATATATGCCTTGGAACCAAATCAAGAAATGATTCAAGGTGCCCTCACATCCAAGTATGTAAAAAGGGGTTAAAACCTAAAGAAGATCATGATTTGTTAATTTCTTGTCTTTAAATAGCTTGATGATCCATTTTTATGGTGAAAGCATGTGTCTTTATGTTGTATTTGGCCATGATGATCCTTTTGAGTGATAAAGCCTCCATCTTTATCACCCAAACCTTGATCTAGCCACTCATTCATCACATTTGGGTCATAAAGGTTCAATCTTTATGCTTCCAAATGTTGATTTTGTTGTCGCTAAAGGTTTAATCTTGTATAAAGATCCAATTTTGATGGTAAAGTTTGAATCTTTACTCATCAAAATGGCCATCTTGACTCAAAGGCCACATTCATCACCTTTTCTAATTCTTCTCCAATGATTGCCTTAATCACACCCAAATCCATGTATTTGGGGTCCATTTAGTGATTAATGAGCATAGGAATGATGTCAATCAAAGCTTGTTTGTGAAAATCCAAACTAAAATAAACAGTTCAGTCCAGTTTCAGCAGAATGCTCTGTTTCTGCCTGAAACTGGACATTTTCTGGACAAACTGTAAAATCCCCGGGAAGACCTTGTATAGCCATACGGCTGAGTTGGGTCAGAGGGATGATTTTTTCTTTTCTGTCTTGTTCTGTCAAGATCTGTGCAAATGAACCCCTTTTGTTCTATTAAAATCGATAACCAATTAACTTCGCAGTTTTTTTATTAAATACACACACACACATGCACTTTTCGTTAACAAGCACAAGGGAGACTCGGCTTTGTCCGAGGCGGCTTGGGTGACGTAAAACCCTTCCTAAGCCGTAACCTGATCTCCGAACTCATAAATCTCTAACCATTTTCATTTGTTGGGTTAAAAGTTAACAAATGTGGCGACTCCGTTAAGTTTGTTAAGTTACACGTGTTTGGCATTTCTTCCTCGAGCGAACCCGTATCGTCCCGAGGGGGGGATCCTTACAGTGGCGACTCCGCTAGGGATTGAGGGTGCTTTTGAACTTCTTTTTAGAAGACTCGGGGGCATTCTTGTGTGGGTCAAACTCCCGTCCCCGTTTGTTGACTTTGTGCGTGTTTTGTGTGTATTTTATGTTTCTGTTTTGATTTCTGGGAGTGAAACTATTCTGGAAATGAAATAAACTGGGGCTTGATGATCTGAAGCTGAAATTTTGCAAAAAATAATGGAACTACAGCCCTAGTCGTACGGCTGGTTTTGCCGGGCCCACAAAATGTTTCAATTTAACAATTTTGTGCAGGGCATAAACATTGTGATGGTCCCCTTGCTTCTTCTTGTCCAAGTTCCATTTACAGCCTCTACTTGTGCACATTTACCTCCTTTTTCTTAGCCAAAAATGGATTTTCAAAGCTTGGTAATGCACAAATCTTTTGGACATAAAATTGGGTTTTCAAAGCCTCATTGTACATTACCCCTTTTTATAAAAGTTTTGGTTTCTCAAATTCTTTTGTTGTGCACAACCTTTTTATACAAATGATTTTCAAAAGGTTGTTGTTCTTGTTGTAAAATTATGGTTTCAAAAACCTTTGGTTGTGCACAATGTTTTCCATGTACAAACTTTTGATTCTCCCTTGTTCATATCCTTGCTTGATTACTTGTGCAAATTACTTGTTTAAATTGTTTGTCCATGTCTTGTATATACTCTTGTTCATGCTGTTGGTCCCAGAGGGCAACAAGGGTATAGAACCGCTAGAGGGAGGGTGGATAGCGGTCCAAAACTTTTTGAAAAATACCCTTAAAATCAACCGAGTACTTATCAGTTTGGCCAACTGCGGTTCAAAGCACAAGAACGGAACTGATAAAATGCACAGCGGAGTTTGCGGTTTGGCCAAATAGGTTAGTTAAAGAGTTGGGAGGTTTGACTCAGGTTGAGAAAACACTATGATGCAACTGAATAGTTAAACTTAAAGTTCAAAGGAAAACACAATTCATATTTCAAGTCATTTCGTATATGGAGACAAGTTAAAGACCACAAACAAGAAAGATAAATATCAAGACAGAAAATAAAGATCAAACACACAAATTGAAGAGGTTCGTTCTTAAATGAACTACGTCCTCTACCTAGATGGTTAGTCTAGGATTTTCTAATAGCTACTAGACTTGTATTAATTTAGAGGAGGTTTTACAAGATGAATCTAAACTCTAAACAATAAGTCTAACCTAAGCTATAATAACAACCGGTGTTTTTGAAGTATATAATCTATGTGATCATATAAATCGGGTGTGCGTGTGAAAAGAAATCAAATGCTCTAAGTATCTAAATGATGGTTGAGCAAATGGAAGTCTTTTGGTGTAAAGGCTAAGTATGAAAGGTTGTTAGGCTAGAAGCTTTGGTGAAGAAAACTGGGTTTGCTAAGGAGATGGTTTGAAGATATGAATATCTGGGTTTGAATCTTCAAAGCAAACTTGAACACTTGGGAATGAATCTCTTGAAGCTCAGCAACCTTCATTGTTGAATAATGGAGGCTATTTATAGGCAGAGCACCCTTGTGACCGTTGGGTTAATATTTGAATCAAATCTGAAGGGTACAGTGCTGTCGAAATCCCATTGGTTGAGCTGTCATTTTCGTCCTTGGATTTGTCTTGTAGTCCTAAGTAGTTGTTGCACCACTACCTGACATTTGTCCTTTGTTGCAGAAAGGACTAACGGTAAACTATTCAAACTGATAGACAAATCGACATTCCTTGCAGAAACTCCAAGTTAACTTAGAGTTCTTTTGACAAGACATAACAACATCCCTTTACGGTTAAAATGGGAATGTTTGTCTAAGGAATAAATGACATATCTTTAATTCTTCAATAACTGCTCTGCGGTTTCACCAAGCATAGGAGCGGTTTGAAGGATGATCTTGATGGGCGTTTTCATCAAACATGCAGACTGCAGTTTGATGAAGACTGAAGGAATCCATGCTGGCGGTCTCAAGATGGCAGCTTGAAGCACTAAACCGCTAAGGTATAAAACCGAACACTCAGCCTAGACAATCAAAAATCTAGAAATGGACTTATCTAAAAATTGAAGTAGAACTTCATTACATGCGGTCCTAAAGTCCATAAAAAGACATGTGGCATAGATCAATCAAATTAAGGTGGGTGTACTAACAATGAATCCTAACAATCTCCCCCTATTTGATTGATGCCATTACCACACTATGATAATAGCAAAACATTGTACTTGGTAAGAACATGTCCGAAATAAATTTCATGAAATTGCATGTTCCAAGTCAATGCACACACTATGCTAGATCATAGATTTCTAATCTATCAAAAACAAAGGAAATAAAGAAAAGATAGAAAAGAAATGCATTCAGATGCATATAGAATGATATGATTTTGAAAATCAGAAATGCATGTTTAAACTGAATGTTTAAAACACAATGCAATTAAAAGTATTTTCATGATGAATGTAGTGCATGAGGTTTTAAGAAATGCAAGCATTGTTTCACAAACAAGCAGTTTGAATAAACAAAGTTTTGGAAACAGAATGCTATGCAGTCATTCTCATTATAATTCAATCATATGGTTTGAAACTTACAAAGTACATGAATTATAATAGAAAACACAAAAGACTTAAAAATTACAATCTAGTCTATCTCATCACCGGCAGCAGGAGCTATAACTTCTTCAGCATTTTCAGCAATATTGGCTTGCGCGGCTTGATCATCAACTGCAGCTTGATCTTGGGCGGCTTGATCAACATTAGCATTGTTGGATTGGGCAGCATTTCTAGAACCGAAGGCATGGGTGGTTTCAACGACCAAATCTGCTGCACGAAGCCGAACCACAGTCGGTTCATTGATTCTAGATTCAATAGCAGCAGTTTGTCTGACCAGACTGCCGGTTCTAAGCAATAAGTGCTCAGAGCTGTCAAATGAATGTTGAGCCAAGATGTCAAGCTTTCCTTCAATAGAGTCCATCCTGGTATCAACTGCCTGCTGCTTTAAGGAATAAATCTCATGGTTGGTTCTGACCATGTCTTGAAGGGCAAGTTGATTTTCCAAAACTCCTTTCAGCATATTTTTGATCTCAAAAATATCATTCACTCTCTCCCCCTTAATGGCATCAAGATCAGACTGAATAGTAAGGAGATGAGTGTCAAACCGAGAAGTGGCGGCTTGCTGATGAAACTGAATGTTCCTAACCGCATCTATCAAATCGACGGTTGAGGCACGAAGTGGTAAAACTGGATAGGAAGAAAATGAAGGAGGAGGTTCATCAGAAGGGGTGTAGTCTGGCATAGACTCATCATCGGAAGAAAGAGAGATGGTATCATCGGTTTGATGGGAAGGAGAAGAATGCAGTTTAGATTTGCCTTTCAGGAGAGTATGTGCATCTTCTAAGGTTTCACCCATAGACATCCTAATGGCGGTTTCAAATTCTATGGGGTCAAAAGGAAGGGAAAAATAATAAGGAATAATTTCGGTTTGAGGAGGAGAAACATCATATCTCATATAGTCATCATAGAGAAAGATAGAAGGAGAAGGCAAAATGAATATTCTATAGAGATTGGGAATGCAATGACAATTAAAGATCAGAAAGAATTTGGAGGCAAGAGTGGGATCATTCATAACCTGATAGGCTATTTTAGCCAAGAGCTGTTCTGCAGCGGCTAGAATGATTTGGTCCACAACAGCTTCCATATCATCTTTGGGAAAAATTGCATAAGGGCCTGACTTGAGAAACCTTTCTTCGGCTTTAGCAGCGGCACGAGCATGAACCCCAGCCCTTCTATCCCTTGAAGTCTCTGATTTGAACCGCTTCAAGTAGGAAGCCAGTTCTGCAGCACTCTTCCTTTTCCTTGTTTTCGGTTTGATAATTAAAACCGTTGTCTGAGCCGAAGGAGAAGCAGTAGATAGAACCGACGGTTGAACTTCAGTTAAAGCTAGCGGTTGAACCGAAAATTTAGAAACCGAAGGTTGAGCAATTGAGAGAACTGGTGATGGTTGAACCGCTGCAGCATACAGTAAGTCTGGAGATAAATGACTGGATCCTGGTTGAACTGAAGATGACTGAACCGGAGACGGAGTGTGCTCTGGTGAGTCAAACTCCAATTTTCTCTTAAGTGTTGGAGGTGAGTCTTCAATCATTATAGGATCGATGCCTGCCTTCCTCATTTCAGCCCTTTTCCTTAGCTCCTTAGCAAATGAGCCTTCATGAGGTGAATGATCTCTTTTGTAATCAGCCTCACTGAAGTCTACTGCTCCTGGTAGCCTTGACTGCCAATGTTCCACAAAATCACTTTTCTTCACTAACCTTCCTCTTTTCTTCGGCGGTTGAACCTCAAGGATTTCAATGTCTTGCTCAGGTTCACCAAGTACCTCAGACACATCAGTCTGCTCAGGCATAGCCGCAGCCTCAAATACTTCGGTTTGCTCAGGCTGTACCACAACCTCAGACACTTCGGTCTGCTCAGGCTCGGTTTGAAAAGAAGGTTTAAGGTTTGGAAGGGCATTATAAATGGCAGCCAACTGTTCATCAGTGAACTGAACAGAGGGCGGTTTAGAGGTTGGAGGTTTAGGAAGAGAGGATATAGGAATGAAAAGATGAGGTGAAAGAATGAGTTCTGGAATCGATTTGGCTTTGGCTGCCTTGAGAGAGGAGGCATCCATTGCAAAGTTGAGGGATTTCTCCACATTCTGATGTAATGGGGAGAGAGGTTTAATTTGTGGTTTTGGGATGGAGGGTTTAGAAGTGATAGGTTTAGAGAGAGTAGGTGATAGTCTGATAGGGGGAAAAGAGGTTGAAGAAGAGGGTTTTGAGGTTGGTTTGGAAGAGGGTTTAGAGGGCGGTTTGGATAGATCAGCCTTTGTAATAATTGAAGGGATTTGAGCGGTTACCTTTCTCTTCCTTGGAGCAGCGGTTTCCTTGGGACGAGCCGTAGGTTTAGACCGAACTGCAGGCTCCCCCTCAACCTGTACCGCGGTCTGGGCAAGATGGGTTAAACCTATTCTGTTCAAAGTAGCGGTATGACCTTCATTTCTTAACATCGTAGCATGGGCCTGATCAGCAATGGCACCAGCATACGGTTTCCCAGACTTGTTGAGCCGAGCCTCAGGAAATGGACCACGTTCAGCTTCAGGTAATGAATCCTCATTCCAAACTGCCTGAGCATATCGCCATCCAAACGCGGTTCTGAATGCATCGAGCTTTGACAACCCAAACACTGACTTCTTAATTGGATCCAACCAATAGTCTTTGTTATCTGAACTGAATTTGAAGATATCCACATCTTGATGCAAGAACTTGGTTAGAAGCCTGCAGTGGGTCCTGATCTTAGACTTCCCAACGGCTTTAGCGGCATGGAGGCGGTTTAGGGCATTAATGATATCCTTCATCACAACTTTGGGCCAGTGCAGTTTCTTCCCTTTAAGAATTGCCACACAGTAAGCATACTATTCATTTGTAAAGTTATTGTGGTTCCCATTTTTGCACATTACTCCAGAATCAACTAATTCACATAAATGAGCCATTACTTCTCCAAATTCCTTTTTGGAGGAATTCTTGGTGGAGAAAGAATTAACTCCAATAGTTGTATTGCTCAGAACCTCCGGTTTAATCCCCAAAACACCAGAATTCTCAAGTCCTGCTAGGACTGCAATTTTGGAAGCGGTTAAGATCACTTCTTTTCCACAGACGGTGGAATTGATAGCATCCTCATACTTCACCTGACCTGTTTCTAGGTCTCTGATTTGTTCTCCCCTTACGTCCAACAAAGCTGCATCAGTAGCAATCCCATTTTCAAAAAATTCAGCACAGATGATAGTCACGAACTGAGGTTCGTCCATGAGAAATAGAGGGAGCAGCTTCACATCATTCAGCAGTTTAAGGAGCTTCCTTCCAACTGCATCTTGTTTAACTTCCTCTTCTAGTATCCTAGAACCGGGTACAAAGTTTGAAGGATCCTGAAAAATATTCTAAGTTAGAAATAATTTGAAAAATGGCAGTTTGAAACCTTAAGCAAACCGCGGTTTGAGTAAGATTTACAAACTATAACAAGGAATCCTAACAATGAAAACATGCGGTTCAAGGAGAGTAAGGGTATAAATGTAAAAACAAAAAAAATGAGAGAACAGTAAAAATAAAACGGATCAAAGAGGGAAAATTTTGAAAAAGAGTTTGAATGCACGAAGAACACGAAGAACGGAGTATGAATATGCAAAACAAAATCTTAACCAAAATGTGAAAGAATTATACCAAAATGACCACAAAGGGCAGATCCTAACAAAGTTCTAAAAAAACTAAGACAAATAACAACACATGAACCCAGAATCTGCACAACTGCGCAAGAACACCAAATAACCCCAAAATCGATTTTGCTCAAGAATTGAACACAAATCACAAATTAAAGTAATCAAACAGTATATGTATGACAATGCGAGTTCAGGCCAACCAAAAATTCGAAGAAAAAGCATAAAATGATCAAAAGAAGATGAACAAGCTTTTAAGCTACAACAATGGTGGACAAATGAAATAAACTGAGTTAGGGTTCAGAAATTCATACCATATCAGGCTTCGAAGGTTTGAGTGAGAACAGAGAGTGGAGAGTGCGAGCAGAGGAGAGAGAAGGGGTTTTTTCTAAAAAGAGTTAGAAGTTAAAAAGTTAAATTGAAAAATGGTTTGTCTTTTATACTCAATTAACCACCTCGGGTAGTGGAGCGGGCATGACGGCTGAAGGAAACTTAACCGTCAGTGTACCTGTCGATTCTCATTTAATGCGGCAGAGATAATTGCATAAAGATCCTTAAATAATGAAGTGACATAAAGTAGGGACTAAATTACAATATCATACCTGAGCGGTTTGAGTAAACCGACTTACCTTTTCTCATTCTCGGTTTTATCAAACCGATATCTCTCAGATGTGCTTCGGTTTCACTCGATTAAACCGATAGTTTGCTTTCTCCTTATGGTTTAGATCAAACTGACATTATTCTTCTTGACTTTTTGGTTTGACCGGAATCTTCAACCGAACTTATATAGCGGTTTCAAATTTTGATAGAACCGAACACTATTTCCTTTTTCTTAATAGAGCCAAAATACTTAACAAATATTATTAGACTAAGAAATAAATAGGCATGAAATATATTAAGTTAGTTCCAGCATACCCATTTCTCCTCGTAAATGAAAGAACCTTGAATTTGCAAGCGGTTTGGTGAGGATATCAGCAATTTGATCATCGGTTCCCACCTTTACTAGAAAAATATTCTTCTTTTCAACATGATCTTTGAGGAAGTGATATATTATGTCAATGTGCTTGGTTTTTGAGTGTTGAACTGGATTGTTGGAGATAGAAATTGCTGCAGTACTTATCACAGTAGATAGGGCAATTCTTTTCAAATACTTCATAGTCTTCCAACTGCTGTTTCATCCAGAGAATTTGAGAGCAACAGCTTCCAGCTGCTATGTATTCAGCTTCAGCGGTTGAACTAATAATGAATGACCTTTGTGTTTAGCAATAAATAGGGTTGTATCAGTTTTACCTCTAGAGAAGCCTTGTTCAATAAGAAATTTAGATAGAGTGTCATACCATGCTCTTGGAGCTTGTTTGAGTCCATACAAGGCCTTCTTGAGCTTGAAGACATGATTAGGATATTTGTTGTCTTCAAATCCTGGCGGTTGAGCTACATAAACTTCTTCTTGTAGTTCACCATTAAGAAATGCACTCTTCACATCCATTTGATATAACTTAAATTTCTTGAAGGAGGCATAGGCCAGGAATAATCTAAAGGCTTCAAGTCTGGCTACAGGGGCAAAGGTTTCATCATAATCAATCCCTTCTTCTTGCCTATAACCTTGAGCAACCAACCTTGCTTTGTTTCTTGTTATAGTACCATTTTCATCCATCTTATTTCTGTATACCCATTTTGTTCCAATTACAGTGTGATCCCTGGGCCTTGGAACTAGAGTCCAAACTCTGCATCTTTCAAACTGATTGAGCTCTTCTTGCATTGCAACTACCCAACTTGGATCACTTAAAGCTTCATCTACCTTCTTCGGTTCCATCTGAGATAACAATGCGGTTGAGAACAAACTGTGGTTATCTCTATGAGTTAAGCTTCCTCTTGTTTGAACACCAGAACTGATAAGATCTATAACATTGGTTGTTGGATGGTCTCTATGTTCATTGATTTCTAGAGGGAGGTCTTTATGAACCACTATTTCTTGAAGATTTTCTAGAGGAGGCTCTTCTTGATATTCATTGAAATCTTCATTGAAGGTGATGTTTGGAACTGGATCAACGGTTTGAATGGGATCAGAAGAGTGCGGTTCTGCAGCAACACCTTCGGTTTGACTTGGAGCGGCTGGAGAACCTGATGGAGCGGTTTGAGTAGGTTGGTCATTTGCGGTTGCATGATTAGGGTAAGATGTACCTGTCTCAAAACCACTAAAATCATCAGCAACATTTAGAGCCATATGTGGCTCAAGAAGATCATGTTCATCAAATGTAACATGGATTGACTCTACAATTTTTAATGAAGTTTTAAACAACGAAAAGCTTTAGAGTGTTTTGAATAACCAACAAAAACACCTTCATCATCCTTAGCATCAAATTTACCTCGATGCTCTCTGCCATTGTATAAGATGTAGCATTTGCATCCAAATATTTTAAAGAAGGCAATGTTGGGTGATCTGCCTCTCCACAATTCATAAGGGGTCTTGTTGTGAACTTTGATGATTAGGGAGCGGTTCTGGGTGAAACATGCGGTATTGACAGCTTCGGCCCAGAAGTACTTGGGAAGCTTTGCTTCTACAACTCCATTCTGTTGTGGAACCCCAGCGGCAGAGAAGTTATGATCAATTCCATGATCATCACAATATTGGGCAACACCATTGTTTGTAAATTCGGTTCCATTATCTGAACGCACAGCAACAATGTAATCCAATTTCTGAGTTTGGAGCTGTCTAAATAGAGCGGTTATGATGCCATAAGTATCATCTTTTAAGGCCATCATTTCCACCCAAGTATATCTTGAAAAGTCATCAACAACCACCAAGGTAAAGCGGTTTCCTCCTATACTGGCGGTTGGGTCCAAATAAATCCATGTGAAGCAGTTGTAAGCAGCGGTTCGTTGAAGAAGCGGTTTTGCTTGGAAATGACTGTTTGGGCTGCTTACCAAGCTGGCATACTTTACATTTCTTATCATGATGGTCAGCCACTTTGGATAGTCCTTTGACAAGACCATCCCTTTGCAGTTTTGTTAGATACTTGAAGTTCAAGTGGCTGAGCCGCTTATGCCATAACCAGCTGCTTTCACTAACATTTTTTGGCTACAAAACAGAGGTCAGCAATAGAAACAATATTACTCAAATCTATCATATATACATCACCTGTTCTGTTGCCAGTCAGTAGAGTAACTCCGGAAGTTGCATCTTTGATGAAACAATTAGTGGAAGTAAAGTTGCAGTTCATTCCTTTGTCACAAAACTGAGATATGGAGAGAAGGTTGTGCTTGAGTCCTTCTACTAGTGACACATTTTCAATGGTCACGTTTCCACGTTTGATTGCCCCATATCCTATTGTTTCTCCTTTCTTGTTATTTCCAAATACTACTGGGGGGCTCTCACACTGATGAAATCACAAAGAAGATCATTATCTCCGGTCATGTGTCGTGAGCAACCACTATCCAAGTACCAAAGATCCTTATTCTTCTTTGCGGTTCCATCCATAAAGCATAAGATCTGAAAAATAAACATTAAAGATTTTGGTCCCCCTTATTCTTTTGGGTCCTAGGGTTAGCAGCTTTTTGGGACCCACACCTGTTTGACCTTAGGATTTTTACGTCCCTTGGCATTGGGTGTGAACCTTAAAAGACAATGACCAGCACCATGACCATAATCAGCACAAATAGCACAATAAATAAATCCAGGTTTTGGTTGTGGCTTTACAAACCCTTTACTGACCTTCGGTTTCTAATGTTTTACTGGGTCAGCGGTTTTGGCTTTAACAAAGATTACCTTCTTGAGCTCAACCTTCCTCTTAGGTGCGACTTTAGAAAAAATGATAGGAATTTCCTTAAACCGACTAGGAGCAGTTTCATCACTCAATACTTCCTTGGTTGCCTCAGCCGCTATGGATTTCTCTTTCCACTTTGAATCTCTTCCAGTCTGGTTTTTAGGATACTCAAAGAAATAATTTTGCCTTTTAATTTCTTGTTTTGAGCCCTTTTTACCGGTATGATTAACCTTAGGAATTTCTTTGGTTTGTTCAGTAGGTTTCACACCACCTTCGGCACAGAGACAAGGACACTTACACCCATCATCGGTTTTAAACCCCAATCCACTTTTATCCGAAGTAGGAATTTGTGAATTTAGAATTTGTTCCACGGTGACACCAGACTTAGTCCATACATCGGTCACTTTTTGAAGGTCATCCCTTTGTACGGTAAGCTCATGGATTTGGGTGAGAAGTACCTCGGTTCTGTCCTTCAGATAGCGGTTTTCATCCACAATAGTAGATATCCCAGCAATTTGGAGCTTGAGGTTTTCAATTTCCTCCTTGTGGGATTTACATACACGTTGGGATTCTTCAAGTTCCGCAGCCATTAGTTTATATGCCTTTTAAGCACAGTGTGTTGTTGACATATAATATTAGCACGTTCTAGTACCTGGTCATCATGACTTTGGTCTGCTTGAACCTCAGGAGTGTATTTTGGTGTTGTAGGAGCTTTGCTTAATCTAGCCTCAGGGGTCTTAGGTGAAACCGACTTCATTTGTTGATTTGGCAGTGGAAGACTTTCGTCAATTTCAATTCTTTCTTCAAATCCCATGAGACAGAGATTAGCAGTTTCTTCATCATCACTTTCATCTGAGTCTGAACCCATCCATGTCAGCGGTTGATCTCCTTGGTCAGCTACCATTCCTCTTCTTTTCACGAACTTCTTGTTGAATGGTTTCTTTGCTGGCGCGGCTTCATAACGCGGTTTGGGACAACTTGAAGCAAAATGGCCTGGCTGTCTGCAGTTATAACAGACCAAGTCATCCCTTGTCTTGGGATCTGCAGTTTTATTGAATCTGGTTGGAGGGACAAACTTTGCTGGGCCTTTGGATGGAAATTGAGATCTATTGTTTTTCCTGAACTTGGTGTATTTCTTCACATACAAAGTAAATTCTTCATCATCCATTTCATCAAAATCAACTTGAGTAGAACTTGAGGATTGTGATCCTACACTCTGAGCATAAGAACTTTGAGGAGGAGTGTAGGGTTGATGAGACTGCTGATAAGATTGATAAGGTTAAGGATATGGTTGATGTGATTGAGGATAGGATTGGTGAGACTGCTGGTAATACTCAGGAGGTGCGGTTTGGGGATTGTATCTAGGAATATTTGGGTCAGGAGGAGCGGTTTGCAAGTGGAGGTAAGAAGCGGTTTGATGATGGTCTGGATTGTAGATAGGAGATGAGGTATTGTTGAATGCAGCTAGAGAGAGTGTCTTAAATCTGCTTTCGGTTTCATGGACCTCTTCAAGCTTGAATTCAAAAACCTTCAGCATGGCATACAAGTGTCGAAGATCAAGATCTTCCAAGTCCTTGTTGTCTTCAATGTTAGTATTTTTGATCAGCCATTTGCTACCAAGTGCTTGCATGAATCTCATGTTCAAATCTGTATTAGAATAGACATGTCCAAGAGAAAAACACACATTAACAATATCAATAAACCTCTCATAGCATTGTCTAAGAGATTCCTTAGGATCTTTAACAAAATAGTCAAAGAGTCTTCTCTGTTAATAGAGGCGGTTCTTCTTGGTATCTGAATCTCCTTCCAGAAAGTCAACTATAGCATCCCAGGTAGCCTTTGCGGTTGTACAGTGAAGCACCTTAGAATGAGTCCTCAAGTCAATAGCTGACACTAGCATGGACATAGCTCTTCCATCAAAATCCACATTGATGCGGTCTGCATCAGTCCATTCACTTTCTAACTTCTTAACTTCAGCTTCTTCTCCTGCGGTTCCTGCACGTGGATTAGCTTTCATAGGAACATATGGTCCATCAGTAACCGCGGTCCACAGTCTACGATCACATGAAATCATGTGTTTCATCATCCTATCTTTCCAAAAGATAAAACTATCTTCATCCAAAATCGGTAAGTGATTCGAATTGGATGTTTGCATCATATGGGTGTTTGTTTTTGCCATTGGATCAGCACCCAAGCGGTTAAGCTTGTAAAAACAAGTTTGGTGGATATGCTCTGATACCACTTGTTGGTCCCAGAGGGAAACAAGGGTATAGAACCGCTGGAGGGGGGGTGAATAGCGGTCGAAAACTTTTTGAAAAATACCCTTAAAATCAACCGAGTACTTATCAGTTTGGCCAACTGCGGTTCAAAGCACAAGAACCGAACTGATAAAATGCACAGCGGAGTTTGCGGTTTAGCCAAATAGGTTAGTTAAAGAGTTGGGAGGTTTGACTCAGGTTGAGAAAACACTATGATGAAACTTAATAGTTAAACTTAAAGTTCAAAGGAAAACACAATTCATCTTTCAAGTCATTTCGTATATGGAGACAAGTTAATGACCACAAACAAGAAAGATAAATATCAAGACAGAAAATAAAGATCAAACACACAAATTGAACAGGTTCGTTCTTAAATGAACTACGTCCTCTACCTAGATGGTTAGTCTAGGATTTTCTAATAGCTACTAGATGTTGGGTTTCGTAGTAACATGCGCAGCGGAATTTAGCATTTAAAATTTTGAAACCCAAAGCCATAGATCCGTTCATACGATTAAATCAAATACAACATAAGAATAAAGGAATAAACTAACCCTAGATGGCTATCAAATTCTCTTGGTCTTTGGTGGAGGTTTGAAGACTTGATCACGATCACAAAGCTTGAACACGAACTTTGAAGATGATGATTTTCACCCTCTAGCGGTATCCACACTTCGAACGAATATCAAAGGAGCTTCTTTGATCTTGGTTGCTAGACCAAATTGTGAAACACTTTTTCACAATCAAAAGAACTATATGGAATTTATTTTGTGTATTATTTTGTCCCTCAACCAAGAATGTCTTGGAACAAAATAAACCCTCTCTCAAACTCTTTGAGACTTCACAAAATCATTGGCCTTGAGTGCTGGCCGAATTTGGTCTTTTATACACAAGCATGACCTATTCCAAATAGGAAACTTGTGTCAAAATCCGTCCAAAATTCGTTTCCTATTCAAATTAGGAATCTGCCACCCGACAGCACTGTGCGGCCGCCCAAAATCATCTGTGCGGTCGCGCAACTATCTGAAGCAAAACTGGTACAAGTTCGCATTCCTTTAGAATATGTCACAATCCCTTTGTCCACGATGTCATTAAACACAAGTCATGTTCAATTGTGTGTGACCCTCTAGGATTATACTAAGTTGGCAATGAGCTCAAACATGATCCCATAAGATATGATTAGGTTCTAGCAAACCGTCATACCTACCCAAATAGTATAACTAGATACAAGTTCGCATTCCTTTAGAATATGTCACAATCCCTTTGTCCACGATGTCATTAAACACAAGTCATGTTCAAACAGTCAACTTATTTTGTTCAATACTTTCTCGATTCCGAATATGTTGATAATTCAAATGCTATTGATCCAATCAATCCATTTGAGTCCGGCCGAACATTTCATCAACATCATTCCTACGAGTGGCCCAAGCTTGACATCTCTCCGAGGAGGGACAAATTCATTTAGCTTATTATTCTTCCCTACGTGAATCCGATTATGCCAATCATACCCTTTATAACTTCCCGGTTAAAGGTAGCGTTTGAATATGTCAAACATAATGTTCATCAAGTGGAAGACTATAATAACTTCATGTCTAAGGATTCAAATGACACAACTAATATGAGATATATGTATGACATAGACCATGACATAAGTCTCATAGAGCGGGTCATGTCCAGTACCTTGTTCCAAACAAGTACCCATAAATCTAACATGATCATCCCATGACCATTTAGCCTTTATACTAGTGCTTAACAAGTACTAGGGACGGGGATTATTATAAGTAAACATGAACAACAATAATAATCAAAACATCTCTTTATTGATATGAAATAAATGATAACAATTACAACGTTTATTAAACGTGCCTAGGGCACCACTACCAACACTAGACTTGTATTAATTTAGAGGAGGTTTTACAAGATGAATCTAAACTCTAGACAATAAGTCTAACCTAAGCTATAATAACAACCGGTGTTTTCGAAGTATATAATCTATGTGATCATATAAATCGGGTGTGTGTGTGAAAAGAAATCAAATGCTCTAAGTATCTAAATGATGGTTGAGCAAATGGAAGTCTTTTGGTGTAAAGGCTGAGTATGAAAGGTTGTTAGGCTAGAAGCTTTGATGAAGAAAACTGGGTTTGCTAAGGAGATGGTTTGAAGATATGAATATCTGGGTTTGAATCTTCAAAGCAAACTTGAACACTTGGGAATGAATCTCTTGAATCTCAGCAACCTTCATTGTTGAATAATGGAGGCTATTTATAGGCAGAGCACCCTTGTGACCGTTGGGTAAAGATTTGAATCAAATCTGAAGGGTACAGTGCTGTCGAAATCCCATTGGTTGAGCTGTCATTTTCGTCCTTGGTTTTGTCTTGTAGTCCTAAGTAGTTGTTGCACCACTACCTGACATTTGTCCTTTGTTGCGGAAAGGACTAACGGTAAACTATTCAAACTGATAGACAAATCGACATTCCTTGCAGAAACTCCAAATTAACTTAGAGTTATTTTGACAAGACATAACAACATCCCTTTACGGTTAAAAAGGGAATGTTTGTCTAAGGAATAAATGACATATCTTTAATTCTTCAATAACTGCTCTGCGGTTTCACCAAGCATAGGAGCGGTTTGAAGGATGATCTTGATGGGCGGTTTCATCAAACATGCAGACTGCAGTTTGATGAAGACTGAAGGACTCCATGGTGGAGGTCTCAAGATGGCAGCTTGAAGCACTAAACCGCTAAGGTATAAAACCGAACTATACTCAGCCTAGACAATCAAAAATCTATAAATGGACTTATCTAAAAATTGAAGTAGAACTTCATTACATGTGGTCCTAAAGTCCATAAAAAGACACGTGGCATGGATCAATCAAATTAAGGTCGGTGTACTAACAATGAATCCTAACACATGCTTATGATATTAAAACGCATTGAAAATTTCTATTTTGACTCAAAAGGGAACATAGAAGGCTTCACACAACGCACACTCGACCTTGTGAAAAACCCTTTAAACCCGGGATGGATGCCACGATGCAGCTTGATTGGTTCTCTTGTGCCCTTCTCGCGCGCACGGGTCCATTCCACCTCCCCTTTCGAGCCGGGTCAACCACACTTGTCCGTGACACACAAATACCGTGACCTTGGTTGGTTTTTCGTCTAGCTCACGTCATCACGTCCTTAATCATGTCCAAATGATAATTATGGCCAAGTTAACGCTCGAGTCACGATTCCTCATGAAAGCGAGCGTGACCAAGGTCATCTTTGACACAGTCCTTGACTTATGCGTTAATTCCAACCATAATTAACCGAAGTCATGTATTAAGGATAGGACGACACCGCGTCGTTAAGATCTAATGCTTGACCCATCCTAATCATATTTAAGCCCAAGGCTAAGGTCCGAGACCCCTCGTTAAATGAGGTCATGTCAGAATTTCGATAAAGTGTTAAGTCGATCTTAACCTTGACCGGGGCTTAATTATGATAAGAATGGCTCAGACATTGGCTTTTTGCGACGTACTAGACCCTAGGTTTGGCTTCTTTCGGTCAGTGGAAGATGCGTGTCCTATAGGACCCTCGCCTGGGATATTCCATCCTTGGGAGTGTGTAAAACAGGGGAAAAACGAGGGGTCTATAGATGTAGTGATAGCCTCCACTGATCCAGGATTTAGAATAGTTGCGAAACAGAAGAGGAATCTTTTCCAACCATCTAGGAATAAGAAAGCGTTTTGAGAAAACTCAACGAAATCATGTCTTTAAATTGTGATCTAACGTTTGCTCATGTGAAAGATCCCTCAATAAAAATGCTCTTCCTAAAAAAAAAAGAAATGAAATTAACAAATTCCCCAAAATGCATGGCTCGGGTCTTTTCCCCGAAATCTTACCCTTCGAGTCAAATCTCCTTGTGTCAAAGTCCTTTTCTTACTTGAGTCAAATCTCCTTGTGTCAAAGTTTTTTTTTTTTTTTTTACTAAAACATGGTTTTTTCCGACGATCTCGCCAAAGTGTCCTTACGGCTTATGGATCTTTTGCTTCATAGGGGAATATGGAAGCCCGATTGGAAATTGTTGAGAGGACTTTGGACGTCATGCAGCAAGTAATGAGGAGATTGGAATACGACCAAAGTCGCCTACTTGGGATTGTCAGCAGGATAAATGAGAGACAAGCTCCAGATATCGAAATGGAGGCCGAGAGGATATGGGTCCGAATGGTTCACCCGTGCCTCTGCGACCTTTTAAAGGACAGGTGTTGGTCCCAAAGACACAACAAGGGTATGAAAGGAGGCTAGAGGGGGGTGAATAGCCTACTTAAAATTTCAACCCTTTTTCAAAATTCAACCAAGTGCTTACAATCTTGAGTTTTGCGGTCAAGTAATAAACCGTGCGGTCAAGGTGTAATATGCACAGCGGAAGTTTTCGATGGAAATAAGGTAGAGTTGTTTGACAAAATCTCTAACACCAGAACTCACGGTCAACCCAGTTGCGGTCAAGTGAGTCCGGTCAGGGTAAGTGCGGTCAAATATAAATGCGGTCAAGAGATTTGTGGTCAGATGGTTGAGAGATTGAAAGTTGTTGTCTTAGAAGTTTTGGCAAAATATAATTTAGTCAGATTTTAACTTAGGCAATGTGGAGAACAAACAAACACAATTCACAATACGTTTGAATATCTGTAAGATCAAACACTAAACGACAAACAAAGTTAATATGAACAATGAAGAACAAGATGAACAATACTTGAAAGTAAATTTGCAGAAAGTAAAATGACACAAGTATTTGGAAAGGTTCGATCTGTTAAAAAGATCTACGTCCTTTACCAAGATGGTCAGTCTTGGATTTTGAATGGAGGTATATATTGATTCTTGAGAATACAGATTACAGAGATGAAGTATTGAATCAACACCTACTTTCTATGAAGAACAAATCCTAGACTTAGACCAGTGTATCCCTTTTGATTCAATCTAAGTGATTGATCAATTGGGGTGAGTGTGTGTGTAAGAGTCTGAAGCTCTTTGAAATCTATATGATTTAGAGCCTAAAGAATCTTAAGTGTTACAAGGCTTGAGATGAATTGAATGTAGCTGGAGATCTTTGAAGGTTTGAAGGTGAGTTCTTTGAAGATTCAAGGGATTCTGGAAATCTTGAGTATGATCTTCAATCACCAAGTATTTCAACAGCAATTTCTCTCTTAGAATCTCAGCCACCAATTCAATGAAGAACTTAAGGGCTATTTATAGCCTTGAATGAGAAAATAGCTGTTGGATTTACTTGGGCTCCAAGTTGAAGGACAATGAGCTGTTGAATTCTGATTGGAGCTCAATCTGAGTTTGTCCTTTTTGCAGATAAGAGGTGGTCCCACTTAGATTCAAACTTGAATTACTTGGGATCCAAGTTCTGCAACGTTCTAAACTAACCATAGTTTGATACAAGTGACCATGGTTAGGTTTGAACATACTTGGGTTCTTGAACTTCTGCTCATCTGCGGTCGAGAATCGCGGTCGAGACTCGCGGTCGAGACTCTTGCGGTCAATATGCCTAAGGGCATTTGCGGTCGAGGAGTCAAATGTGACCTGTCAAGATATGCCACAAAGCTTCACGGTCACTGACTTCCGGTCAAGTGATTCACGGTCCAGTGGTCTTCCACGGTCAGGTGGTCTACCACGGTCAAGTGAATTCACGGTGAAGGTCTTGACCACTAAAATTCCAGACTTAGAAAATTTTCAGCCTATCAATCTAAAGCCTATACTATCAAAGTGGACTATTCTAAAAATGAAGTTTAACACTTCTTACAATATATCCTAAAGTCCACAAAAGATAAAATTAGGTTATGGGATCAATCAAATCTAGGTAATAGGAGTGGTTTATAATAAGCATAACCAACAATCTCCCCCTATTTGATTGAGACCATTACCTACTATAACAAAGGCTAATTCATTGTACTTGGTAATAACATGTTTTCAAGAAAATAATATTTTATTAATTTCATGCCCCAAGTCAATGCACACTCTAAGCCAGTGTCATAGATTTCTATCAGCCTAAAAAGATAAAAGATACTAATCCTAGCAAGATAGACATAAGGTTTGAATGCATTTTTAGAGAAAATAACAATAAGTATGCAAATGCATCAAACAAACATTCAAAAGGCACTCATAAATATCCATTCACGTATAGGGAGTGCAGAACCAAAAAAGGGATTAAGTTTTTACAGATCCAAATAAAAACAGACATAAAAGTAAAATGTTTTGGGACAAACATAAATGTAAAATTGTTTTGGGACATCACAAATCAATAACAAAGTTTCTCATGACCACACACGGTCATATTCAAATGATGCGGTCAACCAAAGTACGGATCTCCTTCAAAGTAACCAAATTTCTTTGAGAGGCCAACTCCAGGAATGATGATGGGATCCTTGAGATCATTGATTTCGAGGAAGTCCATGTTCACGGTTGGAAATTCAAAGCTGTCTTCACCTTCATCTTCATCAGCAGCAAGTCTGTTCCCATGTCCGGTCGCTGGATTTTGAGATGAGGAGCCTTGAGATCCAGCAATGCTATCCACGGTCAATTGAAGAGTTGAAATTTTGTTAATGACTTCCTGCACATTTGAGTTAGCAATTTCATAAACTCTATCAATCTTGGAAGTTTGACCTTCAAGCCGTTGGGTGTGGACTTGCATAGCTTGCTTCATAGCTTCTATCTTAGGCGTGAACTTTTCCGCGACCGATAACAAACCAACAGAAACACTTGCGTTGATTTCCGCTTTGAGAGAGGTCTTGACCTTATCCATTTTTTCAAAGAGAAAATTTTTGTTGCCCGTCATCACCTTTGACATTTCTTTGCCAGCTACATCAATTGTTTTGACCAGTGAACGGTCAATGGAATTGGATTGTGCCTTGAGTTCCTCTTTAAGATCAGCACGGGTGAGAGAAGCGGTAGAAGTTGATGCGGTCAAGGCAATGTTGGGATTCACGGTAGCTAAACTTTCAAGAATAGCCTTTGTTATGTTTTGACTCTCCCCCTTAATGGTCTCAATAACAGAAGTCTTGAGCTGATCAACCTCATTCTGCATCTTAGTCTGGTTTGCAGCTAGCTTTGCAACCTCACCTTGAGTATCAAGGTTGATCTGAGTCAAGAACTCAATAGCAGTTAAAATGTGAGCCATTTGATCGACCGTACCAGAAGCGGTCGGAGGAGCTTGAGTTGACTGAGTGGGCGAGGGAGCAGGAGACTTGGTTAAAATATCAGGGTCACTGGGTACACGGTCGCCATCTTGACCGTGACCCTGAAGCTCAACATCAGTGGACTTGCCTTGTTCAGCGGTCGCCTCAACAGGACGCACTTGATCATCATCACTAAAATCAGGACTCTCTATATTCACAATTTTCTCAACATGTTTAACATCACCACTTTCAATATCTTGATTACCAGATTCACCACTTGATTCTACCAATTCCACATCTGGTTCATCAACTAAGTTAAGAGTGCTTTTCTCTTTGTCGTTGCGGTTGAGTAGGAGGGACATCAATATCCTCATCACGGTCGCCTTGCATAGGTGAACCGGATGGAGTGAAGACAGGAGATGCGGTCGACGGAGGCGGTTGAGATACCTTGGTTTTCTTTGAGGTTTGGACGGGACTTAGAGAAAGATCCCTTTTCTTGGATTTCTCCCCCTGAGATGGAACGGGGAGTGCAGAAGACTTGGTTTTGAAGGATTTGGATGGAGCGGTCGGAGAGGACACGGTTGGTTTGGAGACCGTTGATTTGGAGATGGGAGCGGTAGACTTGGTTTTCAATGGTGCGGTAGGAGGAATATTGGAAGGAGACTTATCGGTTGAAGGTTCCTTGATGACAACTCCAGTCAATGGTCTTGGTTTGGGAGGAGCGGTCGAGGCACTAGCAATTCCTTTGCCTTTGATTCGTCTTGATACTTGTTCATCCTCAGCTTCTTCATCATCATCATCATCATGGACAGATGAGGACTTCCTTGGTGCATCAAGTCCTAAGACTATTCTGGCAGCCTTGGTGTAGGCAGGAGGGATGTATTTTTCTCTTTTGTGCTCAGGTTCACGATTTCTGTATTCCTGGTATTGATCATCACCAAAACGGTTGCGGTAGGTAGATCTCATGGTCTTGATATCAAAGACCTTGGATATAGAGATGGGAACTTTGGCATCTTTATCTCTGTTGATATCCCTTCTGAGTTCAGGAATGAACTTAAACAGTAGAGAAAGGAACCTTGAGTTTTTCTTGTATTTGGTGGCGGCCTTTTCAGACATCAGCTTCTTATAATCAGAAATGTGATCTAACAGGAGATCATATAGAATCTTGGGCCAGTTCATCTTCCTGCCCAGATAGATTGCAGTAGACAGCCTCCATTGAGTGGTATTGAAATTGCCATGGTTACCACTCTTGCAGAGCAGACCGTGGCCGACCATGTGACCAATGTAATACATCACCTCTGGAAAGGTTTTCCGGTAGGGCTTGCACACGTCAGTAGATCCAATCAATCTCATTGCTAGACCATCATATTCTTCGTCAGATAGAGAGATAGGAGCCTCATTGTCAATGTCGAGACCAAGGGTGGAGGCAATATCAGTGTAGTCAATCTCTATCTTGTGACCGTAAACTTCTGCGGCAATCCAGTTAAGAGAATTGTTCTGCTCATCTCGTCCTTTGATTTCCTTCGCGGTAGAATAAAATTCTCCGACTGCGGCAAGGTAGTGACTGGTTTGATTCATAGTGAAATAATGAAGTATGTCTGATTTCTTCATTCGTTTGATCAAATGCCTCCCAATGGCATCCTTTTGGAGGTCTTCATAGTCAATAACGCAGCCAGGAATAAATGATTGCTCCTCCTAAAACAATTAGAAGTTAGTAACACTGGTGCGGTCAACCAGTATGCGGTCGAATGACCAAGAGGATGCGGTCGACATGCATACGGTAGACAGAAATGGCGGTAGGCGAAAACACTTGGAAATATTTCAATGACAATTCTAAAAATACGCACAAACACCATATTACTATGTGTTAATGAATTTTAAGGATCAAAAAGTGATGCACTCAAGAACATGAAGAACACCATAAGAACACGAAGAACACTGTTCATATCAGAAACCCAGAAAACGATTTAGGGCACGAAAATCCATAAAAATTATATCAATGTGAGCATAAAAACCGATTACACGCATAAATAACATCAATTTCAACATCAAAAACATATTAAACTCAGAATATGAAAGGGCATAGTTAACCAAAAAGCTTCAAAAACATTTATGGCATAACTAGATATAACAAGTCAAATACGAATCTAAACATGTTAGAGAACTCGAAATCATCAAAGTAACAAGTTAGAAGCATAATCAGAACCAAAATAACCCAGGAATATAAAGAATTTAGACAAACATATCAAATGGGTTTAACCCGCCAAAACTAAAATATAGAACTCAAAAATGTAAAGTTTTGGGTCAAGAAATCATACCATTGTGTCTTCAGAGATTTGTTCTTGTGATTTCTTAGAAGATTTTGTAGGTTGAGTTGATTTGGGGGCCATTTATATAGAGGAATGTAGAGAGAGAATCGAATGAGAGAAAGAGATATAGAAATGGGAGTGTAGAGAGAGAAATTGAGAGAGACAGAGAGTAGAGAGAGAAGGTAGAGAGAGGGGTTTTTGAGAAAAGTAGGTTGCAGAGAGGTGGAGTTGAGGGGTAGTGGAACCGTTTGTGCAGAGAAGTGGGAGGTTAACTCTGCAAATTCTCAGAGATTTGACCAGAGATGTCCTTTTGCCATAAATGCATGGATAGTGACGGCGGACATAAATAAGGGAATAAAATTAATTGCAAATGATTTGAATTAAATGAAAACGAGGGAAAAGAAATTACAAAATTACCCCTTTGGATGACTAGGAGGATCCTAAAAATTGCTAAGTTAGAAACACTTACCTGATCACCAAACTATTGCGGTCAGGTTCTTGACCGTGAATATTTGCGGTCAAGAATGTTACCTTGGCCTATGAATGCTTCTTTAAAGTAGTGAACGAATATCATCATTTTCCCATGCGGTCGGCTTCTTTAAAGCCTGAACAAATTTCATCTTTATATGCGGTTAATGGGGCGGTTGGCATATGAGCGGTCGACGTTTATGCGGTCAGTATTGATGAGGTCAGCTTAGATAGATTTTGATGCTTCGACCGGACTTTTCTTGACCGGTGAGATGGTACTCGACCGTGATTGATTTACCGGTAAGAGTGTTGACCGTGACCAACTTGTTTTTGAACTTGGATAAAACATAAGACATTAGCACAATCAACGTATATGGACAAGTAATTAAAGTTCTAGCATACCCATCTCTCCTCTAAGATACCTAAATCTCTTGGAATCCAGAGCCTTGGTGAGAATATCTGCAATTTGATTGTCAGTACTCACATACTCTAGATGGATATTACCTTTTTCCACATGATCCTTGAGAAAGTGGTATTTGATATCAATGTGTTTGGTTTTTGAATGCATGACAGGGTTGTTGGAGACAGCAATGGTAGATGTATTGTCACAAAAGATTGGACAATTTTCTTCGTTGATTCCGTAGTCAACCAATTGTTGCTTCATCCACAGCACTTGGCAGCAGCAGCTTCCAACAGCTATATATTCAGCTTTTGTGGTAGATACAGAGACCGAGGCTTGTTTCTTGCTTGCCCATGAAACGAGTCGATTTCCAAGGAAATGACAAGTTCCACTTGTGCTGTTCCTGTCGATGGTACATGCTGCAAAATCTGCATCTGAGTAACCTATAAGATCAAAATTTGAATCTTTGGAGTACCAAAGTCCAAGGTTAATAGAGCCAGATAAATAACGAATAATACGTTTTACAGCAATAAGATGTGCTTCTCGTGGATCCGCTTGATAACGTGCACAAACGCAAACACTAAACATGATATCTGGTCTACTAGCAGTTAAGTATAGGAGAGAGCCAATCATACCTCGATACAAGGTTTGATCAACCTTCTTACCTTTCAAGTCTTTGTCTAGCTTGTTACCAGTAGCCATAGGAGTGTCGTATGCCTTTGCATTTTCAAGTCCAAATTTCTTGATGAGATCTCTTGTGTACTTTGCTTGATTGAGGAAGATGCCTTCAGCACATTGTTTAATTTAAAGTCCAAGGAAGAATGTTAATTCTCCCATCATGCTCATCTCAAATTTTCTTTTCATTAGCTTCTCAAATCGCTTACACAACAATTCATTAGTAGAACCAAAAATAATATCGTCTACATATATTTGAGCGAGTAAAGTATGATCATGATATTTAGCAATAAATAGAGTTGTGTCGATCTTACCACGCTTGAAGCCTTTCTCTAGAAGAAATTTAGATAGAGTATCATACCATGCACGTGGAGCTTGTTTGAGTCTATATAAAGCTTTACGGAGTTTGTAGACATGATTTGGAAATTTGGGGTCTTCAAATCCGGGTGGTTGAGCAACAAAGACTGTTTCTTGAAGTTCACCGTTGAGGAATGCACTCTTCACATCCATTTGATATAGCTTGAATCTTTTGTAAGAGGCATAAGCTAAGAATATCCTTATAGCTTCGAGTCTTGCAACGGGGGCAAATGTTTCATCATAGTCAATGCCTTCTTCTTGTCTATATCCTTGTGCAACCAACCTAGCTTTGTTCCTTGTGATACTTCCATTCTCATCCATCTTGTTTCGGAACACCCACTTTGTACCAATTACTCCTTGATCTTGTGGCCTTGGAACTAAGGTCCAAACTTTGCATCTTTCAAATTGGTTGAGCTCTTCTTGCATAGCAACAACCCAACTTGAGTCTTGGAGTGCTTCATCAACTTTCTTGGGTTCAACTTGAGGTATGAATGCTGTAAGTGCATCGTAGTTTGATCTTCTTGTTCGAACACCAGAATGCAAGTCACCAATGATATTCTGAATTGGGTGATCTCTAACCTCACGAACTTCTTGAGGTATATCTGGTTGAGTTGATGGTGGTTGTAAGTCTTCTAGTGGTACATCATTTGTGCCATCCCAATCGTAAGTAATTTGAGGGATAGGTTCTTCCACATTGATGGGTGTTTCAATTTCAACTCCATTTGAGGTAGCAGCAGATGTGGTAGTTTCTGGTGCTTCATATGAGGTAGATGGAGGTGCAGTTGAGGTAGATGGGTTTCCTTGAGTTGATTGATTTTGTGGTTGATTTGTACCTGTCTCATTAAGCTCAACAAAATCATCAGCAACATTTGGAGCCATATGTGGCTCAAGGAGAGAATGTTCATCAAAAGTAACATGGACAGATTGAACTATCTTAAGAGTGGTTTTATTAAATACACGAAAAGCTTTTGAGTGTTTAGCATACCCAATAAATATACCTTCATCAGCCTTGGGAGCAAATTTACCTCGATGTTCTTTACCATTGTAGAGTATGAAGCATTTGCATCCAAATATCTTGAAGTATGCTATGTTGGGGGTTCTTCCTCTCCATAGTTCATAAGGAGTTTTGTTGTAGGTCTTGTTGATGAGGGATCTATTCTGAGTGAAGCATGCTGTATTGATGGCTTCAGCCCAAAAGTATTGAGGTAGCTTTGCTTCAGCAATCATTGTTTTTCCGGCCTCTATCAACGTTCTATTCTTTCTTTCCACAACACCGTTTTGTTGTGGAACTCCAGCAGCAGAGAAGTTGTGGTCAATACCATGATCATCACAGTATTGAGCTACACCGTTGTTCTTGAATTCTGTACCGTTGTCGGATCGAACACTAACGATGTCATCTTCTTTTTGTGTTTGGAGCTGTCTAAAGAGTGCGGTCAAAATGTCATAGCAATCATCCTTTGAGATCATCATTTCAACCCACGTATATCTTGAGTAGTCATCTACCACAACTAAGGAATATCTATTTCCTCCAATACTTGCGGTAGAAACAGGTCCAAACAGGTCCATATGTAGTAGTTGCAAACATCTAGAAGTTGAAGGTGTCGTCTTGCTGGAGAAAGACGCTTTTGGTTGTTTGCCTAGTTGACATGCTGTGCACTTCTCATCGTGGTGATCAGCTACTTTGGGTAGACCACGAACTAGATTTTCTCTACCAATCTTGGAGAGATACTTGAAGTTTAAGTGACTTAGTCTTTTATGCCACAGCCAACTATTCTCACTAACATTCTTTGCTACAAAACAGAGATTAGAAGAAATGCAAGATGAATTAAAATCAACAACATAAACATTTTTCTTACGAATCCCTTTGAGCAAAGTGACGCCGGATATGCCATCTTTGATGAGACAGAAATTTGAAGTGAAGTGACATTGCAATCCTTTGTCGCAGAACTGAGATATTGAGAGTAGATTATTGTAGACCAGTAACTAGAGAGACTTCTTGGATGGTGATTTTTCCTTTTTGGATGACTCCATATCCTACAGTCTTTCCTTTGTTATTATCTCCGAAGGTTACTGATGGCCCTTTTTCTTCACGGACATCTTCCAATAAATTGATATCTCCGGTCATGTGCCTTGAGCAGCCACTATCGAGATACCATAAACTTGATTTATCCTTGAAGTGTCCAGCCATTAAGCAGAGGGCCTATAAAATAAACATTTAAGACCAAGGTCCCCTTTTTATTCTTTTGGGTCCAAAGGGTTAGCAACTTTTGACAATCCACACTTGCCTCACAGAAGGAGGGTTACTCTTTCTGGGATTGGGTGTGAATCTCAAAAGACATTCAGCAGCCTTGTGACCATAACCATCACACACAGAACAATGGTGGAAGCCACCCAACTGAGGTTTAACAAACTTCGTTGAAGTCTTGAGCACAACATTGTTTACTGGTATGGATGAGGTCTTCTTAACAAAGTTCATCCTCTTGAACTTTGCTGCCTTGCCGCCACTTGCGGTCGCCGGCTTCCAGGATGCGGTCACCAGCTTCCTAGGTGCGGTCGACTGACCTAGCGGTAAGTACATGCGGTCGGGAGACTTAGCAACCTTGCTGGTGCTTGCCGCAGCAGCAGGTTCATCCATGGCAATACCTTTCACCTTTACCTTGCCAGTTTGTTTCTTAGGGTAGACATAATTAAACACTAGTTTCTTCTTTGGTTCTTGTCCTACACCCTTTGAAGCATGATGTTTAGCCTTCGACTTTTCCAAGGTTTGCTGGGTAAATTTCTCATCTCTTTCACAACAAGATGCACATTTAAAGTTGTCACTAGTTTGGAATCCCAAGCCTTCCTTATCACCACTAGACTTTTGGGATTCTAAGATTTGTTCCATAGTGACACGAGAATTGGTCCACTCATTTGTGATCCTTTTCAGGTCTTTTATCTCAGCAACCAATTCTTCGTTTTTAACTTTAAATATAGCATTTTGTTCTTCTAAGAAACGGTTTCGATCAGTAAGAGGAGTCATACTCTTGATCTTCTCCTTAAGGAGGGTGAGTTCAGATCTTAGTAGAGATTTCTCCGTCTTAAGCTGGGAAATTTCTTCAGTTGAAAGTGCTAAAGCTTCCTTCATGCCAGAGAATTTACTAATTACCTGTTCAGCTTTTGCAAACATCTTTTCTTGTTTATCGGGGGAAATGTCAAATTTGACTTGTGGTGTGGTAGACAGAACTTCCTTTACTTTGGGGTTTAGTAGGGCCTTCTTTGCTGCACTCACATCACATCTTGAAAATAGAAGATCACCATTCTTTTGAACCGGAGTTAGGAATCCCTTTTCTGCAAGTTCATCGGCCGTATAACTTATCCGTTTAGGTTTTGCATTTGGTGAGCGACGACTTTTATTATCATCCTCATCATCGGACTGAACGACCAAACAGATGTGACCTTCTTCAGAATCCTCATCGCTTTCATCAGAATCTGACTCTATCCAGGTAGCTAACTCTTTTGTGGTAGAGTCCTCTTCAGCAATCATCCCCTTTTGCTTTGAGTATCTTGGATTGAAGTTGTTTTTCTTCTTCATATACTCATACTTGGGAATTGGGCATTCTGATGCGAAATGACCGGGTTTCCTGCAATTAAAACAAACGAGATCTTCTTTCTTCTTGGAGAAGTTGAAGTTCTCTTTCTTCTTTGAAGGGCTGCTCCTTGAAAACCTTGTTGGAGCTTTGCTTGTTGATCCGGGTCTTGCTGTCTTTCTGAACTTTTGGAATCTTTTCACGAACATAGCAAAATCATCATCATCCATATCAAGTAAATCTGATGTGGAGATTTTTGGATCTTCTTCCTCGATCACTTCTTCCTTTTGTGCAACCAACGATAAGCTCTTTGTTTTTCCTTCCATTTCAGCAATGTTGTTAAGCTTGATATCAAAGACCTTGAGGTTGGCATAGAGGCTTCTGAGAGACATGTCATCTAGTAGCTTGGTATCTTCAAGAGTGTTTCCTTTGTGTAGATATTGCGAACCAAGAGCGGCAAGAAAATTAACATTGATTTCTTTCTTGGTAAGCTTCTTTCCGAGTGCTGTATAAGTACTTACGATCTCACAATAACGATCATAAGTGGCTCTTAGGGATTCACCGGGGATCTTAGCAAAGTTGTTGAATCTTCTTTGAATTGCAAACTTTTTGCTTTCCTTGCAAGCTTGATCTCCTTCGATGTAATCTTCAATTGCATCCCAAAGTTCTTTTGCAGTAGAACATTCCATGATCTGTCGACGCTGTGACGTACTTAAGGTACTTAGAAGTATGCTTTTTGCTTTCACATCCATTCCAACCAGTCTTTTCTCTTCATCGGTCCATTCAGCCTTTGGTTTCTTGATAGTCGGATTTGCACCATTGGTTTCTGGATCCGGATTAGCTTTCATTGGGAAGTATGGTCCAATGGTAAGACAATCACCAAGTTGCTCGTCCATGGAGTAGAACTGAGTTAGAATGCTGTGCTTCCATACGTCAAAATTATCTTCGTCGAACGCTGGAACGTGAGTGAAGTTAACCGTTGCCATAGTTTTCTGACTTGCCATTTTGAATCGGCACCCAAGCTGTTAAGCTTAAAAAACAAAAGTTTTATAAAGGTGTTTGCTCTGATACCACTTGTTGGTCCCAAAGACACAACAAGGGTATGAAAGGAGGCTAGAGGGGGGGTGAATAGCCTACTTAAAATTTCAACCCTTTTTCAAAATTCAACCAAGTGCTTACAATCTTGAGTTTTGCGGTCAAGTAATAAACCGTGCGGTCAAGGTGTAATATGCACAGCGGAAGTTTTCGATGGAAATAAGGTAGAGTTGTTTGACAAAATCTCTAACACCAGAACTCACGGTCAACCCAGTTGCGGTCAAGTGAGTCCGGTCAGGGTAAGTGCGGTCAAATATAAATGCGGTCAAGAGATTTGTGGTCAGATGGTTGAGAGATTGAAAGTTGTTGTCTTAGAAGTTTTGGCAAAATATAATTTAGTCAGATTTTAACTTAGGCAATGTGGAGAACAAACAAACACAATTCACAATACGTTTGAATATCTGTAAGATCAAACACTAAATGACAAACAAAGTCAATATGAACAATGAAGAACAAGATGAACAATACTTGAAAGTAAATTTGCAGAAAGTAAAATGACACAAGTATTTGGAAAGGTTCGATCTGTTAAAAAGATCTACGTCCTTTACCAAGATGGTCAGTCTTGGATTTTGAATGGAGGTATATATTGATTCTTGAGAGTACAGATTACAGAGATGAAGTATTGAATCAACACCTACTTTCTATGAAGAACAAATCCTAGACTTAGACCAGTGTATCCCTTTTGATTCAATCTAAGTGATTGATCAATTGGGGTGAGTGTGTGTGTAAGAGTCTGAAGCTCTTTGAAATCTATATGATTTAGAGCCTAAAGAATCTTAAGTGTTACAAGGCTTGAGATGACTTGAATGTAGCTGGAGATCTTTGAAGGTTTGAAGGTGAGTTCTTTGAAGATTCAAGGGATTCTGGAAATCTTGAGTATGATCTTCAATCACCAAGTATTTCAACAGCAATTTCTCTCTTAGAATCTCAGCCACCAATTCAATGAAGAACTTAAGGGCTATTTATAGCCTTGAATGAGAAAATAGCTGTTGGATTTACTTGGGCTCCAAGTTGAAGGACAATGAGCTGTTGAATTCTGATTGGAGCTCAATCTGAGTTTGTCCTTTTTGCAGATAAGAGGTGGTCCCACTTAGATTCAAACTTGAATTACTTGGGATCCAAGTTCTGCAACGTTCTAAACTAACCATAGTTTGATACAAGTGACCATGGTTAGGTTTGAACATACTTGGGTTCTTGAACTTCTGCTCATCTGCGGTCAAGACTCGCGGTCGAGACTCTTGCGGTCAATATGCCTAAGGGCATTTGCGGTCGAGGAGTCAAATGTGACCTGTCAAGATATGCCACAAAGCTTCACGGTCACTGACTTCCGGTCAAGTGATTCACGGTCCAGTGGTCTTCCACGGTCAGGTGGTCTACTACGGTCAAGTGAATTCACGGTGAAGGTCTTGACCACTAAAATTCCAGACTTAGAAAATTTTCAGCCTATCAATCTAAAGCCTATACTATCAAAGTGGACTATTCTAAAAATGAAGTTTAACACTTCTTACAATATATCCTAAAGTCCACAAAAGATAAAATTAGGTTATGGGATCAATCAAATCTAGGTAATAGGAGTGGTTTATAATAAGCATACCCAACAATAGGGAGAATGACTGGCACCAAGAAAGGAGAAGTGTGAGAGATGAAATGGATTCGCAAAATCGTATCCACCAAGAAGACATGAAAAACATCCAAGCATGTATAAAAACGGTGGTGGACGCGATCGTGGATATTAAGACCCGTCTCAGAAATTACCCTTACAGCCCGTCCCCTGTTACTCCTGTCGGCCCCCGAATGACCATAGGCCGCCCAGAAGGCCCGCCTCTCCAGTCACAACCCCCATATGGAAGTATGCCACCAAGAAACAGTCGGTTTAGACCCATCCTCCCTAAACCGATTCACCATTAAAGGGCCGACCCATATCGCCTCTTCCGTGAATTAGGTATCCCGAGGGTTCAATTACTCGATCAGTTGCTTAAAAGGGGAAAATCCAGTTACTTGATCCAAGTAGGCTCATGGCCGAACACGCCCACCAACGGTCTGATGAGACCCAGTTCTGTCGGTACCACCAAGGGGTAAGACACACCACCGGGGCTTGTGACGCCTTGAAAGACAAAATTCAGGAGCTCATCGATGAGGGAATCATCACAAAGAAAGGAAATCAATGGGTGTAAACCCGAGCGGAAGCACGAAAACCGAAACGAAGGTCGCAAGAAAGAGAGGAGAAAAGAGAAAACTAGGAGTAGTTTAGTTGAGTAGATTCTAAGGTCTTCCAAAAGTCCATTTTGGACATGTTTGTACTTTCCCTAAGTCTTACGAGGCAAGGTTGTGTAAAGGACATCAAAATGGTATGTAATTGGAGTCCATTAACAGTAGGGTCTTTCGAGTCTGTAAAAAGTTTGAATCCCCGTGCAATGAAACAATTATTTTCCTTCTATTCCCTCTAGACTTGAGACATTATTTGCACATTACATTGATTCTTGGAATCGCCTCAATTAATATTGTCAAGTGATTGCTACATCCCCAAGATGATGAATTGACTTCTAAGCATACTAGTCAATGACGACTCATTAAGGGTGAATGAACCTAACCCGAATGAAAAATGCTAAATACAAACAATTAATCTTGATGTGAATAAATGTTGTGATCAATTGGCATGAAGAAACCATTAATGGCAAACCTTCCTCTATACACATCCCCGATACATAACCCAATACACCTTTCCGATACAAATTCTTGATTCACGTCAAAGGCATCCCGAGACAATGAAAAGGCAAGGATGTTGTTGCTCAACCACCAAGGTTCAACCGTGATTGCGTGTAAACAACTAAGCAAAGGACTTCCCGGATCGTTAAAGTCAAAGTGAGAGGTGACAGATCCCACCAAGGGGCTACAGATAAGCCAATGTCGCAGATAGCAAGTTAGGACTAATGTTTCCCCTCTCTCTCTCCCTAAAAAAAAAGGATAATGGAAAGAAGGAAATGAAATGAATATTGGCGAAGAGGAAGTTTACCTCAAAAGCTCACCAAGTTCACTGCAAAAGTCCACCTCAAAGAACATCCCGAGGGGTTCACCGCAAAGCGAAGCGGTCTACATCGGCAAAGGAACAACATCCTCCAAAGGGACACAAGAGGCGATCCATGGCCGAACTACGGCGACCTGAGCTCCTCAAACTGAGGGGAACGTAGGCAACCTTCGGGTCCGGTCACAACATGAAACAAAATTATCAAACCTTGGTTCTCCCCAAAATGACCAAGTCTATTTCCCCGGTCTCATCAATGGCCGATTTTCCTAAAAAAAAAAAGAAGAGCCCTTCGCCCGGACACATCAAAGGCCAATCCCCTGGACACATCTCCTTTTTCGGTCCTGCCATTGATCGAATCCTAATCTTAATTGATCACGACATTTACGCATATCAAGGCTAATTACTTGCCACAATATTGACTTAATGATAAACATGGTCCCTTCAAGCAATCATTTTGATAATATTGATTAAAGAAAATTCTGAATGTCTCGACAAGTCTTCTTTTCCACATCTTAGGAGAGAGCCAAACACTGAATTTCTGTCCATAGGCTTCCTTCCTCAGAAAAGGGACTCACTCCCGCAAGCGCCTATGCCTATCTTCATTTAATTGCAAGTGAGCATGACTTGCTCGCGTCCGTGTCTTGAGTCAGGTAGACCACTCCTAGGAAGGAAAGATCAAAAGATACAGAGATGGATGCCCGTGAGGATGGAATGTGCAAAAGAGTCAGTGTGTAGATGGAGCAGTTCTTAGTCAAAAGAGGACTGGGGCTACTGAGTCATAAGAACATGTCCGAAGTGGTTAAAGGAAAAGTAATCCCCAAAAAATAAAAGGGGGGTTGGAAACCTAGAAGTGATTTTCGAGTGAACCGGGGCTAGCAAGTCATAACGGCACGTTGGAGAAATTAATGGAAAGATCATGCTTTGGTAAGCCTGATCCAGGTCAAAATCTAGAAGTCACAATCTCCTGATAAGAATCCCCGACTTGTCAAAATTCCCCATAAGTCCTCAGAAAATTTTGGTCAAAAAGAGTCAACTCCCTGGGTCAACCGTATGGATAGTTTGTCCCCAGTAAAAACTCATATCAGCAATCCATACCAGCAACTTGCCACAAGTGAAACTCACTTTCACTTGTTCAAAAACCTTTCAAAGCATATCCCAGTTGTACATAATTGAGTCTAAACACGTTTTGGAGATTCCCTCAATAAGTCACAACATAAAAAAGCCCTCATGAGGCCTGGGCTATGCATAAAATGAATTTGTAAATACAAAATATTTAAACATTAGCAGAATGATAGGTTTTCATACACATTGTTCTGCAAAAATAAAATAAAACAAAAGAAAATTGTCCAAACAAGTACAACTACTCGGAGTTGGGGTCCGAGTCAGGTGGTGGAAAATCATAAATGCCCGGCCCCCGAAAGGAATAAGCGCTGGGGTCGAAATGGAAAAGAGACTCTGCCAAGCTCATGTTCTCACCAGTAGGCGGCTGAAAAGAACGCCAAGCAAATTGGAAAGAAATGCCCGTATGATCAGCAGAAGATGGCTCGGGTCGCTCTAAGGTTAAGTGGGCAAAAGGATCCGAAGCTGCCTCGTGAGTATCCGTGCCCCCCAGTGAACTTCGGAAAGATGTTATGTCAGCAGCACTTATGGACTGACTGCGAACATAAGAGGGAGGCAGCTCCACACTCGATGCCCTCTTGCGAGGCCTTTCCTCACCACTCATGGAACTCCTGCCCGGCATGAAGTTATATTCTGCCCGAGGCCCCTTGGAAGAGCGACCTATAAACCTCTTAAACCATTTCTTGGCCCGCCCCAAGAAGCCGGGCCGCCTCAGCAATTCTCGCCCCGCAACCTGCACGTGAAAACACAGATGGCTCAGCAAGAAGGAAGGAAACAAAAGGCGTGTGTCTACAAAGTAAAGAGGAATCATACAGCCTCAATCGGAATCTCCTCAGCTGGGACACCCTCCCTTGGAGTAGACAAGTCCACCTTGTGGACCCTGCCATCCGTACAAATGAAGGAATAGTCCACCCACACCGGAGGAACCATCCCAGAAGCCACCACCTGTGGCGACCGCAAACCTCGTAGCCACAAAATGGCCATATGTCTCGGCAGTGATCAAACTAGCGGCATCCGCTCCCATGAGATAGGGGTCCTCTCCTCGGTCAGCCATAAACATGGTCTCAGGAGGATCCATAGGCACTCTCTGCATAAGCCCCAGTCCGTGCTGCCATAAAACCCTCTCACCCAAATAAAAGGCCTCGCCCCAGAATCCCACCAGCAGTCTCCTCTGTCTGTCAAAATTTATCTCCTGCACCTCATACCTAGACCAAGGAAAAAGGTCGAGCTCCGCCGGCATAGCTCCCCTCAGCACCGCCTTCACATCGGCATAACAGACAGAAACTCGTCCCTTAGACCCCCTCTTCTCCCGAGCCTCCCTAGCCCAGCAAGTTATGGCCGGAAAAGTGAGGTCTCGGTCAAGAGTAGGCCTCCACGGATAGTTCCCAAAGACCTCGTAGTACCAAGCCTGAAAAAGGAAAAGGCAAGAAAACCGTCAACATCAAAGACGAGGTAAAAGCCGAATGCAAAGAGTAAAGCGAAGGCAGAAAAGAATGAAAGAGGGAAAGGAAATACCTCTAGGACCTATTGGAAGCAAGCCAAGGACTTGCTCGCTTTCCGATTATACTTGTCGAACTCCATGTATAGCTCGGCAAGGCCGGCCTCACCCCAAGCAATGCCTCTGATGGCCTCGGGAGCAGTCAATAAGCAGAGAAGAGGAAACATGCACGTCGTGTCGGCATTGGCAAAAATGGTATTGCCAAGAAGGAGCCATACGTAGGAGCGCACGAGTTGCTCAGCTGTAATCCGGCCTGCCCAATACTTCAAAAAGTTGGCCCGGATGGCCCTCTCAACATTCTGCACCAAAATGCCCAAACCCTTGGTAGGGCCTGAGGATCCAATAAGCGCTCTGATCTCCGTCTCAGGGAACCTGTCCCTCCAAACAACTGGATGCCCGTCAAAGGAGAGCACAGAAATGGCCGCAATATCAACCGGAGTCACGGTCACCTCCCCCCAACTCAAGTGGAAAGTGTGGGTCGTGTCCCACCAATACTCGCCAAGGGCGTTGAGAAGCCCCATGCTCTTGTTGGTGTTAGCCAACCTGACCACGGCCTCGATAAAAGGAACCAATCCGATGCGCTCCACCCAATCCCTCGGACCAGGTGCACCATCAATGGACTCGTGCATAGCCTTCCACAAAGAGAAGCAAACATCCGGTGATCTTTGAGATTTGGGATTACCACCCTACAGGTAAACACAACAAAGGTATGAATAACACATTTTAAAAATACCAATGCTCATGATGAATGCAAATGATAAAATGAAAACAAGAAGCGAACATGCATTGAAGTTCTCTGTCCCCTTTCAAATTGCATAGACATTTGAGGGTCATTTTTGGAAAAATGTGTCTCCATCCCCTTTCAAATTGCATAGACATTTGAGGGTCATTTTGGAAAAATGTGTCTCCGTCCCCTTCAAATTGCATAGACATTTGAGGGTTATTTTAGAAAAATGTGTCTTCATCCCCTTTCAAATTGCATAGACATTTGAGGGTCATTTTGGAAAAATGTGTCTCCATCCCCTTTCAAATTGCATAGACATTTGAGGGTCATGAAATTTTAGAGTCTAAGTCCCTCGCAAGGAATAAACAACATTTCTTAGCACGTACGTAGGCGACAACATCCCGAGATGCGCTTAATAACTAGTCGGAGCCTAGGGTACAAGCATTTCATGCGCAAAAGCGTGGACAACGCACATTAAATTCAAAAATATGGTTAGGCACGTCCGATTAAGGAAATGAATGCATGCCCATGATCCTTAAAACTTCAATTTCATGAAAATGAGACCAATTTCACAAAAATGCACCAAAATCCTGAAAACCCCAGTTTGCACGAACTTGAACCCTAGGTTTAAGAAATGCAACAAATCAAGGAAATGAATGGTTTAGGAATGCTTACCCCGTCACCTTGACACAGATGCACAGTGGGAGACTTGTAGAAACCCGCTCCCGCATCCCGAAGATCAACGGTGTAGCCACGGAAGTTCCGAGCCATGTCGAGCCTCTTCTCCGCCCCTCTAGGGTAGCCCGAGCGTACCCGTCCCTCCATAAGCAATCCTTGAGCGATCTAGAAGAAAAATTCGAAAGTTGATGGAGTTTTCCCTCTCAATTTCGTCCCTATTCTCTCTGTTTTTTACTGTGTTTTGGAAAAGTGAGCAGACCATCCGTATGGCTGCTGTGTTTTGAAAAAGAAAGGATGACCCCTCAATCCGTACGGATGATTTGGGCGAGGAAAATCGCAGCCCAAAATTTACATTTTTTTCCCTTCGCGCCTTGAACAAAGCTCCCCGAGAAGAACTTAGGCCCCCTCCCTTTGAGAAATGTCCAAAATACCCCCTATAAACCTTGTAAGAATATAAGGCAGTCCTTGACGTAAGACCAGTAAAAATTATGAGAGTTTGCCTAGGCGGTCCCCACGCGACGTAAGCCCATTGATTTTTTTCGACCCGACAGTTTGTAAGCCCGTTTTACCTAAGAATCCCCGGCAGTTTGTAAGCCCGTTTTACCTAAGAATACCCGGCAGTTTGTAAGCCCGTTTTACCTAATAAGACCCGGTGATTTGTAAGCCCGTCTTTTGTCTAGAATGAGCATAACCTTAGGCCGTCCTTGACATAAGCCCAGTGAAACCTTAGGCCATCCTTGATATAATCCTAGTGAAACCTTAGGTCGTCCTTGACATAAGCCCAGTAAAGTCTTAGGCCATCCTCGACATAATCCCAGTAAAGTCTTAGGCCGTCCTTGACTTAAGCCTAGTGAACTCTTAGGTTTAGAAAACCTTGTCCCGACCATCCTCGGTGGGATGTAAGACCAGCTTTCCTATTAAACTCCCCAAGGGTGGAGTTGACTCAAGTCAAACCTTGACTCAGAATAGTCATTATAGGTTGAGGTCCTTGTCCCCAGCCGTCTTTAGTGGGACGTAAGACCAGTTTTCCTGTCAAACTCCCCAAAGGTAGAGTTGACCCAAGATAAACCTTGACTCAAAATAGTCATTATAGGTTGAGGTCCTTATCCCCGGCCGTCCTTAGTGGAACGTAAGACCAGTTTTCCCATCAAACTCCCCGAAGGTGGAGTTGACCCAAGTCAAACCTCGACCTAGAATGGTCACTTGAAGTTAAAGCCTTTCTCCGCTGTAGTCCAAAATAACTTGAGACGTATCCTTGTAAGTCAACCCTCTCTATAGAGCCAAGTTGACCATGTCCCGCCTCTGACCAGCCGAGAGTCATGCCTTTCTCTTGTAAGTCAACCTTCTCCATAGAGCCAAGTTGACCATGCCCCGCCTCTGACCCCGAGAGTTACGCGTCCTTTTGTAAGTCAACCCTCTCCATAGAGCCAAGTTGACCATGTCCCACCTCTGACCCCGAGAGTCACGCTTCCTTGTGTAAGTCAACCCTCTCTATAGAGCCAAGTTGACCATGTCCCACCTCTGAACTCGCCAAGAGTCATGCCCTTTCCCCTAAGAAAGGATGGCAGATATCCACCTAGCCCTTATGTTTGAGTAGCCATAAAGTCTCTCACCCATCTCCGAACTACATTAGGCTTGATTCCTCGTAAACAGGATACGTAGGAATCCTATACCTTTAGGTCCATCCATGCAAACCAAAATCGGTCAAGCCGTCCTCCCATCAGATTGGGATGCTTGTTTTTATCGACAACCCCGCTTTTCCAAAGCGACGTTGCCGAGGGGCTCTGTAAGTACCCCAATCTGAAATTGACCAACTTAGAGGAACTCTTAGCACCATTCAGGGATAAACTGATAGGCTGGGACCTCACTAGGATAAAATTCCAGGACTGCTCTGGAATTAATTTGGAAAAATCCAGAAGCTCGCCATGCTGAGCCGTACGGATGGTTTGGATGCGGGAGGGGCCTAGCCGTACGGCTGGTTTAGGCAACCTCAGTCCCTATAAATTGAGACCCTTACTGATCATTTCAGGGGGGGGGAGAAACATAGTTTATAGGTGAAACTCTGCAGAAATACAGTCTGAGAGAAAACCACCAAATACTTGAGTGAAAAGAGAGGAAGATAGGCCATAACCACCATAGGTGAAGCCTCCTTCTCCCCATCTTCTCTCCATCTCAAACTTTTTTTTCTTGTTCATGTTATTTATTTACTTGCATTTCAAGCCTTGCCCTTGTCAAGCACCTTTATATTGTAAGTCTTGTCCTTTCAAGCACCTTATATTCTTGTTATATATGCCTTGGAACCAAATCATGAAATGATTCAAGGTACCCTCACATCCAAGTATGTAAAAAGGGGTTAAAACCTAGAGAAGATCATGATTTGTTAATTTCTTGTCTTTAAATAGCTTGATGATCCATTTTTATGGTGAAAGCATGTGTCTTTATGTTGTATTTGGCCATGATGACCCTTTGGAGTGATAAAGCCTCCATCTTTATGACCCAAACCTTGATCTAGCCACTCATTCATCACATTTGGGTCATAAAGGTTCAATCTTTATGCTTCCAAATGTTGATTTTGTTGTCGCTAAAGGTTTAATCTTGTATAAAGATCCCATTTTGATGGTAAAGCTTGAATCTTTACTCATCAAAATGGCCATCTTGACTCAAAGGCCACATTCATCACCTTTTCTAATTCTTCTCCAATGATTGCCTTAATCACGCCCAAATCCATGTATTTGGGGTCCATTTAGTGATTAATGAGCATAGGAATGATGTCAATCAAAGCTTGTTTGTGAAAATGCAAACTAAAATAAACAGTTCAGTCCAGTTTCAGCAGAATACTCTGTTTCTGCCTGAAACTAGACATTTTCTGGACAAACTGTAAAATCCCCGGGAAGACCTTGTATAGCCGTACGGCTGAGTTGGGTCAGAGGGATGATTTTTTTCTTTTCTATCTTGTTCTATCAAGATCTGTGCAAATGAACACCTTTTGTTCTGTTAAAATCGATAACCAGTTAACTTCGTAGTTTTTTTATTAAATACACACACACACACATGCACTTTACGTTAAGAAGCACAAGGGAGACTCGGCTTTGTCCGAGGCAGCTTGGGTGACGTAAAAATCTTCCCAAGCCGTAACTTGATCTCCGAACTCATAAATCTATAACCATTTTCATTTGTTGGGTTAAAAGTTAACAAATGTGGCGACTCCGTTAAGTTTGTTAAGTTACACGTATTTGGCATTTCTTCCTCGAGCGAACCCGTATCGCCCCGAGGGGGGATCCTTACAGTGTGGCCACTATGTTGGTGGTAGTTACAATGCTTGTGGTAGGCATGGTTGGGACGTATCGTCTTGGGTTTGTATCCTTGGAGAGGAGTAAGTTGCCCTTTGGCCTTGAGAGCTTCGAAGACCTCGGTGATAGTCATGCCATGGAGAGGCATGTAGACACGATCATCTTGAAATTTCTTGACTTGTGGTGGAGGAACCCTTTTTTAATTCCCCTTGTCGGTAGTGACGGCATTGACTGAAGCCTCTTTTGTGGAACTAGAGGCGGCCTTGTAACGGAAGCTAGGAGTATTTCTCTTGATCTCCTTGAGCAACTTATCCATTCGGATTCACGCCTCATACATTTGAGATAAATCGGCATAGCAAGCCCCACTTAGGTGGGTGCGGAGATCAATATTTAGACACTTAAGGAAGATGTCCATTTGCTCTTTGGTGTTAGGCCTCTCGACAATCTCAGCAAGGTTGTCATTCCACCTTCTCGTGAAGTCAATGAAGGATTCATTGTCCCTTTGAGTAGTGTTCTCGAGCTCTTTCTTAGTTGGCCGGTGGGTGGTGTTGCCTTGGTATTGACTTTTAAAGGCAAGCATGGCGGCGTCCTAATCAAGACGGACTGTAAGTGGGAGAGTAGCATACCAATCCTTTGCCGCCCCCTCGAGAGTAAGAGGGAAGCATTGTGCCATAACTTTAGGAGAGACCTTCTTTTGTACCATAGCCCAAATTTAAGTCTCGATGTGTGCCATGGGACAAGAGTTGCCCTTAAACTTGTTGATGTCGGGCATTTGAACTTGTCGGGGAGAGCGGCCATGGTGCTCATGAGAACGGAAGACTGATAAAGGCTCATGTCGGGGCTTTTCCCCAAGTTGAGGTCGTTGAAACGTTGATCTATGCAGGCCATAATTGAATCAACCATTTTGTGCTCATTGTTCTCGGTGCTTGGTTCCCCCATTTTCTTGGTGCGGGCATTAACATAAGGGCTCTCAAATAAGCCTTGGGTCCACTTGGACTCTTCATTGACTTTCTTGTCTTTACCCTTGGTAAGCTTGGTGAGCTTCTCTTTCATTTTCTCCATTTCGGCCTCGTGGGCCTCCCTTTGATTGTCGAGGTGGGATTGCCAAAGATCATCCTTATTTTGGGCCTCCTTATGAAGAGTGGATACTTTATCTTAGAGTACTTGGACCATAGCTGAAAGTTGTTCGAGAGACAAGGCGTTGCTGCTGCTGGTCATGGTTGTTGTTGGAGCTGTTGGAGTAATCACTTCACGAACTAACCGATTCGCTGAATCCCGGTAGACTCTGTAGATACCAATTGAACCTATATTGCAGAAGAGGCCCTTGTCAGTCTTGAGTAACACTTTCGGTTCATGAAGAGGTTTAGAACACACAGTGGGCACACGACTTAAACCACATAAAGAAAAGACTCTTTTTTTTTATAAGTCGGAGGGACGGGATCCCTTTTGAGTTTCTAAGAAAATAATGGAATCGTCACACTAGTATATAGACCTTCTCGCGGTCCCATATACTTATCGGATTCCATCACGCTTGTGAATCCTACACATGTCGAGATTAAACTAAATTAATGTAGTAAAGCATACATGCGGGGACGGATTTTTTATTTTCGTCCATAATAACCACTTGGCATGTATGTTTTGAAGACATTAGTTTAGGGAAATCTCGGCACATGAAAAACGACTTAGTCACGGAGTGTTAGACCCTAACTAGAATTGTGTTGCCTTGTGCTCGGCTAATGAGAGGCTTAAGGTCACCCCGGCATGTAGTCATGAACTACGCCACGGGTTGAGGTTTACCGCTTCAAAAGAGTCAAGGTCGGGTGGAGCTTGAAACTTCCTAGGACGGGCCTCGACGGGTTTGGGGTTATGAACTTGTGCGACTCGATAGTGAGAAATTTATAGGAATTTGTGCACGTAGTGTGAAGTCCAACATGTGACAAAACGTTTTTTTTACTTTTTTATGAAAGAAAATCAAATAAGCACGTAATTATAACTCTCGAATCACCCGTGTGACAGATAAAAAAACACAAAACAAATTAGTTTAAGAGGTCCAAATCAGTCCTTGATGCAGGCAACTATGCCCACACCCCATCACTCTGCTCTATTCTGAAACTGCTTCTGTTCTGGAAAACTACCCAGAAGCACGCACCTCTGGCTTTTGTTGTGGGAAGCGCGCGCATGGCGCAGTGTCTATGGGAGGCGCCCGGTTCTGGGCAAACCTGTCAGACTGTCAGACTTTGGACTCAGGGGATTGCCCTGGTCCTGAATATGCATTGTAACCCCTGCAGAAATGATTAGTGTAGAAAAAAAGAACAAAAATAGAAAGAACAAATGGGAGGCGGGTGATTTTGGTCCTTGATGTGGGACGCGCGCGCCTTAGGCCAAGAAGGCCAGAGGCGCACGCTTCCCCCATCAGGAACCAGAATGCCCAGAAAAATGTAGACTTTGATCAGAAACGCAAGTTTAACCTTCAAACGTCCCCAGCAGAGTCGCCACTTTAGATACCCCGAGAGGGCACGGCTTGGCTAGAGCACGCGAGCTATTCCTAGGGTATCTATTTGTGTTTTAGAGTCGCCACCTATGTTTTAGAGGAACATAAGAAAAACCTAATGTATAGCCTAAGTTTGATTATGAAAACAGAGATTCTTGTTATGAGGTTCAGAGGTTAGGTTACGAGATGGGAAGTAATTAAACACCCACCTCGCCCAACTAATGTTGGTCTTGCTTGATCAAAGTCTACATAAATAAAATGATGTTCTTCCTATTTTTGACTATAATAAAAGGGGGTTTAAAAGGGGGTGTTTGAGATGTAGGGAGATAACTCCTTGACTAGCTTCAATGAAGTGAAGTAGTCTCCTGTGTCATGTCCCAAAAATGTTTGGGTGATTGCACGTTTGATTAAAGCAAAAGAGAGAAGAGATGAAGTAGAGAATAAAGGGAAAAAAGGACTTTTACCTATGCCTCGAAGACCTTCAAACACTTCTTGATGAATTACTTGAAAAAGCCTTGGGAATGATTTTGGTATAGTTTGTGTAGAGAGAATTTTTCGGTCCTTGAAAATGGTGGAAAAGGGATGTTTTTATAGGTAGAAAATATATGTTTTTGGTTCCAAAACTCAGTCATCAAGAAATCTTTCCCGGGCAAAATCATGTAAGATGATCAAGGGAGATATTCTTGGACAGAAATCTGTAACTGACGCCCAGAGGCGTGCGCTTCCTACCTTGGGGACGGAAGGCGCGCGCTTCTGGCTCCTATGGTCGGAGGCGCGCGACTCAGACATAGTTTTTTTGACAGAATGGACTAAAAAGTCAGCCTTGTTATTTAGTTTCGTCCCTGGACCTAACGAAGTCAGTCAGGAACTTAGCGGAAGTAACAAAAACTAACGAGAAACACTTAAAAGAGGGAGAAACACAAAATCATATGTGCAATCGGGGTGTGCGGTCCAAGGCGGGGGTGTCTACACCGGGTCCCACATTTTTTCCCTCAACCCGGTTGATCCCTCTCAACCCTTCCCCTTCAACCCCCCTCTCAACTCCCTCATTGCCCACCTTAAACTAACTTACACCCACTCAACCCCCCCAACTAAACCCCTCATTGCACATGGTCTAAGGCCAACTGGTATCAAATGCAAATTTTGATACCAATGATAAGTACTAGCATCTCCAATGGTATTATCAGTAGGTACTAAAATTTGGTGTAGTACTAAGCAATGTAGCAAATTTGCATTGCTTAGTACCACACCAATTTTTTTTTATTTATTATTAGTGTTTTAAAGAATTGTTAAACATAATGCAAAAATATTTATCATGTTAATTAATTATCATGTTAAAAATTTTAATTTAAAATTTTAATATTTATTTTAATATTTTTTGTTTTTATATAATTATTTAAAATTATTTTTTTAATTTAAAACAAAATTAATTCAAGTAATGATTATATATTGAAATTATTTATCATTTCAAAAATATTAATAAAGTTAATAACCATTAACAATTAACTTAGTACCAAAATTTGGGCCATTTGAAATTTGGTTACCTGAGTTTTACAAAATTTTGCAATTGGTTACCAGGTTTGTCAAAGTTGCGATATGACTCCTAAGTTTACTGAATCGGAGCAATCAAGTGTAAATTCCGTTACCCAGTTAAGAAACTAACAAAATGGACATCATGTGCAACACACGTGATATCTTAAGGGGCATATAGGTCATTTCGCCAAGAATTGAGAGGGTAAAAGAGGCACATTACATATTAACAAATTTTAAAAAAAAGAAAAAAAGGAAAACACAAAACCACCGGATTAGGGATGGCCAAAACCGGTTCCGGGCCCGGTTCCGGTTCGGCAAAAGGGTGACCCTGAACCGGCCCGCACTTACCCCGGTTCCGGTTCCGGTTTGGCACAATCCGGTTCCGGTTCCGGTCCCCCCTTTAAAATTATTGAAAAACAAGGGATTTTTGGTCCGGTTACGGTTCCGGTCCGGTTCGGCATATATGTGACCCTGAACCGGCCCGGATGCCTTGCGGTTCCGGTTCGTCCGGTTCCGGTCTCCTCCTCGGTTTGCTCCGGTTCCGGGCTTTTCCGGTCCGGTTTTTCGGTTCCGGTTTGGTTTGGCCATCCCTACACCGGATCTGAGATTCGAGAAGCATAAATCCGATCCATCGTGTTCCTGTTCTCCACCCTTGCCATCGCCATCACGAGCTGTTAACCCAAATCGACAATTAATCATGGCTGGAAGGCATTAGTTGTGTTTTGATTGAACGCATCTGCTTGGCAATCAGATCATCCATGGTCATCTTCTGTCCAAACGAACCAGCATGGTGGAATTGAGGACCAGCAATAGTTCATTCACCGTTCATAAGCTAGGTAAAAAATGGCTCTGTGAGAGATATTGAGTGCTGAAATTGGGGTCTGAGGGTTAGACATGTCGGAGAATTTGGAAACGTCGGCGGTGGTTTTGGCGAGAAATAACGATTGGTTTGAAGATGGGGTTTGGTTATGAATCAGAACTCTGAGCTGAGATTCAATTAGGGATTTGAGTTGGGAGATTGTGATGTTGGGATTATCAATTGATAATCGTTCTAGACCAGCTCTACTTCGAATTCTGATCATCATCTTCGCCGGAAATTTGATGAAATCAGTCGGAATTTCGATTGATAACAAAATTTATGAACTTTAATTTGTGTGATTTCTGTTGTGTGTGATTTAGGGTTTATGGTTAATGGAGGAGGATTGAAATTGAAGGGAAGATTGAAAGGTTGAAGAAGGGAGGAGACGACAATAGCTACTGAGATTTATTTCTGTGGAATTGACATTTTTACCCTCGTTTAAAAGACACGTGAATCGCACATGGTGGGATTTTGTTAGTTTCTTAACTGGGTAACGGAATTTACACCTGATTGCTAATGTTCAGTAAACTTAGGAGTCAGATCGCAACTTTGATAAACCTGGTAACCAATTGCAAAATTTTGTAAAACTCGGGTAACCAAATTGCAATTGGCCCCCAAAATTTTGATACCTGTGATTGGAGATGATTTTTTGATACCATGTGAATAGTACCATGTTGGGATTATGGAGTCAAAACCAAGCAGATCCGACAAGGCAGAAGGAGCGGGCGACCGCCTGAGAAGAAAGAGGGTGACCGCCCACTTGAGCAGAATCGCCGATGCCTGGAATGGAGAAGAGAAGGCGACTGCACATAATAAAAGCGGGCGACCGCCCACGTTGACGGGAAAAACGTGCGTGAAGTTGGAAACTGGCGTGGAGAGGGAGAAAGGAATTAAAATCCTTATTGCTTTTGGAACCTAGTTTCCTAATTGTAATTAGTTTCCAGAATTAATTAGACAGCTCCACCAATCAGTTTTAGACTAGTTTTTGGACTCAGTATCCCTATATAAATAAAGGGACAATCATAAACACAATTGTAACATCAGAGAAAAATATTAGTGAAATATTTAGGCTTGGTAGCGCCCCCGGACGTAGTCATTGTTGTGACGAACCGTGTAAACAATTCTTGTGTTTCTTCTTGATTTTATTTTTCGCTCTTGTTATTTGTTAATCGCTCCATTGCTTTGGGCCGTGACTCTTGATAGATTTCCCAACAACTGGCATCAGAGCTTTTGGTTTCTCGATCCATAGCTACGTTTGTCTTTTGCAATGGAATTTGTGGGGGCTTTGGAGGATGGTAACAAAGTGTTGATCGAAAAATTTGATGGGACGGATTTCAGTTTTTGGAGGACACAAATTGAGGATATTCTGTGGAATAAGGATTTGTATCTTCCATTAAAAGAAAAGACGGAGGATGTGAAGTAGGGATGACCAAACCGGACCGGAACCGGACCGGAACTGTAAAACCGGACCGGAAAAACTCGGAACCGGAGCAAACCGGGGAAGAACCCGGAACTGGACAAACCGGAACCGCAAGGCATCTGGGCCGGTTCAGGGTCACATAAATGGCGAACCGGAACCGGAACCGTACCAAAAATCCCTTGTTTTTTAATAATTTTTTAAAGGGGGACCGGAACCGGAGCCTAACCGGAACCGGGGTAAGCGCAGGCCGGTTCAGGGTCACATATATGGTAAACCGGAACCGGGCCCGGAACCGGTTTTGGCCATCCCTAATGTGAAGGACACAGATTTTGCAATCATGGACCGTAATGCGTTGGGGCTTGTTAGGCAAACGTTGGCCAAGGATGTGGCGAAGAATGTGTTGGAGGTGAAAACCACCAGAGAGATGTTAGAGATGTTGGCGAGCATGTACGAGACACCATCGGCTGCAAACAAGGCTCACATGATGAAGAAATTGTTGAACACAAAGATGGTGGAGGGCATGTCGGCAACAAAGCACATAAGTGAATTCAAGTCTAATGCGGCTCAACTATCTTCCGTGGATGTTACTCTAGACGATGAGGTACTAGCATTGATTTTACTTCATTCTTTACCAGACATTTGGGACTCAATTGTGGTTGCTGTTAACACGGCAATAGGGAAGGTAAAGATGAAGTTTGCGGATGTCATGGATGTAATTCTTGGCAAAGAAGTTCGTAGGAAAAATAAAGGGCAGACATCCGGGCTAGCACTAAGTGTCAGTGAAAAGGGTAAAGGTGGCAAGAAAGTGATTACTTGCTACAACTGTGGGAAAAAGGGACACTATCAAAATAGATGTCCAGAGAGGCCGCGCGGTAAGAAGGAATTGAATGTTGCTGAGGATATAGCGGATGCATTGTTAGGTGGGAGCAGTCCAATGGATTCGTGGGTCTTAGATACGGGCGCGACGTTTCATTCATGCACTAGTGCAGAGGGGATGGAGCAGTACGTTCCGGGCGATTTTGGGGTTGTTCATCTTGCAGATAATAATCCGGTCAAGATCGTTGGAAAAGGGGTTGTTCGGGTCAAAGGAACGAATGGGACTGTATTGCAGCTACGTGATGTGCGACATATTCCAGACTTGAAGAGGAACTTGATTTCCATAAGGCAACTCGATAAGGAAGGTTGTGTGGTAACCTTTGGTTGTGGGACATGGAAGGTAAACTAAGGAGCTAGCTTGGTAGCTCGAGGCGGTATGGAAAATATGTTGTATACCACATACAACATGGTTTGTTGGGGGAAACGAGGAGACATCCCAATGATGGATTATGGTGGTTGAGATCGCCATGGTGAGAGAAATCTCACTAAACGGTATGTTGGTAGAAAATTGATGTCAGAAGCCGGCCGGTGAAGTGCCAATTTAACCAACATGGGAGCGGGATCTAGAACAGTGATGCGATGGGTTGCAAAGAACACACAGAAGTCCCAAGCTTGTGACTGTGTGAGGCACGAGGATTCGCATGTTCAAGATTGATAGTCAAAAAGCAAGTGAGCGGTGATGTGCATGGAGGATCACTAGGAGTGAAGACTCAGAGCATTGAAGGACCCGCAGATATGTTAAAGCTTCACTCGTCTTTAACTTACTGGGAAAACTAGACAAGGGGGTCAGGCGCTACCAAGGTTAATTGGATACTGACAGAAGAACATGTGTTTATTGGAAGTCATTCTCTAGGGTAGGAGTTTGACGAGGTTGTCTCAAAAATTGGTTTAGTCTCCAGGTGGGAGATTGTTGGGATTATGGAGTCAAAACCAAGTAGATCCGGCAAGGCAGAAGGAGCGGGCGACCGCCCGAGAAGAAAGAGGGCGACCGCCCACTTGAGCAGATCGCCGATGCTTGGAATGGAGAAGAGAAGGCGACCACACATAATCAAAGCGGGCGACCGCCCACGTTGACGGGAAAAACATGCGTGAAGTTGGAAACTGGTGTGGAGAAGGATAAAGGAATTAAAATCCTTATTGCTTTTGGAGCCTAGTTTCCTAATTGTAATTAGTTTCCAGAATTAATTAGACACCTCCACCAATCAGTTTTAGACTAGTTTTTGGACTCAGTATCCCTATATAAATAAAGGGACAATCATAAACACAATTTTAATATCAGAGAAAAATATTAGTGAAATATTTTGGCTTGGTAGCGCCCCCGGATGTAGTCATTGTTGTGACGAACCGGGTAAACAATTCTTGTGTTTCTTCTTGATTTTATTTTTCGCTCTTGTTATTTGTTAATCGCTCCATTGCTTTGAGCCATGACTCTTGATATATTTCCCAACATACCATAGGTACCAAAATTTGATTTTGATACCTATGGAGCAAGGACCACCATTGAAGTTGCCCTAAGAGGCAAGAGCAGAAAGACGGGTCCTGGTCCCGTGCGAGTTCCGGTCCGTTCACCGGTTCTGTTATCTCTTTTTTTGTCTTTTTGAACATAATATATAACTAAAAGTCAAAAACTACTCCTTATGTCCCAAATTAAGTTTCTTACTTTCCTTTTTGGTTTGTCCCATACTAAGTTTCTTAGTTGCTTTATTACCTAGAAAGGACAATGGGACCCACTTGTCATTCTCACAACAAAAACTTTCTACACACTTTCTCTCTCCTTCTTTCTCCTACTTTACTTTTCATACTCACAACATTTACTTTTTCTTAATCTCCGTGTAAAGTCAAACTAAAAACCATACTCTGGGACGGAGGGAGTATCATATTGTTAACCGTTTCTATCAATATGTTAACAAAATCTGTAATCGCTTTTCATTAAAATGAAAGAAAAATTACATTTTTAACGGACTGTGCTTAAAACTATAAGAATCTATTAAAAACATAACATTTTCTACTTAAAAATGTAGGGGATTTGGGGGATTTTCACATCCGCCTATCCCATACTAGCAGTCCTAACATAGGAAAATAATCAATACATGATAATATGAAAGAAATAACACCATGAATTTGATAACCTCGTTCGTCTACACATGACTACATCTGGGGCACCAAGCCAGTATATCAATATAATAATATATGAAGATTGTTACAACTTTGTGTTGGGTTTTGAACCATGCGCAGCTGTAAGTACCCCAATCTGAACTTAAACCAACCTTAGAAGAATTCTTAGCACCATTCAGGGATAAACTGATAGGCTGGGACCTCACTAAGATAAACCAAAAAACTTCAGGACTGTTCTGGAATTAAACTTAGAAAAATCCAGAAGCTCGCCAGGCTGAGACGTACGGATAGTTTGGGTGCTAGAACCCAGCCGTACGGCTGGTTTGGGTGCCTTCAGTCCCTTTAAATTGAGCCCTTTGCTGATCATTTCAAGGGGGAGAAAAATAGTTTAAGTGCAGAAACTCTGCTGAAATACGAGCAGAAACACAAACATTGTTAGAATTGAGTGAAAGAGAGGAAGATATGCTAGAATCAAACATTGGTGAGGCCTCCTTCTCCCCCCCCATCTCCTCTTCACTTCTCTTTATTTACTTGTTCATGTTCTTATTTACTTAATGTCCTTATATTTCTTATGATATTACTAAGTGAAACCAAACCTTGAAATGATTCATGGTGCCCTCATGCCTTGTGTATGACTAAGGTTTACAAACCAAAGATGATCATGGCTTGTTATGATTAATGCAATTTACTTTATGTCATTTACTTTCATGTCATTTATATTTATGTCATTTAATTTAATTTCTTTACTTTTGGCTTGGTGATCCATTGCACATATGGAGAGAGCCCTTGCATATTTATGATATTTATGTTTATGTTATGATAATCAAGTTTGGGTGGTAAAGTCTCAATCTTTACCATCCAAACTTTGATTTAAGCCTTAATAATGTCCCTTTGGATGATAAAGACTAAATCATTATCCATCCAAAGGTTTATTTTTGATGTCTCAAAGCTTTGTCTTGGATGAATCATCCATTTGGGGGTTCTCCATCTTTAACCATCCAAATGGTTGTTTTGGTTCAAAAGCCATATTCATCAACTTTGTTCTTATTTCCCCAATCATTGTCTTGATCATGCCCAAAACCACTTTTTTGGGTGTCGAATTAATGATCAATGGTATAGGGATGTTGTTATGCATGTTTTTGTACCACAAAATAATCTGGAAAAGCCCCATTCTGTCCAGTTTCAGCAGGATGCTCTGTTCCTACCTGAAACTAGACTGTTTTCTGATAAATCTGTTAATTCCCAGGACAACCATCACCAGCCGTACGGATGGTTTTTCCAGGGAATTGTTTTTCCAGTTTTAACCCCATTCTGTTATGATCTCTGTAAATAAACCCCTTTTTGTTAAACTTTTTAACTGTTCTCTGTTAAAGTCAGTTTCTCCCCTTTTAAAAAAACACACACACACTTGCACGTTTTTGGTCAACAAACTCAGGGAGACTCGGTTTTCCGAGGCGGATTGGGTGAACCGTCAAACGTTCTTCCCAAGACGTAACCTGACCTCCGAACACATTTTTTCTAACTTTTTTTTTCGTTAAAATTGGTTTTAAAATTAATTTAACGTGGCAACTCTGTTTTCTTGAACATAAAGTGCCGTGTTTGATTCTCGAGGGGAACTTCTTCCGTTTTTCCCACGGGTATCTTACAGTGGCAACTCCGCTGGAGAATAAGTTGTTTCCAAACTTCTTTTTAGAAACTTTGGAGGCACCTTTGTGTGGGCCAAACTCCCGTCCCCGTTTGTTGACTTTGTACATATCTTGTGTGTGTTTTATGTTTTGATTTCTGGAAAATGAAACTGTTCTGGAAACACAATAAACTGGGGCTTGAAGGATCAGAAAATGGAAAATTGCGAAAAAAAATGGACCTCCTGGTCTAGCCGTACGGCTAGTTTTGCTGGGCCTACAGAATGTTTCAAATTCAACAAATTCTTGCAGGGCAGAAACATTCTGATGGTCCCCTTTCTTCTGCTTGTCCAGGTTCTAAATTTCCAGTCTCTACTTGTGCACATATGCCTTTGTTTTCTTGAACCGAAACTTGTTTTCCAAAGCTTAGTTATGCACAAATTTTGGACATAAAATTTTGGGTTTTTAAGGCCTCATTGTGCATAACCCTTTTCATGAAAGTTTGATTTTCAAAATCCTTTTGTTGTGCACAATCTTTTTGTACAAATTGATTTTCAAAGGGCCTTGCTCCTCTTGCAAAAAAAAATTGGTTTTCAAAACCTTGGATTGTGCACAACCTTTTCCATGTACAAAATTTGATTCTCAAGATTCTTACTTGTTCATATCCTTGTTTGATTACTTGTGCAAATTACTTGCTCATTATTTGTTCATATCTTGCTTATTCTTGTTCATGATATTAAAACTCATTGAAGATTCCTATTTTGACTCAAAAAGGGAACATAGAAGACTTCACACTACGCGCACTTGACCTTGTGCACGTCTCAACAACCCTTAAAACCCAGAATGGATGCCACGATTCAGCTTGATTGGTTCTCTTGTGCCCTTCTCGCGCGCACGGGTCCATTCCACCTCCCCATCCGAGCCGAGTCAACCACACTTGTCCGTGACACACAAATACCATGACTATGGTTGGTTTTTGGTCTAGTTCATGCCATCTTGCCCTTAATATGTGACCAAGGATAATTATAGTCGAATTAATGCCCAAGTTCATGACTCCTTGTGAAATCAAGTCTGACCAAGGTCGTCGTTGACCCGGTCTTTGAATTATGCGTTAATTTTGACTATAATTAACCAAAGTCATGTATTAAGGATGGGATGACACCGTGTCATTAAGCCCTAATTTTTGCCCCATCCTAATCATCCTTAAGCCCAAAGTTAAGTTCCAAGATCCCTCGTGCAAATGAGGTCATGCCAAAATTTCGTTGAGGCACATAGTCAATCTTGACCTTAACCGGGGCTTGACCATGATAAGGATAGCCCATACGTTGGAAGTTTGTGATGCACTAGACTTTAGGATTGGTTCTTTGGTCGGTGGAAGCCCCGTTCCCTATATGACCTTCGCCCGGGATAGTCCATCCTTGGGAGTGTGCAATACAGGTGAAAAACGAGGGGCTTATAGACGTAGTGATGGCCTCCACTGATCTAGGATTTAGAATAGTTGCGAAAAAGAAGAGAAATATTTTCCAACCGTTTAGGAATGAAATAAATGTCTTAAGTAAACTTGAGCCAATAAATAGATGTGTACTTCGAACTTGTGCTAACGTTTGTTCATGTAAAAAAAAAATTGTTCAATAATAAAAGAAAATAAAATGCTTTTTTATAAGAATTGGTAAATTCACCAAAATGAATAGCCTGGGTATCTCCCCTAAAACTCGTCCTTAGGGTCAAATTGATTTTCCCCTTTGAGTCAAATCCATTTGTGTCAAAGTCTCTTCCTTTCTCAAAGCATGGCTTTTCCGAGAATCCTTCCAAAAGTGTCCTTATGGCTTACTGGTTCGCCGTTTGATAGGAAGCAATGGAAATCAATCCCCCCACGATGGAATCCAAAGTAGAGGTGGACACCCAATCCCGATTGGAAGCCCGATTGAAAATTTTGGAGAAGACGATTAGCGCGATGGAAGACTGGGTTCAAAGATCGGAAGCTAGCCGTAACGGATTAATCAATGTCGTCCGATAACTCCGAGAGGAAATCATAGAAATACTTCGTGAGAGGGTCGAGGAAGCATGGGAGAAACACACTAAGAGGCTCAAAGAGGCCATTGAGGAGGAATGCAACCGTAAGTATGAGCTCATGCACAGCCGAGCCGAGTTGACCGATGAAATGGAAAGGTACAACTCGAGGCATACCAAAGAATGCCTTCATAAGATCATGCAATCCATCAAGGAGATTAAGGGGTCCTCATAAGGGCCATCACCCCCACCAAGAGCTACCCCCAGTGACCCAATCCAAGGCGAGCAAAGACCTCATGAGCAAGTCCGACCCATCGCGCTGTGCCAAGGAAAACCCGCGGCTGTCATAGGAGTTTTTTCCCCCAAGGTAAAGGAGCATATTACCGTTGGTTCCATAATCTAGGGATACCCAGAGATCAAATGCTAGACCATCTGCTGGAAATCGGGAAGATCGAGTTGCTTAGCCACCATGTGATTTGGAACGAACCTTCCTCCCAACACCGTGATCAGAAACAACATTGCAAGTATAACCAAGCCCTAGGTCATTCCACGGAGACATGCCCGACCCTGAGGAACAAAATCCAAGATCTCATTGACGAAGGGGTCATCACCAAGCAGGGGAACCGTTGGGTTTGAGCTCGAGTGAAGGGTGAGGAAGTAGAATTTGAGGATGTTAGCGAGAAGGGAAGGAAGAGGAAAGAAAAAGTGAATAGGAGTGGTCTAGTCTCGTAGGATCTAGATATATCAAAAGTCCATCTTGGACATTGTCTTTTATTTTCCCCTAAGCCCTACGAGGCAAGGTTTGTGTAAAAGGCACCAAGGTTGTGTGTAATCAACTTAAGTCATCGAGTCTATAAAAATTGAGTCATGAAATGAAATAGTCATTTTCTTTCTATTCTCTCTAGACTTGAGGCATTATTCGCAAAGTATATTAACTCTTGAAACTGCCTTGCTTAGCTTTATCAAATGATTGCTACGTCCCCCAAAATGATGAGTTGACTTCTAAGCATACTAGTCAACGACGACTCATTAAGGATGAATGGACCTAACACAGATAAAAAAAACGCTAAAGGCAAACAATTAATCTTGATATGAATAAATATTGTGATCAATTGGCATGAAGAAACCATTAATGGCAAGTTTCCCCTCGATACACATCCTCGATACATTTTCCCGATACACCTTCCCTATACAAGTTCCTGATGCACATCAAAGGCATCCCAATGCCACGAAGAGGCAAGAATGTTGTTGCTCAATCACCAAGATCCAACCATGATCGCGAATGTGCAAACGAGCAAAGAACTCCGAGTGTCCATCAAAGAGGACAAAAGCAAGACGTATTGGAGGTCCTACCAAAGGCCATTTCCTAAAGGTATCAAAGGCAAATATTCCCCGTTCCTTCCAAAAAAAAGGAAGTGAATATACGGAAAAAGAGAAAGAAAATGGAAAGAGGGAAAGGAAATGAACACATGGAAAGAGGGAAAGGAAATGAACACATGGAAAGAGGGAAAGGAAATGAATATGGAGGAAAAGGAATTCATCCCCAAAAAAAGCCACCTCCAAGGCTCATCCCCCGAGAAGCCCACCTTAGAAAAGTCCACCACAGAAAGGCAGCAACATTCTTCCAAGAGATGCCAACCCCGGCAAAAGGCGTTACATGGCCGAACTACGGCAACTTGAGCTCCTCAAACTGAGGGGAACGTAGGCAACCTTCGGGTCCGGTCATAACATGAAACAAAACCATCAAACCTTGGTCCTCTCAAAATGACCAAGTCTTTTTCCCTTGGTCCCATTAGTGACCAACTTCCCAGACAGTTCCTTCTTTGGTCGCATCAATGACCAATCTCACCTAAACACACTCCCTTTCTCGATCCTGCCATTGATCGAATCTTAATCTCAATTGATCACAATATTTATACATGTTAAGGCTAATTTCTTGTAATAATCCTGACTTAATGATAAACATGGTCCCTTCCCAGTAATCATTTTGATGATCTTTTAACTAAGGCAAATTTCATATGTCTCTACAAGTCTTATTTTCTACATCTTAGGGAAGAGCCAAACACTTAATGTTGTCCATAGGCTTCCTTCCTCACAAAGGGACTCATTCCCATAAATGTCTATGTCTGTTTTGGTACAAACAAGCATAATTTGCTCACGTCCGTGTCTTGAGTCGACTAGACCACTCCTAGAGAGAGAAAGTAAGGGATATAGAAAAGACGGTCGGTAAGATTGAGAACCCGAAAAGATGACTCACGCAAGGGACGGATTGCATTCCAAACAAAGGAAGGTTCACTCCCAAAGAATGCACGAGGCCCAAAGAGTAGTTCCCGATCAAAGGATTGAACCGGGGCTATCAAGCCGTAACAGCACATTGAAGGGATTAACGGAAAGGTCATGCTTTGGTAAGCCCAGTCTAGGCCAAAACCCAGAGTCACAATCTCCCAATAAAATCCCCAGATTTTCAAAATTCCCTAGAGGTCCTCAGAAAATTTTGGTCAAAAAATTCAACCCTCTACGTCAGCCGTACGGATACTTTATCCTCTGTAAAAATTCATATCAGCAGCTTATACCAGCAGACTGCCCACAAGTGAAACTCACTTTCACTTGCTCAAAAACTGTCAAAAACATATCCCAGTTGTACATAATCGAGTCTAAACACATTTGTGGGGAGTCTCCAACGAGTCACAACATCAAAAATAAAAGTCCTCTTAAGGCACGAGCTATGCATTTAAATGAATTTACAAGCAAAGAACATTCTGAACGTTAATAAAACCACAAGTTTTTATACACGTTGTTTTTAAAGCAAAACAAACAAAAGAAAATTGTTTAAATAGGTACACCCTAATCGGAGTCCGGATAAGGATCAGCAGGAGGTGAATCAGAAATCTCCAAAGGCCGGGACGGGTACACACTCGAGTCAAAGAAAAACAAGAACTCCACTAGGCTTATGTTGTCATAAGAGGACCATCCTAGAAAGAAAGCAGGAGGGATCTGTGATGAAGGGCCCAGACGATCAACGAGAGGAGGCTCAGTCCGCTCTAGGGTGAGGTGAGCAAAAGGATCCGGAGCAATCTCGTGAGAACTAGTACCTTGGAGAGAATCCCAGAAGGAGGCGAAGTCCGCCATGCTCAGAGAATGACAACGCACATAGGAAGGAGGCAGCTCCACGCTCGATACCCGCTTGCGAGGCCTCTCCTCGCCACTCACAGAGTTCCTGCCCGGCACAAAGCTATATTCTGCCCGAGGCCCCTTGGAAGAGCGACCTGTAAGCCTCTTGAACCACCTCTTGGCCCGTCCCAAGAAGGTAGGCCGCCTCAGTAATGCTCGCCCTGCAACCTGCACATAAAAATAAAAATGGCTCAGCAAAAGAGATAACAATGAAAGGTATGTGTGTGCAAAGAAAAGAGAAAATGCACCACCTCGGCTGGGATCTCTTCAACCAGAATCCCCTCTCCGACAGCAGACAAGTCCACCATGTGAACCTTGCCATCCACACAAATGAAAGAGTAGTCCATCCAAACTGGAGGGGCTACCCCAGAGGCCACCACCTGTGGCGACCTGAGTCGAGTAGCCACGAACCTCCATACGGCTCGTCAGTAAGGGAACATGCCCTCAGGAGAATCCATCGGTGTCCTCTGCACGAGCTCCAACGCATGCTGCCATAGGACCCTCTCCCCCAGGTAGAAGGACTCACCTCGGAACCCACCAGTAGCCTCTTCTGCCTCATCACCCTCTGGGCCTCTCTCAAATCGAACACGATCTCGAGTCTCTCATACCTCGACCATGGGTAAAGGTTAAGCCCCGCTGGTATAGGTCCCCTCAGCATCGCCTTTACATCGGCATATCTGACAGAAGTTCATCCCTTGGACCCCCGCGGCTCTCAGGCACTCCTTGCCCAACAGATCATGGCTGGAAAATTAAGGTCCCGGTCCAAAGATGGCTTCCACAAATATCCCCCGAAGACCTCGTAGTACCAAGCCTGAAAAGGAAGAACAAGAAAGAAGGCATAGTAGTACGTGAGAATGAAGCCAAACCGGAGAGTAAAGCAAAGGAAGAAAATGGGATAAAGGTATACCTCAAGAACAAACTGGAAGCAGGCCAAAGATTTGCTCGCTTTTCGGCTGTATTTATCGAGCTCCATATATAGATCGGCAAGGCCCGCCTCGCCCTAGGCAATGCTCCTAATACCTACAGGCGTCATCAAAGAGCCGAGAAGGGGAAACATGCACATAGTATCGGATTTGGCAAAAATGGTGTTGCGAAGAAGAAGCCACACGTAAGAGCGCCCTATCTGCTCAGGCGTCACTCTGCCAGCCAGATACTCCAAATAGTTGGCACGAATAGTCCTCTCGACACTCTGGACCAAGATGCCTAAACCCTTGGTAGGGCCCGCGAAGCCGATAAGCGCCCCAATCTCCTCAACAGATATCCTATCCCTCCAAACAACTGGGTGACCGTTAAAAGAAAACCCGGTGATCACTGAGAAGTCAACGGGAGTCACCGTCACCTCCCCCCAGCTCAAATGAAATGTGTGGGTCGAGTCCCACCAATACTCAAAAAGGGAATTAAGAATCCCCATACTCTTGTTGGTCTCCACCAACATACCCAAACTCTCGATGAAGGGTACCAAGCCGGTGCGCTCTACCCACTCCCTCGGACCAGGCTCACCATCAACGGACTCTGTCATAGCCCGCCACAAGGAAAAGCAAGCATCCGGGGATCCTCAGGATTTGACATCCTTGCCCTACAGGTAAACAAAACAAAGGTATGAATAACTTCGTTTAAAATACCGATGCGTATGATGAATGCAAATCACAAAATAAAAATGTTAAATCATGTTCCGTCCCCTTATAAATTGTATAGACATTTGAGGGTCACTTTGTTAAATCATGTTCCGTCCCCTTACAAATTGCATAGACATTTGAGAGTCATTTTGAAAAAATCATTTTCCATCCCCTTTCAAATTGCATAGACATTTGAGGGTCATTTGAAAAATCATACTCCGTTCCCTTTCAAATTGCATAGACATTTGAGGGTCATTTTGAAAAATCATACTCCGTCCCCTTTCAAATTGCATAGACATTTGAGGGTCATTTTGAAAAATCATTTTCCGGTCTTCATTTTCTGTCCCCTTTCAAATTGGATAGTCATTTGAAAGTCGTTTTCAAAAAATAGTCATTTTGAAAATCCAATTCCGTCCCCTTTTAAATTGAATAGTCATTTGAAAGTCATTTTGAGAATCCAAATCCGTCCCCGTTTAGGGTAAACTTTTTTTTATGGAAAATAAATAAGAACTTTTAGTGGCATACGTGTACATAGGTAAAAAAAAATGCCCAAGAGTGTGTCAAATGGCTAGTCAAACCCAAGGTACAAGCATTTCATGCACAAGATTAGCGTAACACACTTTCATTTTCAAAAGCGTAGCTAGGCATGTTCAATGGAAAAATAAACACATGCCCATAATCCTTGTAACTTCAATTTCATGAAAATCAAGTCAATTTCGCAAAATTGCACCAAAAAGCACAAAAGTCCCAATTGCATGCACATGAACCCTTGTTTTAAAGAATGCACAAAATGCTTGAAGTTTGACACAGTAGTTTGAAGATGCTTGCTCCTCCCTCATGGCACAAATGAACGGTAGGAGATTTGTAGAAACCCGCTCCCGCTTCTATGAGATCGACGGTGTAGCCTCAAAAATTTTGAACCATGTCGAGTCTTTTATCCACTCCTCTAGGATAACACGCGCGTGCCCATCCCGCCATGAGTTATCCTTGAACAATTTAGGGAAGAAATTCGAAAATTGATGGAGTTTCCCTCTCAAATTTCTCTCTGTTGCTAGCCTGGACTTGGTAAACTGGAAGAGCAGCCGTAAGGCTGCTGCGTTTTTGAAAAAAAATTTGAAAAAAAGGGGAGACGACCTACCAGCCGTACGGATGGTTTGGGCAAGAAAAATTCCTGCCAAAAATTTACACTTTGGCCCCTGGCGCCTTGAACCATATTTTCCCTAGGTTTCTAAATTAGAACTTAGGCCCCTCTTTTGAAGAGTTGCTCAAAAACTTCCCCATTTGAAATTAAGAAAAATCCCAGGCGGTCTTCGACGTAAGCCCATTAAAAATTGTGAAAATGCTTAGGCGGTCCAAATGCGACGTAAGCCCATTGTTGATAAAATTCCCAGCAGTCTCTGACGTAAGCCAATTGAAGTTGAGTGAGTCCCCGGCAGTCCTTAGTCAGATGTAAGGCCAATTTTCCCGTCAAACTCCCCAAAAATGGAGTTGACCCAAGCTTGATTCCCGGCAGTCCTCAATGTGACGTAAAACCATTTAAGATCATTTAAGCCTGATTCCTGACAGTCCTCAATGTGATGTAAAACCATTTAAGATCATTTACGCCTGATTCCCGGCAATCCTCAATGTGACGTAAGACCATTTAAGATCATTTAAGCCTAATTCACGGCAGACCTCAATGTGACGTAAGACCATTTAAGCCCATTGCCTTAGCTGAAAATTTCCCGGCGATCCTAGTGTGACGTAAGCCCATTTGCCTTAGTAAAAAGCCCCGACTTTGACCAAATGAGAGTCATGTCCATCCTTTAGTCAACCCTCCCCATAGAGTCGAGTTGAGCAAATCCCGACTTTGACCAAATGAGAGTCAAATCCATCCTTTAGTTAACCCTCCTCGTAGAGTCGAGTTGACCAACTCCCGACTTTGACCAAATGAGAGTCAAGTCCATCCTTTAGTCAACCCACCCCGTAGAGTCAAGTTAACCAAGTCCCGACTTTGACCAAATGAGAGTCAAGACCATCATTTAGTCAACCCTCCCCGTAGAGTCAAGTTGACCAAGTCCCGGCTTTGACCAAATGAGAATCAAGTCCATCCTTTAGTCAACCCTCCCCGTAGAGTCAAGTTGACCAAATCTCGACTTTGACAAAATAAGAGTCAAGTCCATCCTTTAGTTAACCCTCCCCATAGAGTTGAGTTGACCAAGTCCTGACTTTGACCAAATGAGAGTCAATTCCAAGTAAAATCATTTCTAGGAGAGGATGACAGATATCCACCTAGGATGAAAGATATTCCCTTAGGTTTAGGAGAGGATGACAGATATCCACCTAGGTTTAGGAGAGGATGACATATATTACCCTATCAAAACATCCAAGGAGAAGACGAAAGATGTCCCCCTTTTCCGGGTGAGCTCTCGCTAAACAGCTCCCATGTCTCAAAAAACTTCCTTTTCTCGAACTACGTTTGGCTTGATTCCCCTTGAACAGGATATGTAGAAATCCTATACCCTTAGGTCCAACCCCATAACCAAATCAGTTAAGCCGTCCTCCCATCATAGGCATAATAAGATTCTTTTTAGGTCGACAACCTCGCTTTCCTAAAGTGACGTTGCCGAAGGGCTCTGTAAGTACCCCAATCTAAACTTAAACCAACCTTAGAGGAATTCTTAGAACCATTCAGGGATAAACTGATAGTCTAGGACCTCACTAAGATAAACCAAAAAACTTCAGGACTGTTCTGGAATTAAACTTAAAAAAATCCAGAAGCTCGCCAGGCTTAGCCATACGGATAGTTTGGGTACTAGAAGGCCCCAGCCGTACGGCTGGTTTAGGTGCCTTCAGTCCCTATAAATTGAGCCCTTTGCTAATCATTTCAGGGGAGGAAGAAAAATAGTTTGAGTGCAGATACTCTGCTGAAATATGAGCAGAAACACAAACATTGTTAGAATTGAGTGAAAGAGAGGAAGATAGGCTAGAATCAAATATTGGTGAGGCCTCCTTCTCCCCCATCTCCTCTTCACTTCTCTTTATTTACTTGTTCATGTTCTTATTTACTTAATATCCTTATATTTCTTGTTATATTACTAAGTGGAACCAAGCCTTGAAATGATTCATGGTGCCCTCATGCCTTGTGTATGACTAAGGGGTGAAAAGCGTTTTTAAAATTATTTTCAAACCCTTTTGCAAAGCAATGGAGAATGCGCATGACTCTTAATTTGGCTAAGTACAGTGCGCAGCAAGAGTGTGAAATGCACAGCGGAAGTCTTAAAGCAATCACTTATGCGCAGGGAGTATGCGCAGAAGTGTAAATACGCACGCACTAAGTTTTAGCTTAAAGATAGGCGCAAGATGGAACTAAGGCAAAAAGCAAACAAACACAATTCGAACGATGCAAGACAATCTACAAGGATCAAACAAAACAATATATGAGTAAAGCTTAAATGTAGAATGAAAAGCACAAACAATAGATAAGCTATTTGGAGAGGTTCGATCGGGAAAAGATCTACGTCCTCTACCAAGATGGTTAGTCTTGGATTTCTAATGGAGATCTTATTATATGAGAGAGTTTACAAGTTACAGCGAGGTAGAGCAAAACTAACTCAAAGATCTATAATCTATGAAAGAACAAAATCCTAGACAATAACCGGTGTATCTCTAGAAGTAAGATCGATGAGATCGAAACTTCAAGAGGTGTGTGTGTGTATCAGAAATATGGGCTCTTTGAATCTATGAGATGGAGAGCACAAGATTCTGGTGTTACAAAGGCTTTATAGGATCTGGGCTTGGTGAAGTATGAAGGTATGAAGGTTGATCTTAGAAATCTGGAAATTTTATAGGCAATCTTCAAATCTTCAAAGTTTCTCTTTGGAAGCAAATCTTAAGCAATTCTCAAGCAACACACCATCCACTTGGAAAATGAGGATGAGCATGCTATTTATAGCTGAGCTCCAAAAACTAGCCGTTGGGGAGCAGAGCAAGGACTATGTGCTGTCGCTTTGTGATTGGCGCGCAGCTGTCCTTTATAGCCGTTGGAGACATCAAGTTGACATCTTTCAAAAACCTTCAAGAGTGACAGCTGTATTCAGATTTGAATTTCAAACAAGGGGAGCATCTCCATCTTCGTGTGTGCTGAGTGTTCTTGTTTTGTCGTTTGTCCACATCAGCAAATTTGGCTCATTCAAAAGCGTATCTTGTTATGACGCTTTCCAAGCTTCATAAGGTAAGGTCAGAAAGTGAGAATTAAGGCAAGTCTGAGTGCGCATGAGATTCATGCGCATGGAGTGCGCAGAAGGTGATGCACTGCGCATGAAGGGATGCGCTGCTCATGGAAGGTGTGCGCACCATGCTTTGCCTTTTCTCTATTTACCATGAAATTATAGCTTCAGCCCTAGATACAAAGCCTAGTTTATAAAGAGGACTTAGCTAAAAATTGAAGTTACAAAACTTCTTACATAGGGTCCTAAAGTCCTTCAAATAAACACAGGTGATGGTATCAATCAATTCTAACATAAGTAGGAGGGTTAAGTGATAAGCATACCCAACAATCTCCCCCTAAATGATTGATGCCATTACCTACTATAACAAAGGCAATTCATTATACTTGATAATAACATGTCCATAACAATAAAAAATTGTAAATCATGTCTCAAGTCAATGTACACACTAGCCAATGCTATAGATTTCTAGTCTATCCAAAAGAAGTTAACTTACAATATAGGAAAGACAAATATCATTCAGAGCATACAAATAATATGAGTTTAATTTTAGTATGCATTTAAATTGATTGTTTAAACATCATGAAATGAAATATGAGCTGTTAAGGATATGCGCATGATGTTTATAAGATATGCAATGTTCCACAAACGAAAAGTTTGAATTGAACAAGGTTTTGTGAAAGCGCAATGATGCATTCTTCTCATTAAAACTTGAAAGGTAAGAGTTACAGGGTACAAGTTTTACAATGGAAGAAAAATCAAAAGCAAAAGACCTTGCGCATCAAAAACTTACAATTGCGCAGCAAAAAAAAATATTACAAAGTCTAGTCTATATGAATTCGCTGCAGTGCTTCGCGCATCTCATTCTGCAAGCTGGTAAACTTGTTCATCAACTCAATCTTCAGTTGCTGAAACTTGGCGTTGTATTCCACAACTAGATTCACATGAGTCCTCATACCATCGCGCATCAGCGCATTATCTCTCTGAATGTCTTCAGAAATCCTGTTAAAGCAATTTTTAAACGCCCCCATCTGATTTCCAAACGATTGAAGGGACGCAGCTATGGAGTCCTGAATTTCTTTCTGCGCATCAACCAAAGTCTTGGTTAGCTCTACCTGAACCATATTCTGACTGGCTTGCATATCTAGCATAGCCTGGTTCATTCTTCCATTGAAAGTATCACTGAACTGAACTAAGCAGTCAGTCATATGAGATTTGAGCGCATCAATGGAGGAGGAGCTGGAGGCAGTAGGCGCAAAATTGCCAATAGACTTTATGACTTTGGCAGACTCAATCTGAATGATTTCTGTGATGGTTTTGGCTAAGGAAAAAAAAGCTTCATTCAACCCATGCACAGAGGGGATCTTAGTGAGCGCAGAAGAGATGATGCCGAAGTCATGCTGGATATCTTGGCGCAGTAGATCAAAATCTTGAGAGGGCGCAGGATCAGAACTAGATGCATGCGCATCAGCAGAACCTGAGGGAGGAGGAGGAGGCATAGCTTTAGAACTGGTTGCCTTTGTTGCAGAACTCTCCCCCTTAATGGCACAATCAATAGCCTGAAGGAAACTGGCTTGCGCATCGAGCCTTGCAGACTGCGCATCCAGTTGCTCTTGAATCTTGGTTTGCGCAGTGACCACCTTAAAGTGCTGGGTTTGCGCAGCAAATTGATTAGCCTGGATAGTCTGGAGCATGGCCAAGATTTGACGCATGTCAATTGTTGAACTTGAGGGATCTGAGAGAGCAGTTGCTGGATTTACAGCAGGAATAATTGGAGAAGTCTGTGAAGCTCCAGTAGGTTGCACAGGAGTGACAGCAGCAGCAGGAGTCTCTTGCGCATGAACTGGAGAGTGATGCGCATGGATAGGAGAACGATGGACCTCATAATCTTCTGAGCTTGAGTCTTCGCCATCTTCAACTATAGGCGCAACCTTATAAATAGTAGGATCAGGCGCATCATGAGCAAAGCCTTCACCATCAATGAAGACTGGTGGGGCTTGCTGCACAACGTTCCTTTGCGCAACTACAGCAAGTCTTGCTTCCCTTGCTATGTCACGCGCAGACTTTTCAGTGCACGGAGGAGAATGTCTTAGAGGATCTGAATCAACATCAGATAAGTCTTCCATGGTTCGCTTTGAGGCGCGCTTCTTGGTGGCAACTTTCTTTACCCTGCGCGATGGAGTAGCCTTCTTTGCAGATAGTGGGACTTCATCCTCACTAGAAGAAGTATTGCGCATGGGCTTTGCAGTCTCCTTTTGCTTCTCCCCCTGAGATTGAGCATCCTTGGAAGTTCCAGTAGATTTGGAAGGGCTGATAAGAGGATCATTGAAAGCACTTTCAAATTCATCTTCTTCTTGAGGCGCAGGAGGAGGAGTAGAGGCTCGTTTTGACTTAGGCGCAGGAGGAGGGGGCGCAGGAGCATCATCTGCTACTTGGATGTCTTCATCAGACTCATCCAGTAGTATTCTTGATTCTTTTGCCTTTTTCTTCTTCTTGTCTTTCTTCTCAATAGGCGCAGCAGCCTTAGCTTTTCCTTTTTCTTCAGGCGCAGGAGCCTTGGCCTTCTTGGCTTTCTTAGGAGGCTCAGGGTCTGAAGTAGCCTTGCGCTTTGGAGTTTGTGCAGTAGGCTCCTTAATGGTTATCCCAGGCGCAGCAGTAGATTTGCTGGCCTTCTTCTTCTTGCGCTTCGGCGCATCAACAGCAATACCCTTGCCTTTTTCTTTGTCACCTACTTTGCTTGGGACCGGCTCAAAGAAGGATTCGATTTCAGAATCAGATTCAGTTGAAGATGCCTCATAAATCTCACCACTAGATATAGGAGGCGATCCTTGATTTTCAGGATGAATATCTTCAAACACTTCAATGGGGTCAGCAGCCCAGTACATACAGTAATCAAAGTTGTTTACTTCATGGCGGAAATTTTGAAGAAATACGCGTGAATACGTGCGCGTGGAAGTCACATCAACTTTGAGAGAGGGGTCCTCTTCCACCAGTTTGCGCACTGATGGGAATCGCATGAAGATTGCAGTTAGAATTCTGCAATGCGTTTTGTACTTGGCTGGTTTCTTTGGATCAGCTGTCTTCTTTTTGTAGACGCGCACCCAACGCACTAATTCATCAAAGATAATTTCAGACCAGCTTAACCTCTTCTTTATGTAAATGGCAGCGCAGCACATCCATTGCTTGCTGATGAATGTTGACTTGTTACCATTTTTGCAGTTGATAGTGTCACCAATGAGAGTGCAGAGGTGGAACATCAATTCCCCAAAATCTTTCCTATCATGGTTGTTGTACTGACCAACCAGAGTAGGAATCCTTATAAGCTTCTGCGCAACACTGTCCTGCACATCCTGAGGTAGCTTCTTCTTATTACACGCTGGTAAACCCATCGTCTGTCTGATATGCGCGTAGTTGATAGTTATAGAAACTCCGCGGATAGAACTTTTGAGACAAGGAACTGAGATTTCGTCGTACATTCGATCAATTTCTACTTTGGTGTACCAAAGTCCAAGGTTAACAGTGCCAGAGAGATATCGTATTATACGTTTCACAGCAATTAAGTGCGCTTCTCTAGGGTCAGATTGATAACGTGCGCAGACACAAACACTAAACATAATATCAGGCCTACTAGCAGTAAGATAAAGAAGTGAGCCAATCATTCCTCGATAAAGTTTTTGATCAACCTTTTTACCTTTTAAGTCTTTGTCAAGTTTGTTGCCGAGTGTCGTATGCTTTAGCATTCTCAAGTCCAAATTTCTTGATTAAGTCCTTTGTGTATTTGGCTTGGTTGATAAAAATGCCTTCATTCATTTGCTTGATTTGAAGCCCGAGGAAGAATGTGAGTTCTCCCATCATGCTCATTTCAAACTTTCTCTTCATTAGTTTCTCAAAGTGCTTGCACAACAATTCATTAGTAGAACCAAATATAATATCATCAACATAAATTTGAACAAGTAATTTATGACCATTATGTTTAGTAATGAAAAGAGTGGTATCGATTTTACCGCGAGTGAAGCCTTTTTCGATGAGAAACATGGATAGTGTATCATACCATGCTCTTGGTGCTTGCTTGAGTCCATACAAAGCTTTCTGGAGTTTGTAGACATGATTTGGAAATTGTGAATCTTCAAACCCAGGTGGTTGAGCAACGTAGACTTGTTCTTGGAGTTCACCATTCAGAAACGCACTATTCACATCCATTTGATATAACTTGAAGTCCTTGTGAGCGGCGTAAGCTAGAAATAATCTGATAGCTTCAAGTCTTGCTACGGGCGCGAATGTTTCATCGTAATCAATTCCTTCTTCTTGCCTATAGCCTTGTGCAACCAATCTTGCTTTGTTTCTCGTGATGGTTCCATTCTCATCCATCTTGTTTCTAAACACCCATTTTGTACCAATTACTCCTTGATTATTTGGTCTTGGGACAAGAGTCCAAACCTTACATCGTTCAAATTGATTGAGTTCTTCTTGCATAGCAACAACCCAATTAGGATCTTGGAGCGCTTCATCAGCCTTCTTTGGTTCAATTTGAGAGATAAATGCAGTGTAAGCATCAAGTTTATAGCTCTCCTTGTACGAACCCCAACATGAAGATCACCAATGATATTAGTGATTGGGTGATCTCTAACTTCACAAACTTCAGGAGGTAAGTTAGGTTGAGTTGTAGTAACTTGAAGGTCTTCAATTGGCACATCTTCACCAGTATTAAAATAATCAAAATTTGGAGGAAGAACTGGTTCAGAATTGAAGGTGGGATTAACACCAGATGCAGCAGTAGACTGATGCGCATTAGAAGAATCTCCAGGCGCATGGTTAGGTACAGCTGAAGCTCTACTTGGTGCGCTATTGATAATGCTTTGCGCAACTGATGTAGATGGATTTCCTTGTGTTGATACATTCTGGTCTTGTGTATGCGCAGCTGGTATGTGCGCACCTATCTCAATGGACTCAACAGAATCATCAGAAACATTTGGAGCCAAATGTGGCTCAAGGAGAGAATGTTCATCAAAAGTAACATGTACAGATTCAACTATCACTAATGTAGATCTATTGAAAACACGAAAAGCTTTAGAATGTTTAGCATACCCAACAAAAATACCTTCGTCGGCTTTGGCATCGAATTTACCTCTATGTTCGTTTCCGTTGTAGAGGATATAACATTTGCAACCAAAGATTTTGAAGAAAGCAATGTTGGGAGTTCTTCCACGCCATAGTTCATATGCAGTCTTGTTGTGACATTTGTTGATGAGGGAGTGATTTTGAGTAAAACATGCAGTGTTGATACTTTTTCCCAAAAGTACTTAGGCAATTTCGCTTTGGCTATCATCGTCTTTCCTGCTTCAATCAACGTCCTATTCTTTCTTTCCACTACACTATTTTGTTGTAGAACTCCAGCGGTTGAGAAGTTGTGATCTATCCCATGATCGTCGCAATATCGAGCAACACCGTTGTTTTTTAATTCTGTTCCATTGTCGGATCGAACACTAACGATGTCATCTTCTTTTTGGGTTTGGAGCAGTCTGAATAGAGAGGTGAGAATGTCATAACAATCATATTTTGAGATCATCATTTCCACCCATGTATATCTTGAAAAATCGTCCACCACAACTAAAGTATACTTATTTCTTTTGATGCTTGCAGTGGTAATTGGTCCAAATAGATCAATGTGCAGCAGTTGCAAACATTTTGAAGTTGAGGGATTTGTCTTGCTGGAGAAAGACTGCTTTGTTTGTTTGCCTAGTTGACAAGCTGCGCATTTGTTGTCATGATGATCAGCAACTTTGGGAAGTCCTTTGACAAGATTGTCCCTGCTGAGTTTTGATAGACATTTGAAGTTCAAGTGACTCATGTGCTTGTGCCATAGCCAACTGTTCTCGCTTACACTTTTAGCTACAAAACAAAGATTAGTACTAGAGTTCATACTATGGAAATCAATAATGTAAATATTTGTCTTACGATAACCCGTGAGTAAGATAGCTCCAGTTTTACCATTCTTGATAAGACATTGCGTTGAAGAGAAATGGCATTCTAATCCTTTGTCGCAGAATTGAGATATGGATAATAAGTTGTGCTTGAGTCCTTCGACGAGAGAGACTCTTTCAATGCACACTTTGTCTTTCTTGAGCTTTCCATATGCTACAACTTGACCTTTGTTATTATCACCAAACGTTACTAAGGGACCTCTTTCTTCATGGACATCTTCTAATAAGGATTCATCTCCAGTCATGTGTCTTGAACACCCACTATCGAGAATCCATTCATAATTTCTAGCTTTTGAAGATCCAGCCATAAAACAGAGAACCTGAAATATAGACATTTAAGCAGGTCCCCTTTATTCCTTTTGGGTCCTAGGGTTAGCAACTTTTGACAACCCACTCTTGCTTGACCTTAGGGTTTTTACGTCCTTTGGCATTGGGAGTGAATCGCAAAAGGCATTCCACGGCCTTGTGTCCAGAACATTCACAAATGGAACAATGATGAAAGCCACTAATCACATGAGTTTTCACAAACTCTTTACTTTTCTTAGGGATAGCATTCTTTCTTGGGTCAGATGAGCCGGCCTTAACAAAATCTTTCTTTTGAAGTTTTGGAGCGCTTTTTCTAGGAGTGCGCATAGGGATAGGATGCTCATGGCGGTGAGGCGCATGGCTCCTTGGCGCATAATGATCACTTGTAGAAGGAGCGCTCTTGGTTTCAAGAGGGATTTTGCTAGAGGATGATTCATCTGTAGCTATATCTTTCCCATTAGCTTTCCCAAATTGCTTCGTTGGGTAGACATAATGGAATGTTTGTCTCTTGACTTTTTCCTGTCCTTTACCCATTGAATTAGAATGTTTTCCTTGGGAATTTCAAAAGTTTGCTGGTTTGTAAATTCACTATCTCTTTCAGCACAGACATCACATTTAAAGTTGTCACTAGTTGATGAGAATCCCAAGCCACTTTTATCACCACTGACTTTTTGGGACTCAAATATATTCTCCATAGTGACACGAGAATTGGACCACTCATTTGTAATCTTTTTAAGATCAGTAATTTGAGCAACCAATTCATCGTTTTGAACTTTAAGAAGTGAGTTCTGCTCCGTTAGAAAAGTGTTTTTATCAGTAAGAGGAGTCATGCTCTTTATCTGCTCCTTAAGGAGGGTGAGTTCAGATTTAAGTAGAGATTTCTCGGTCTTAAGCTGGGAAATTTCATCACATGATAGTGCTAGAGCTTCCTTCATACTATCAAATCTAGTGATTACCTTTTCAGCCTTTATGAACAATTTTTCTTGTTCAGCAATCACTTCATCATCATTGATTTTGGAGATTGGAGCAGTTGGTTCAACTTGAGGTCTAATGTAAGCTCATTTTCTCAACTTGTTCCTTGCACTTAGATCACATCGTGAGAATAACAATCCACCATCGCTTTGAACCGGAGTGAGAAATCCTTGTTCAACGAGCTCGCTGATGGTTGGTCCTTTCTTCCTTTTCTCTTCTTGAAAACCTGCAGATTTCTTGATAGGTTTATTCAAGGCATTCATATCAGGAACATCCTTGGAGAAGTCATCATCAGAATCATAAGTATCAACTTCATCATCATTTGCCACCAAACAAACGAGTCCATCATCGGAATCTTCATCACTCTCATCTGAGTCTGTTTCAATCCAAGTGTTCTGCTCATTTGCTGGTGCTTCTTCTTCTGCAACCATTCCCTTGTGACGAGTGAATTTGGGAGTGAACTTGGGAGTATGGCTGCTCTTCTTCTGCATATATTCAAATTTCGGAATTGGGCAGCTTGAAGCAAAGTGTCCTGGTTTCCTGCAATTAAAACAAACAAGATCTTCTTTTCTTTTAGAATCACTACTCCTCGTGAACTTTGGAGGAGCTCTGCTGGTAGATCCTTGAAATTTGTTGTTTGAGCTGGGTCTTGAGAATTTTCTGAACTTTTGAAATTTCTTCACAAATAAAGCGAAGTCTTCATCATCCATGTCCAATAGCTCAGAAGTAGAAATTTTGGGATCTGAGCTTTTCTCAACTTGAACTTGAGCTGCGCAGGTGCTTCTTCTCTTTGCGCCACCATTGCAATGGACTTGGATTTTCCTTCAGTTTCACTTATACGCTGAAGCTTGAGTTCATAGACTTTGAGATTTGCGTAAAGATTTCTAATTGTCCACACATCCAAAGTTCCAGCGTCTTCTAGGGCGCTAGATTTATGTAGGTATCTTGATCCAAAAGCTTGAAGAAAATTGACATTTAAATCTTTGTTCGAAAACTTCATGCCAAGTGAAATACATAGATTGATAATTTCACAAAAGCGTTCATAAGTTTGTCTTAAGGTTTCACCGGGGAGTTGAGAGAAATTGTTGAATCTCTTTTGTACTTCATATTTCTTGTTTTCCTTGCACACGGTGTCTCCTTCTATATGTTCTTCAATAGCATCCCATAACTCATTAGCAGTAGCACAATGCATGACTTGTTGTTTCATAGCCGTGCTTAGAGTGCTTAGGAGAATATTTCTAGCTTTTCCATCATTAGCCACTCTTCTTGTTTCTTCCTCAGTCCATTCTTCCTTTGGTTTCTTGACGGTTGGTTGAACAGCATTGGTGCGCGGATTTGGATTCGCTTTCATAGGAATGTAAGGTCCATAAACCACGGTGTCATGAAGTCTTTCATCGATTGAGTTGAGATGAGTTAAGATGCTGAATTTCCACACGTCAAAATGATCTTCATCAAAGACCGGAAGGTGAGTGTAGTTTGCAGTTGCCATAGGTTTTGAGTTTGCCATATCGAATCGGCACCCAAGCTGTTAAGCTTGAAAAACAGAAATGTTTTATAAAGGTGTTTGCTCTGATACCACTTGTTGGTCCCAGAAGGGCAACAAGGGTATGAAAAATGCTAGAGGGGGGGGTGAATAGCATTTTTAAAATTCTTTTCAAACCCTTTTGCAAAGCAATGGCGAATGCGCACGACTCTTAATTTGGCTAAGTATAGCGCGCAGCAAGAGTGTGAAATGCACAGCGGAAGTCTTAAAGCAATCACTTATGCGCAGGGAGTATGAGCAGAAGTGTAAATACGCACGCACTAAGTTTTAGCTTAAAGATAGGCGCAAGATGGAACTAAGGTAAAAAGCACACAAACACAATTTGAACGATGCAATACAATCTATAAGGATCAAACAAAACAATATATGAGTAAAGCTTAAATGTAGAATGAAAAGCACAAACAATAGATAAGCTATTTGGAGAGGTTCGATCGGGAAAAGATCTACGTCCACTACCAAGAAGGTTAGTCTTGGATTTCTAATGGAGATCTTATTATATGAGAGAGTTTACAAGTTACAGCAAGGTAGAGCAAAACTAACTCAAAGATCTATAATCTATGAAAGAACAAAATCCTAGACAATAACCGGTGTATCTCTAGAAGTAAGATCGATGAGATCGAAACTTCAAAAGGTGTGTGTGTGTATCATAAATCTGGGCTCTTTGAATCTATGAGATGGAGAGCACAAGATTCTGGTGTTACAAAGGCTTTATAGGATCTGGGCTTGGTGAAGTATGAAGGTATGAAGGTTGATCTTAGAAATCTGGAAATCTTGTAGGCAATCTTCAAATCTTCAAAGTTTTTCTTTGGAAGCAAATCTTAAGCAATTCTCAAGCAACACACCAGCCACTTGGAAAAGGAGGATGAGCATGCTATTTATAGCTGAGCTCCAAAAACTAGCCGTTGGGGAGCAGAGCAAGGACTATGTACTGTCGCTTTGTGATTGGCGCGCAGCTGTCCTTTATAGCCGTTGGAGACATCAAGTTGACAGCTTTCAAAAATCTTCAAGAGTGACAGCTGTCTTCAGATTTGAATTTCAAACAAGGGGAGCGTCTCCATCTTCGTGTGTGCTGAGTGTTCTTGTTTTGTCGTTTGTCCACATCAGCAAATTTGGCTCATTCAAAAGCGTAGCTTGTTATGACGCTTTCCAAGCTTCATAAGGTAAGGTCAGAAAGTGAGAATTAAGGCAAGTCTGAGTGCGCATGAGATTCATGCGCATGGAGTGCGCAGAAGGTGATGCGCTGCACATGAAGGGATGCGCTGCGCATGGAAGGTGTGCGCACCATGCTTTTCCTTTGCTCTATTTACCATGAAATTATAGCTTCAGCCCTAGATACTAAGCCTAGTTTATAAAGAGGACTTAGCTAAAAATTGAAGTTACAAAACTTCTTACATAGGGTCCTAAAGTCCTTAAAATAAACACAGGTGATGGTATCAATCAATTCTAACATAAGTAGGAGGGTTAAGTGATAAGCATACCCAACAAAACCAAAGATGATCATGGCTTGTTATGATTTATGCAATTTACTTTATGCAATTTACTTTATGTCATTTACTTTCATGTCATTTAATTTAATGTATTTAATTTTGGCTTGGTGATCCATTGTACATATGGAGAGAGTCCTTGCATATTTATGATATTTATGTTAAGTTATGATAATCAAGTTTGGGTGGTAAAGTCTCAATCTTTACCATCGAAACTTTGATTTAAGCCTTAATAATGTCCCTTTGGATGATAAAGACTCAATCTTTATCCATCCAAAGGTTGATTTTTGATGTCTCAAAGCTTTGTCTTGGATGAATCATCCATTTAGGCGGGGTTAAAGTCTCCATCTTTAACCATCCAAATGGTTGTTTTGGCTCAAAAGCCATGTTCATCAACTTTGTTCTTATTTCCCCAATCATTGCCTTGATAATGCCCAAAACCACTTGTTTTTTGTGTCTAATTAATGATCAATGGTATAGGGATATTGTTATGCATGTTTTTGTACCACAAAATAATCTGGAAAAGCCCCATTCTGTCCAGTTTCAGCAGGATGCTCTATTCCTGACTGAAACTAGATTGTTTTCTGATAAATCTGTAAATTCCCAAGACAAACATCACCAGCCGTACGGATGGTTTGTCCAGGGAATTGTTTTTCAGTTTTAACCCCATTCTGTTATGATCTCTGCAAATAAACCCCCATTTGTTAAACTTTTTAACTGTTCTCTGTTAAAGTCAGTTTCTCCCCTTTTAAAAATACACACACACTTGCACGTTTTTGGTCAACAAACTTAGGGAGACTCGGTTTTCTGAGGCGGATTGGGTGAATCATCAAACGTTCTTCCCAAGACGTAACTTGACCTCCAAACTCATTTTCTCTAACATTTTTTGTTAAAATTGGGTTTAAAATTAATTTAACGTGGCGACTCCGTTTTCTTGAACATAAAGTGCCGTGTTTGATTCTCGAGGGGAACTTCTTCCGTTTTTCCCGCGGGTATCTTAAAGCAGCGGAAACGACATATGAAAACAAGAACAAAACCCAAGAGCCCTGAATCCATTCATGATGATTAAATTAAACACAAGATGAATTTAGAATACTAACCGTTGTTATGCGTTTAAATTTTGAATCTTCAAATCTTCAAGTCTTCAAGCTTTATGATTTGAACTTGTCCACATTCTTGGGATTACGATCTTAGGAACTCGAACTTGAGATGCTAAAGGAAGCACTCTGTATGTGTATTCACACGCGAACGAATATCTACAACAATTCTAGATCTGGATTGCTAAATCCATTTATTTATTATTTTTCTAATCTTTAAAGGCTATATGAATTTATTGGTGTTCATGAGCTTTTGATTCTTAATCTAAAATTAAAAATATGTTTCCCAAACATATGGAGTCTACCTATAATGATACAATATCAATTAGTACTGATGAGGATTTTTAGAGGGTCTTTTATACTCATTTGTCTTGGGCGAGCATGCACGGCCGTGTCATTTAGGGAGCTCGACCGAGTAGCACGGTCGGGTTAGATATATGACTTGCCCGAGCAGCTCGGCCGTGTCTTATATTGTGCTCAGCCTTGCACCCAAGAAACTCATTTTTAGCCTTTTGATCAATTCGTTTTTTTGTCTGTGACCCAATAGGATTATATTAAGTTGATAATGAGCCCGACGAAGGCCTTTCTCATAAATCATGAGCGGACTCTAGCAAGCCATCATGATTACCCAATTAATACTCCCTCCGTCTCAGTTTAAGGTTCTTACTTTCCTTTTTGGTATGTCCCAGTTTAAGGTTCTTAGTTGCTTTATTCCTTAAATGGCAAACTATGAATAGTGTTTTGGACATTCTTGTCCTCATAAAGTTCATATATTACAAAAAAAACCATCACTCACCCATCTACTTTTTACCCACTTGTTTTATGAATGGACAATTATATCCTTCACATACTACTATTGTTGACTCAAATTTGCCTTAGTTTCTTAATAAGCGTGTAAAGTCAAACTAAGAACCTTAAACCGGGACGGAGGGAGTATAACTTATCAAAGTTTGTTTATCCTCATAGAACATATCACAATCTCTTTGTCACGCGATATCATATTGAACATAATTCATGGTCCACGTAAACTTATATTGTTCAATGCTTTCTCGATCCCGAGTAGATTGATATGGGTAAATGACATTGAACACATCAATTCATTTGAGCGTGGCCACGCATTTCATCAATCTCACTCTTCGAGTGGCCTAAGAAGATATCACTCTTGAGGGAGGGACAAATCTCATCTTGCCTTATAATTCTTGCCTACAAGAATCCGATTATGCTAATCACAGCCTTTGTGACTACATGGTTAAGGGTAGCGTTTGACTATGTCAAACATAACGTTCATCGTGTGGAAGACCATGATAATATCAGGTCTCGGGATATCAAATGATATAACTATATGAGATTTAATTATGACATTTGACCATGACATAAATCTCATAACGGGTCATGTCCAGTACATTGTTCACAACAAGTATCCATAAGTTTAATTTGTATCACATACACATGACCATCACATGATCATCAATTAAACTTATACTAATCCTTCATAAGTACTAGGGACGGAGATTATTATAATAAACCTGCAAAACATATAATAATCCAAGGTTATTATCTCCATAACAATGAGAACATGACATAACGTAAGGCCTTTCTCAAGGGCCAAGGGCATAATCTCCAATAATCTTCCACTTGCACTAGGCCCAATAAACGCCTATCCAATACCCATTAAGCTTAGATTATGACCATCATTACAGCATGTGGAAGAACTTATGTAAGTAGATTATCCTTGTTATTGTCATTTGTTATTTTGCATAACTTGACATTTTCCTTATCAACGATTTCTCGTAGAGATGGAAACGCCTGAGTGTATGTTTGGATCATTGATGAGTCCTTGGCACCTTAGCTTGTGCAATAACCATTATTGTCACAATAAAGGTCCAAAGGATTAGTGATACTAGAAACTATTTCTAGTTTTACTGATAATCATCTTTATCCAAACAACTCCCCTAGTTACATCTCATGCAACTATTTACACAATTTTACATGTAGAATTATTTGCGGTGTATTTGTTTGGAACTATTCCAACTAATAGCACTTACTTTAAATATATGTCCATACTGCGATCTTAAATTATCTTTGTCGATGTGGAAGCTTGAATCTATGTAACCATTTACTAGATCATCTTCCATTCCGACAAGCACCAAGAATGCATCCTTAGTTCTTCTCAAGTACATAAGGATATTCTTGATCACTATCTAGTGACTTTCACTAGGATATGATTAGTATGTTCTCATCATACTCCAAGTATACAAGTTTTCCTGTCTAAGTGCATAATATGACATACATGATAGATCTAATTGCAGAAGCATATGGAACCCTAATCATGTATTCTTGCTCATTAGTCTTACAATAAGACAAAGTCTTGCCAAGAACATTGTCATTAGACATCTTTGCAAGTTATCTCTATAAGAGTCTTGCATACTAAACCAATCATCTTCCTAGATCTATATCAATAGATGTTAATTCCAAGGATATAAGCAGCTTCTTCTTTAGTTTTTCATTAAGAAACTCTTTCAAATGAATTATATGTCAACCACATATATAAGACTAGGAATAAGACTATGCTCCGACTAATTTTTTAGCAAACACAAGTCTCATCTTTGATGAATTTCAAATGATTTGAACAATTCATCAAAATGAATGTTTCAGCTCCAAAAAGCTTGCTTCAATCCATCCCATGGATTCCGGAAACTTACATACTTTATTAAAATTTTCTGGATTACTCAAAACCTTTAGATTGTATCTCATACATCCTTAAGTAAGTTCCCGTTAAGAAATTATGTTTTGACATCCATTTGCCATATTTTATATTCGAAAATAGGAACGTATGTCAATGAGAATTCTAATATCCTTAAACATGGCTACGACTGAGAAAGTTTTATTATAGTCAATAATATGAATCAACCTTTCACATTTAATCTTGCTTAATGAGTATGTACCTTGCCATCCATGTTAGTTTTCTCTAAGAAAACTCAATTTCATCCTTTGGTTTTTACACCTTGGGTTAGAATGATCAAGTTCCAAACTTGATTATCATACAGAGATTGCAATTTAGATTTTATGACTCCAAGCCATTAATCTAAATCCGGAGCAGACTTCGCATTTTAATAGGTGGTAGATTTGTCATTCTCAAGGATTTCTACTTCATTACTTTCTATTACGAGAAATCTAATATTTCTTATTATAGATCGTATCCTATCATATATGCAAGTAACTTGTGTACCTTGAACGGATTTTCACAACTCCTTATGAAAGTTTGTTCAACTTCCATTTTAGGTTCTCATGTTATTTTCTAGGTTTCGAACCATTCGAGATATATTTTACTCCCAATGGTTCTTTTAGAGATAAACAATTTATCAAGAAAAGTATCAAAAGCAACAAACAATTTGTTTCTTAGAAGTAAAATAATATCCTCAACTTCCCTTAGGATATCCCATGAAAATACATTTATTATATTTAAGTGTGAGCTTGTCTTAGACAAGCTCATAAAAAAAATACATTTATTAACACTTCTGTTACTCTAAAAAAAAAAAAAAACAGAAAAAACCTTCTGGCTATCATTTTCAAATGTTCCGGCTCTCAATCTCATATCCAGAAGGCTTTATATTGATATCCAGAAGGCTTTATATTGATATCTAGGACCCTTTTGACTATCATTTTCAAAGGTTCTGGCTATTAATCTCATATCCAAAAGGCTTTATATTGATATCCAGAACTGTTGAGAAATTCCGATTATTTACAAAAATGACACTTCTGGCTATCACTTTCAAAGATTCTCGCTATCAATTTCATATCCAGAAGGTTTTATAATTATATCCAGAACCGTTGAGAAGTTCCGATTATTTACAAAAATGTCACCGCACATTTTTTTAAAGAAATTCCATATATTTACAAAAATGTCACCGCGTTTTTTTAAACACGTTTTTCCTGGGAGTTAGGAAAAACACGTTTTTCGCAAGATTTCGTGAAATATAATTCCCCCTTGCTATGTCAAGAACTAATAAATGTAGGAAAAAAAAAACACAATCTTTATACTTACTATGTCCCAAAATGATCTTTTCACTTTGCTATTTTTCATTGTTCCAAAAAAATCTTTTCGTTTCTATAATTTAGACTTAAAAGTTCATAAACAAAACATGGCTAGTGAGGTAAGTGTTCATATTCTTAAGTAAAAATCTGGGAAAAAAGCGGGTTTTACGCCAAGTTAGCGTAAAACGCCTTTTTAAAAATGGCGCGGTGGCATTTTTGTAATAAACGGGAAATTGTTCGGCGCTGATCGTAAGTGCCAGTGTTAGTGTTAAAAAGTGTCTGCCATGTTACACTGGCGCTTATTAACACTATCACTGGCACTTTTGATAAGTGTTAGCATCAATGTTTAAAAGTGTCAGTGTAATGACTGACACTTTTAAACACTGCCACTTTTGAAAAGTGCCAACGACAGTATTTTTAAATGCCAGTCCAAATGACTGGCACTTTAAAATATTCACACTGGCATGCTTGCCAGTATTTACAAAAATACCACCGCTTGTTTGAAAAAAACAAGCACCAGCGTGTTTGGAAAAACACGTTTTTCCTTTTGTCAAGGTAAAACACTTTTTTCACAAGACCAACTCTATTCTTAAAATATTTTAATAGTTAAATGAGAAGATCATTACTGACACTTTTTAACACTAACTTTTGATATGAGGAACGAAAATGAGCTGTTGGGATGAATCTTCTTGGAGAGATCTTGGCATTCACCAGCAAAGGGGTATGGAACCGCTGCACCGAGATTCGGTGCACCGCTGCACCGATGTGAAAGTTGCACAACATATTGTAAAACGTTTCTACACAACATTTTAGTGCACTACACAACGTAAAAACGACCGAAAAAATGTTAGCTTCTGGAAAACGTTTTACATTTGCAAGTACACGTTTTACATTAGGTAAAAAACGTTTTACAAAACATTGTACAATTTTCACATCGATGCAGCGGTGCACCTAATGTGTTGGTGCAGCGGTTCGAAATCGCCAGCGAAGGGTTTTGACAAAGAGAGTTGGCTTAAAAACCAAAGAGAGAAATTGCAAAATGGAAATGGAAATTAGACAACTATATTATCAGATTAGAATGACTGTTGTGCCCCTACTCCATACAAGGTTGTGTTCAATGCTTTGTACGGTCCCTACAAGGTTGTGTAAGATTTCAATCCATGCCCAAAAATAAACAACTCTCAATTTTTTTTATAGAGAAAGACTCTTGTGTCGGGAGACGGGTTTTTAGGGATGGCAACAGGGCGGGTTCGGGGCGGGTTTCATCAAAACCGAACCCGACCCTAATGTCAAAAGGTGTGACCCGAACCCGAACCCGACCCGAAGACAAGGAAACCTGAACCCGACCCGATCCGACCCGAAGTGTACAAAATTATAAAATTTTTAACTCATATTTGCTTGGGCCCAATTATGTATAAGCTTAAATTTTAATAAGTTATAGAAATTAGTTTAAAATCATCAAACCTCACTAAAAAACAACTATAAAAATAAATTGCACAACATATGATATGATTAACTAACATAATATCTTGACTTTGTACATAAGGGTGCGGGTCGGGTCGGATCACGGCGGGTCAATATCAAAACCCGAACCCGACCCTAACCCGATCGGGTCATGAAAATTACAACCCGAACCCTACCTTTTCGGGGCGGATCACCTTCGGGTTCGGTCAAATTGCCATCCCTAGTTTTGATAATTGAGAAAATTAACTTGTCTCGCCCCGCCCCACTCATAGAGAATAGAGAGGCAAACCATTTATTCTATCAACAAAATCAGTGTCATGCGTGAAACTGTCTCACACAAGTTTTTATCATTTTTATACTCATTCCGTCTCAAAATGATATCCACACTTTTTTAACTAATAATTTTTGGTTGATTTAATTATATTAATAATAATTTATAACTTGTAATTGATAAACCATCAACTATACTATCATTAACAAGTTAAAATTTTCATTAGGATAATTGAATCAACTTAAAGTTATCGCTCAAAGTTCTTTTGTAGAAACAATAAAAAAAAATGTGAAGATCATTTTGGGGCGGATAAAGTATATCTAGCCAAGAAAAATTAATTATATTTATAGATAAAGAAAATACTAGTATTAATTACCCTTCTCTTTAAAAGTGAATGTTTATTTTTATTTCTTATTAATACCAGAAATAGATTTTTTTATTTTTATTTTTGATATAGAGGGAGTAAATAATAAAGCTAATTGGTCAGAATAATAGTGTTTTTTTTTTTTTTTTTTTTTTTTTTTTGCATTTATTCCACACATTTTTCACCAGTTTACTATACTGTATCAACTTTTGTTTTCTTTCAAATCATTTTCTTAATTTAGATGATTAATTTTCTTTGTCCAATATATATTGTGGCATTTTCACTGATAAACTTGATTGAACTATGAATAATACTTTTATAGGATTAATTTCTCAATAGTCCTTAAACAAAACATAATTTCTAATAAAGGCATTGAATATTATTTATTTCTAAAAAGTACACAAGTTGAAATTTTATTGCTTAAAAACCCTCAGAAAGTGCCCGAGAGACGTGTCAAACCATGGATGGATCTTAGAGAAATGTCTGAGAGACGTGTCTCAGACCACGGATGGACCTTAGAGAAATAAAAAAAAAATGAGTTCTTATAAAGAATACAAGTTTTGCTGAAGGGCTTTTGGGAAAATTCCCTTATTTTATAAATAATTAACTTTCATCATTTTTTTTTAAGGATTATCATCAATGTTATTCATTGTGGTGCGTTAATAGCAATTTTCAAATTTTCATAGTGATAATTAAATTTTGATAAACTTTTGTCAATTTAATTCAAATTGACCACAAATGAGATTTTCGTTACTGTCGATTTTCCTGCGGGAAAGGCTCTGCTAGGCCGAGTGGTCGATGCCTTGGGACTACCTATTGATGGAAGAGTGGCTCTAAGCGATCACGAGCGAAGACGTGTCAAAGTGAAAGCTTCGGCTATTATTGAACATAAATCTGTGCAAGAGAAGCAATGACATCAACATGTAACATGTGACTCTTGTACGTAATCCTAAGCAGTGGTGAAGCCAACTTGACTTTATGGGAGTCATTCGAGCCCCTTGATTGTGAGTTTATGTCAATATTACTCCCTTTAAGTTTTGAAATATAACATTTGTATCATTAAAAACAGTAACTTTTGCAACTTTGACCACCTTAAAATTTAGTAAAAAAAATACACTACATCATAATTTCGACCCCCTTGCATTAAATTTTTGGTTTCGCCACTGAGTATCATTGATGACAAAAACTTGTATGAGAACACCATGACCCGTCTCATAGGAGAGACGGGCCATTTTTGACCCATGACCCGGATCCATGACCCACATGCCTTTTTTTATTATATATATATATATATATATATATATATATATTACTCCCTCCGTCTCACTATGTTTGGCCACAAAACAAAATCTCGTAGTTTAAGAAACTTCAATAAATGTCTTGTTTATCTTTTACATTTCCAGTTCTACCCTTCTTTATGACATGAAAAGTTGCACATCAATTTTGTAATTAATTGATACATGTTCATTTAATTAGGGGTATAATGGAAAAATAATGTATAAATTTACATTGAATTTATAAGTGGCCAAACACAATGAGACAAACAAAAATAGAAATGTGGCCAAACACAGTGAGACGGAGGGAGTATTATTTTTGGTTTTTTTTTTTTTTTTTTTTTTGGTTTGTCAAAAGTAATAGTTACTATAACTAAATGTAACAAACGTGTTACTTATATGTAACAGTTTGTATAAGTCAAGAAACGTGTAAGAATTTGGAGGAATTCATCTCATTCTATTCTCATGCCGTGAATGGCTATTTATACATGCTAGAGCCCTTATGCTAAGTTGATACAAATATTTACATTCCTAATCTTATTCCTAAACAGCTATACATAGTTCCTGTCGCGACCCCGGACCCCGCGGGCCCCGGGACCGCGATCTGGACGTCGACTCTAACAATAAACTCCAAAATACCGAAGTTAAAAATTTCATTTAAAACCAAAAGGTGATAATCCAAAGTTTTACAAAACCAAGTTTGATAAAGATTAAATACAACAATCATAAACTTCCACAAGTTTATGCCCAACAAAATAAAAATATACAATTCTTAGTGACGTCATTGTTTGGTACAAATACCCCAAAAGGTTACACATTTATATAATGTAAACCAACCTATACAATTTTTCCCAAAAGAATGTTTCCACACTCGACGTCCTCTATCTCGTGATCAGCGAGACTATTCCTTAGCACCTGGGGGGGGGGGGTTAAGGAAAAACAAAGATAAAAGGAAAGGGGTGAGATAAATCTCAATAAGTTACTAATGCAACTACATGACATGCTATGATGCAATAAGCAATAAACAATAATAATTATCACATAGCACATAGCAATTATCATATAACAGATAGCAGCGGAAATAAACACATAACAAAGGATATAGCCAAGGTTTTCCAAACCGGAACATTCAAATAAAGGATCGCTGCGCAGCTTCAATTATCAACCAATCAACATCTTCATAATGGCATGAAAGCCGAAGAGAAAACCCCGGTACCGAAACCAATAACCATAAAAGTGTCACAAAGGACAAGGACCATGACACAAAGTCATGCCCGCTAGCCAGATACATTCACAAAGGAACGCTGACTTATCCTTTCCAAGGCCAATCTGGAGAAGGGGTATAGTAAGGGCAAAACAATGGTCAGCATTATAATGGACTTGGCTTTGCCATTATAATCTTTCCCATCGCCCGATGCAACAAATATGCCAGCTGGGCTTCCAAATAAATGCTAAGTAATAATAATTTAGCATGAATGAACAACTTAAGGTTCCAAAGTAGGGAACCATTCCAATTAAATCACCACAAAGGCAAACCAATATAAACCGTGCATCAAAGATGAACCACATTCCCAAAATGATACTTAATCAAATTCCATCTCGTATTTATTCACAAAGGAATCAAACCCAATCAATAAAGTGTTCCAACAATGACACTTAACACTTACTTAATTTCAAACACAAACTTGATCACAAAGGACTCAATTCTATCACTAGAATGCACTACAATGTTCACTAAGGTCAACTAGGAGGACACCCAAGAATTAGACCAAAACGCATCCTTTAGTCACACAATTTAACAAAAATGCAATTTTGCAGAGATCTGTGCGGCCGCCCACGCTGGGTTGTGCGGTCGCCCAAAGTGCCTCAAAACAAGAACAAAAGCTCTCAGAAAGACGCGCGGTCGCCCATACGATTTTGGGCGGTCGCCCAATATGCCAGAATCGCCAGAAATCGGGAAGAACAACATGGGTTCTTCCATTTTCAACCCAAAACACATTTAACCAAAATCCCAACTTCCAACTCATGTACTAATGTACCAAAACCATTTATAACTAGGGTGGGGACTCCAATATACCATTCATCAACCCAAAACAAAGAATCCAACCCAACATTCCAAAATCACCATTTTTGATCAAAAACCCAAATAAATTCCAAATAAATTGCAAACTCATCCAAACTTCCAATATAACAACAAAAGCATTATATGAACATGATATGAACATTTTAGCATTAAAATGGGGGAAAAGTAACTTACTTGCAAATTCTCAAAGTTGATGGATTTCAAATCTTTTTGATTCTACGCGATCCTATCGACGATCTAAACACGTTTCATGTTTTAAGAAATGAGAGAAGATGAGAGGAAGAGGAAGTAAATGCAGAGAGATGAAGAGAAGAAGACTTACCCTTTTTTCTTTTGAAGAGAGAGAGATGAACTGGGAAATGGGATGGAGAGAGTGAGGGAGAAGGTGAGGGAGGTGAGGGGAGTAGGGAGGGAGTATGAAAAATGTTTAAAAGATTTACACTTAGGCCCCCTCTCTCACACTACACACAAACTACACTCCCAACTATCAATTAAGACCCAACATTTCTATACTAACATAATGACCCAAATAAAATGCTAGGCATAATTATTATAACACATAAGTTGCTCACAATAATATTTAAATAAATAATAATTTAAATAAATAATAAGCAAATAATTAAATAAAAATCATTTAATTACTAATAAAATAGAGCCTATATTTCGGGTCGTGACAGTTCCTATCAAATCAGGAAAAGGATATAAACAATCTTTATCAAATAAGAGAAATATATATGCAAAAGATGGAAAGCAAATCTCTTAACACGTCTGTGTATGAGGACAAACCCAGTCGTGTGTATTTCCCAATACCCCCCTCAAGTTGGAGCGTGTAGGTCACAAGCACCCTGTTGGTAGTGGTGCCCTAAGCACGTTTAATAAACGTTGTAATTGTTATCATTTATTTCATATCAATAAAGAGATGTTTTGATTATTATTGTTGTTCTTGTTTACTTATAATAATCTCCGTCCCTAGTACTTGTTAAGCACTAGTATAAAGGCTAAATGATCATGAGATGATCATGTTAGATTTATAGGTACTTGTTTGGAACAAGGTACTGGAGATGACCCGCTGTATGAGATTTATGTCATGGTCTATGTCGTACATATATCTCATATTAGTTATGTCATTTGAATCCTTAGAGATGAAGTTATTATAGTCTTCCACTTGATGAACATTATGTTTGACATATTCAAACGCTACCTTAACCGGGTAGTTATAAAGTATATGATTGGCATAATCGGATTCACGTAGGGAAGAATAATAAGCTAAATGGATTTGTCCCTCTTCGGAGAGATCTCAAGCTTAGGCCTCTCGTAGGAATGATGTTGATGAAAATGTTCGGCCGGACTCAAATGAATTGATTAGATTAATGTCATTTGGATTATCAACATATTCGGAATCAATAAAGTATTGAACAAAAACAAGTTGACCGTTTGACCATGACTTGTGTTCAATGAGATCGTGGACAAAGGGATTGTGACATATTCTAAAGGAATGCGAACTTGTATCTAGTTATACTATTTAGTGTTGGGTTTCGATGTAACATGCGCAGCGGAATTTCATATGATTAAATCAAATACAACATAAGTATAAAGGAATAAACTAACCCTTGATGGCTATCAAGTTCTCTTGGTCTTTGGTGGATGTTTGAAGACTTGATCACGATCACAAAGCTTGAACACGAACTTTGAAGATGATGATTTTCACCCTCTAGCGGTATCCACACTTCGAACGAATATCAAAGGAGCTTCTTTGATCTTGGTTGCTAGACCAAATTGTGAAACACTTTTTCACAATCAAAAGAACTATATGGAATTTATTTTGTGTATTATTTTGTTCCTCAACCAAGAATGTCTTGGAACAAAATAAACCCTCTCTCAAACTCTTTGAGACTCACAAAATCATTAGCCTTGAGTGCTGGCCGAATTTGGTCTTTTATACACAAGTATGACCTATTCCAAATAGGAAACTTGTGTCAAAATCCTTCCAAAATTCGTTTCCAAATCAAATTAGGAATCTGCCACCCGACAGCACTGTGCGGCCGCCCAAAATCATCTGTGCGGTCGCGCAACTATCTGAAGCAAAACTGGTACAAAACTGTCCTAAGTGTGCGGCCGCCCAGTCAATACTGTGCGGTCGCCCACTCTTCAGAATGTCCAGAATTTCCAAAATTCCAATATAGTCCCTTTTAAAGATTCGTTCTATTGTGTGTGACCCTCTAGGATTATACTAAGTTGGCAATGAGCTCAAACATGATCCCATAAGATATGATTAGGTTCTAGCAAACCGTCATACCTACCCAAATAGTATAACTAGATACAAGTTCGCATTCCTTTAGAATATGTCACAATCCCTTTGTCCACGATGTCATTAAACACAAGTCATGGTCAAACAGTCAACTTGTTTTGTTCAATACTTTCTCGATTCCGAATATGTTGATAATCCAAATGACATTGATCCAATCAATTCATCTGAGTCCGGCCGAACACTTCATCAACATCATTCCTACGAGTGGCCCAAGCTTGACATCTCTCCGAGGAGGGACAAATCCATTTAGCTTATTATTCTTCCCAACGGGATTCCGATTATGCCAATCATACCCTTTATAACTACTCATTTAAAAGTAGCGTTTGAATATGTCAAACATAATGTTCATCAAGTGGAAGACTATAATAACTTCATGTCTAAGGATTCAAATGACATAACTAATATGAGATATATGTACGACATAGACCATGACATAAATCTCATAGAGCGGGTCATGTCCAGTACCTTGTTCCAAACAAGTACCCATAAATCTAACATGATCATCCCATGACCATTTAGCCTTTATGCTAGTGCTTAACAAGTACTAGGGACGGGGATTATTATAAGTAAACATGAACAACAATAATAATCAAAACATCTCTTTATTGATATGAAATAAATGATAACAATTACAACGTTTATTAAACGTGCCTAGGGCACCACTACCAACAATCTCCCACTTGCCCTAGGCCCAATCTCCCATGTATCTAATACCCATGGACCTAACATGACCATCATGTTTAGCTTGTGGAAGTCCCTTTGTTAGCGGGTCCGCAACATTGTCATCAGTAGGTACTCTGCATATATTTACGTCTCCCCTATCAACGATCTCTCGAATGATATGAAAACGCCTAAGTATGTGTTTGGATTTTTGATGTGCTCTTGGTTCCTTTGCTTGAGCAATAGCACCATTATTATTGCAATAAAGGTCTATTGGATTAGCAATACTAGGAACCACTTCAAGTTCAGTTATGAACTTCTTAATCCAAACAGCTTCTTTTGCAGCATCCGATGCAGCAATATACTCAGCTTCTGTTGTAGAATCAGCGGTTGTACTTTGCTTGGAACTCTTCCAGCTTACAGCTCCACCATTTAACATAAACACAAAACCCGATTGCGATCGGCTATCATCTTTGTCGGTTTGGAAGCTTGCATCCGTGTAAGCATTTACAACGAGATCATCTTCCATTCCTCCATAGACCAAAAACGAGTCTTTAGTCCTTCTCAAGTACTTAAGAATCGCTTTTACAGCTATCCAGTGATTTTCGCCAGGGTCGGATTGGTATCTACTTGTCATGCTCAAAGCATAAGATACATCCGGCCTAGTACAAATCATGGCATACATGATGGACCCAATTGCCGAAGCATATGGAACATCATTCATTTTCTCACGCTCATCTTTTATCTTAGGACATTGAGTCTTGCTTAGAGAAACTCCATGTAACACGGGCAAGGTACCTCTCTTAGAATTTTCCATACGGAATCTTCTAATGACCTTTTCAATGTATGTACTTTGGCTTAAACCAAGTAGCCTCCTTGATCTATCTCTATAGATCTTAATGCCAAGAATATATGCGGCTCCACCCATATCTTTCATTGCGAAGCACTTTCCTAACCAAGTCTTCACAGACTGAAGTGTAGGAATGTCGTTTCCAATGAGCAATATGTCATCCACATATAAAATAAGGAATAGCACTATGCTCCCACTAATCTTCTTGTATACACAAGGCTCATCTTCGTTCTTGATGAAACCAAACTCTTTGACCGATTCATCAAAACGGAGATTCCAACTCCTAGAAGCTTGCTTCAATCCATAGATGGATCTCTGCAATTTGCATACCTTAGAATCTTGTTCAAAACCTTCTGGTTGTGTCATATACACATCCTCTTGGAGTTTTCCATTCAGGAAAGCGGTTTTGACGTCCATCTGCCATATTTCATAGTCATGATATGCGGCAATGGCAAGCAAAATTCTTATAGACTTGATCATTGCTACGGGTGAAAAGGTCTCATCATAGTCAATACCATGAACTTGCCTATAACCCTTCGCTACAAGCCTAGCTTTGTAAGTATGCACCTTCCCATCCATGTCAGTCTTCTTCTTGAAGACCCATTTGCATCCTATGGTTTTTACACCTTCAGGCGCATCAATCAAATTCCAAACTTGATTGTCTTGCATGGATTGCAATTCGGATTCCATGGCTCCAAGCCACTTGTCCGAATCAGGAGAAGACATCGCCTCTTGGTAGGTTGACGGTTCATCATTCTCAATGATTTCTACCTCATTACTATCCGTTACGAGAAATCCATATCTCTCGGGCTCGGATCGTAACCTACTAGATCTGCGAGTTACTTGTGTATTTTGAACAGGTTCCACAACTCCTTGTGGTTCTTGTTCTTGTTCCACTATTGGTTCAATGATATTTTCTGGGACTTGAATTTCTTCAAGATTTATTTTACTCCCACTGATTTCTTTGGAGAGAAACTCTTTCTCTAGAAAGACACCAGTTCGGGCAACAAACACTTTGTTGTCCTCTCGGTTGTAAAAGTAATATCCTTTAGTTTCCTTAGGATATCCCACGAAAATACATTTATCAGATTTGTGTGCAAGTTTGTCTGAGATAAGTCTTTTGACAAAAACTTCACAACCCCAAATCTTCATGAAAGATAGACAAGGCTTCTTTCCGCTCCACATCTCATATGGAGTCTTTTGAACCGATTTAGTTGGAACACGATTTAGTGTGAAAGCAGCGGTTTCTAGAGCGTAACCCCAAAAGGATATTGGAAGATCAACTTGACTCATCATTGATCGAACCATGTCTAACAAAGTCCGATTCCTCCTCTCGGACACACCATTCCATTGTGGTGTTCCGGGTGGAGTCAATTGTGAAACTATTCCACAATTCTTTAGATGATCATCAAATTCTTGACTTAAGTATTCACCACCACGATCTGATCGAAGTGCTTTAATACTTTTGCCAAGTTGTTTTTCTACTTCATTTTGAAATATTCTAAATATCTCAAATGCTTCGCTCTTATGTTTCATTAGGTAAACATACCGAAATCTACTATAATCATCAGTGAAGGTTATGAAGTATTGAAATCCTCCCCTAGCATTGCTACTTAATGGTCCGCATACATCGGAATGTATCAACCCCAATAAGTCGCTTGCCCTTTCACCCAACTTGGTAAAAGGTGTCTTAGTCATTTTTCCAAGAAGACACGACTCACAAGTATCATATGACTCTAAGTCACATGAACCCAAAAGTCCGTCCCCATGGAGTTTTGAGATACGCTTCTCATTAATATGACCAAGACGGCAATGCCACAAATAAGTATGATTTACATCATTAGGTTTAGATTTCTTATTTACATGATAGACATTATTTTCATTCTTGACATCCAAGATATAAAGGCCATTAAATGAATTAGCAATACCATAAAGCACATCATTTAAATAAATAGAAAATTTCTTATTCTCAATAAGAAACTTAAAACCTTCATTATCTAAACAAGAAATTGAAATAATATTTCTGCTTAAATCCGGAACATAATAACAATTGTTCAAAACAAGAATTAATCCGGAAGGTAAAGTGACTTCATAAGTCCCTACGGCTAATGCAGCAACTCTTGCTCCATTCCCCACACGTAGATCTACTTCACCTTCTTTAAGCAGTCTCCTATTCTTTAATCCCTGCACATTTAGACAAATGTGAGAACCACATCCGGTATCCAATACCCAAGAATCAGTGGTAGAAAGGAGAATATCTATCATATAGATACCTGAAGTCGACGCAGCCTTGCTGCTCTTCTTCTTCTTTTGCTCTTCCAAGAAAGCCTTGCAATTACGTTTCCAATGACCAATTTCTTGACAATGGAAACAGATTGCATCCTTTTGTGAATCAGGTTTTGCCTCAGAAGCCTTGGCAACCTTTGCCTTGCTTATTTTGGGTTTGACAACTTTTGCCTTACCCTTTCCTTTGGCACCAGCCTTCTTCCCATCATGAACCAAGAGCACGGGAGAACCTTTCTCCATAATTTTCATCTCTGCAGTTTTGAGCATCCCATGCAACTCAGAGAGATTCTTATCCATTCCATGCATGTTATAATTCATCACAAACTGATTATAACTTTTGGGCAATTAATTAAGAATGAGATCCGTGGCTAGCTCCAATGGGATTGGATAGCCAAGTTTCTCAAGGTGCTCTACATAACCTTTCATTTTAAGAAAGTGAGGACTCACTTGTTGCCCTTCATTCATTTTACAAGTAGTGAATCCAACAATGGTCTTGTACCTCTCTTGCCTAGCTTGCTCTTGAAACATGGTTCTCAACTCCACGCCTATCTCATAGGCTTCCAAATGTTCCAAACTTTGTTGGAGTTTTGAACACATAGCAGCAAGCATGAGACAACTTACATCTCTAGAATCATTACGATGTTTCTTGTAATTGTCTCTTTCTACCCTAGGGGCAGTAGGCGGTGGTTCAGCAGGGAGAGGCCCATCGAGAATGTACAACTTATCTTCTTGCCTAAGAACAATTCTTATGCTACGGATCCAATCCATAAAGTTGGTACCATTCTCTTCGAGCTTATCCTTCTCAAGGATCGATCGCAACGACATTGATTGAGTGTTATTAGTCATTATCTACAAATATGCAAAAAATTTCCAAAATTTAATAAGTACCGGTTTTTCATTAAAGAGATAAATAATGTATTTTAAAACAAAATACTCCCACCAAATTATACAACCTTCTTTATACATCCAATGTATAGTATAATTTAAATGGGTTGAGATCCCGCTTTAATCTAATTTTGAGTACGCTTTGGCGCACCGCTCAGAATTAAATCAATTAGGTAGACAACTCTTGTCAATCATATCTCATATGACTCTCAGTTATTTTCATGAGATTCTTTAAGAAATCCAATTTCAAAAGCATGTTAAATCTCATCTTTGCCTTAAGCCCAAAACTGTTTTGACGCTTAATTAAGTCCAACCATTTTAAACGCATAGGAAACTCTTATTCACTCATCTTGCTCAAACATGAATAAAATCAATGCACCTCGCTTTGGCGAGCCCACATAAAATTACTCATGTATAAACAAGTGTTTTAATCATGGCATGGCAAAAGGACTTAAAACTTTCTTTGAAGGTTCATTACATATAGCATATAACACATTTAGGAGCACATAATATAAACATGTTACACATCAAGTTTAGCCATTAAATTAATCTCCATTAATTTAAGCATGGTATTTATGTGTCATTAGTTTCTCTATAATTATGAGGATGAGACTATTTCAACTTTGGTCATTATCTCCAAATCAAGACAACAAGAAGTGCGGTCGAACTAAGCCATTAGGCAACCACAATCCCGCACTAATTCAAGAAACCAAGAAAGTAGTCCATGTGGCCGAAACTAAGCAATAGATGGTCTCGATGAACGTAGGCCAATTGCATTCACAATTCCACATGGATCTCCAATCATTGAATCAAGAACTTTGTTTCTCAATTTTAGCAATTATGAACTCTTCATAATTCTAACTTCGTTTTATCTTTGAAACTTTGATTGCGATCAAGTTTGGGAAACACAATCTCGATGAACGCAGATTAGCCATCCAAACCTTGAACCAATCTTAGAATCACAAGACTAAAACAAATAGGAAAATCAAACCCCAAGATCCTCACATAAACCAACTACCCAAAACCCATTCCAGATCAGCAAGTCTGGACTGGTTCTGTTACTGGTTTTGTTGGATCTCTCGAAAATTCCAAATTCTGATTTCAACCAAAAATCAGACAATCTGATCCTCATGTGCGGCCGCCCAAAACTCACTGTGCGGTCGCCCAAACATGTGCGGTCGCCCAAGTGATTTTGTGCGGTCGCCCAAACTGATCAGAATGTACAGAATTTTGAAGTTCGAAAATTTTGTCTCAAAATCGTTTTTCCCCGATTATTAAAACTTTGATCCAATCAAAAATTAATAATCAACAATTCTGAATCCACCATAATTTATTTATTGTGATTGAATCGTGCGATTAAAGTTGCAAAACAATAAACCACATAAAATCACATAACACATAAACATCACATATTCCAATATTCATATCATGCAAGGCACATAAACAATTTATATACACATAACATGATCCAAGTATTGAATTAATCAACATGAACCGGGCTCTGATACCACTGTTGGGTTTCGATGTAACATGCGCAGCAGAATTTAGCATTTAAAATTTTGAAACCCAAAGCCATGGATCCGTTCATATGATTAAATCAAATACAACATAAGTATAAAGGAATAAACTAACCCTTGATGGCTATCAAGTTCTCTTGGTCTTTGGTGGATGTTTTGAAGACTTGATCACGATCACAAAGCTTGAACACGAACTTTGAAGATGATGATTTTCACCCTCTAGCGGTATCCACACTTCGAACGAATATCAAAGGAGCTTCTTTGATCTTGGTTGCTAGACCAAATTGTGAAACACTTTTTCACAATCAAAGAACTATATGGAATTTATTTTGTGTATTATTTTGTTCCTCAACCAAGAATGTCTTGGAACAAAATAAACCTTCTCTCAAACTCTTTGAGACTCACAAAATCATTAGCCTTGAGTGCTGGCCGAATTTAGTCTTTTATACACAAGTATGACCTATTCCAAATAGGAAACTTGTGTCAAAATCCTTCCAAAATTCGTTTCCAAATCAAATTAGGAATCTGCCACCCGACAGCACTGTGCGGCCGCCCAAAATCATCTGTGCGGTCGCGCAACTATCTGAAGCAAAACTGGTACAAAACTGTCCTAAGTGTGCGGCCGCCCAGTCAATACTGTGCGGTCGCCCACTCTTCAGAATGTCCAGAATTTCCAAAATTCCAATATAGTCCCTTTTAAAGATTCGTTCTATTGTGTGTGACCCTCTAGGATTATACTAAGTTGGCAATGAGCTCAAACATGATCCCATAAGATATGATTAGGTTCTAGCAAACCGTCATACCTACCCAAATAGTATAACTAGATACAAGTTCGCATTCCTTTAGAATATGTCACAATCCCTTTGTCCACGATGTCATTAAACACAAGTCATGGTCAAACAGTCAACTTGTTTTGTTCAATACTTTCTCGATTCCGAATATGTTGATAATCCAAATGACATTGATCCAATCAATTCATCTGAGTCCGGCCGAACATTTCATCAACATCATTCCTACGAGTGGCCCAAGCTTGACATCTCTCCGAGGAGGGACAAATCCATTTAGCTTATTATTCTTCCCAACGGGATTCCGATTATGCCAATCATACCCTTTATAACTACTCGGTTAAAAGTAGCGTTTGAATATGTCAAACATAATGTTCATCAAGTGGAAGACTATAATAACTTCATGTCTAAGGATTCAAATGACATAACTAATATGAGATATATGTACGACATAGACCATGACATAAATCTCATAGAGCGGGTCATGTCCAGTACCTTGTTCCAAACAAGTACCCATAAATCTAACATGATCATCCCATGACCATTTAGCCTTTATGCTAGTGCTTAACAAGTACTAGGGACGGGGATTATTATAAGTAAACATGAACAACAATAATAATCAAAACATCTCTTTATTGATATGAAATAAATGATAACAATTACAACGTTTATTAAACGTGCCTAGGGCACCACTACCAACATTTAGGTAGGTATGACGGTTTCCTAGAACCTAATCATATCTTATGGATTCATGTTTGAACCCATTGCCAACTTAGTATAATCCTTGAGAGTCATACACAATAGAACGAATCCTAAAAGGACTATATTGGAAAATTAAGGCTCTCTGATCCTGGTATGCGACCGCACAAACCAGGCTGGGCGGCCGCACATGTTTGGGCGACCGCACACCTGATTTTGGGCGGCCGCACAGTGAGTCGGGACAGATTTCCTGATTTAATTAGGAAAAGGATTTTGGACGGGTTTTGACACGAGTTTCCTATTTGGAATAGGTCTAACTTGTATATAAACAGCCAAATTTGGGACAGAACAAAACAATAGCTTCTGTGCAAGTCTCTAACGAGTTTGAGAGAGTTTTATTTTGTTCTAAGACATCCTAGATTGAAGAACAAAATAATACACAAAATAATCTTCCATATAGTTCATATTAATTGTGAAAACGTGTTTCACAATTTTGGTCTAGAAACCAAGATCAAGTGTTCTTGATATTCGTTCAAGGTGTGGATACCGCTAGAGGGTGAAGCTCATTATCTTCAAAGTTCGTGTTCCTACTTGTTCGTGATTAAAGCTTCAATTTCTCCACCAAGATCAAAGACCAAATTCAAAGTCATCAAGGGTTAGTTTTTTTAGTATTCATATTGCAAGTATTTGATTTAATCATATGAATGGATCTATGGGCTTTGGGTTTCATAAAGTTTTAAATGCTATTTTCCGCTGCGCATGTTACTCCAAAACCCAACAGTGGTATCAGATCCCCGTTCATGTTGATTATTTCAATACCTAGATCATGTTGTGTGTATATAAATTGTTTATTTGCCTAGCATGATATGAATATTAGATTATATGATGTTTATGTGTTATAAGATTCTATGTGGTTTATTGTTTTACAACTTTAATCACACTATTCAATCGCACTAAAAATTATGTTGGATTCTGAATTGTTTGATTATAAATTTTGATTGGATCAAAGTTTTGATAATCGGGGGAAAAACAATTTTGAGACAAATTTTCGAACTTTAAAAATTTTGTCTAATGCTACTGTGCGACCGCACAGAAAATATTGGGCGACCGCACAGGTTTTTCTTGGGTAGCCGCACAGTTGTCAGGATTCTGGTTTTGATTTTCGGTCAGAGTCAGAATCTGGAATTTTGATGGGGTCCGACCAGACCAGTGACAAGACCAGCCAGACCTGCTGATCTGGAGTGGGTTTTGGGCAGTTTGTTTGGGTGTGAATCCTGGGGTTTGATTTTCCTATTTGTTTTAGTCTTGATATTCTAAGATTGGTTCAAGGTTTGGATGGCTAATCTACGTTCATCGAGATTGTGTTTCCCAAACTTGATCGCAATCGAAGTTTCAAGGATAAAACGAAGTTAGAATTATGTAGAGTTCATAATTGCTAAAATTGAGAAACAAAGTTCTTGATTCAAAGATTGGAGATCCATGTGGAATTGTGGATGCAATTGGCCTACGTTCATCGAGACCATCTATTGCTTAGTTTCGGCCACATGGACTACTTTCTTGGTTTCTTGAATTAGTGCGGAATTGTGGATGCCTTATGGCTTAGATTCGGCCGCACTTCTTGTCTTGATTTGGAGATAATAACCAAAGTTGAAATAGTCTCATCCTCATAATTATAGAGAAACTAATGACACATAAATATTATGCTTAAATTAATGGAGATTAATTTAGTGCCTAAACTTGATGCGTAACATGTTTATATTATGTGCTCATAAATGTGTTGTATGCTATATGTGATGAACCTTCAAAGAAAATTTTAAGTCCTTTATTGCCATGCCATAATTAAAACACTTGTTAATACATGGGTGAATTTAATGTAGACTCTCTCTAGCGAGATGCATTCACTTTATTTATGTATGAGCAAGATAGACAATGTGGGCACGCCCTAGCGAGGCACATTAACTATACGTTAAAAATGGTTGGACTTAATTAGGCGTCAAAACAGTTTTGAGCCTAGGCAAAGATGAGATTTAACATGCTTTTTGAAATTGGATTTCTTAAAGAATCTCATAAAAGGAACTAAGAGTCATATGAAATATGATTGACAAGAGTTGTCTACCTAATTAATTTGATTTTATGTAATCCACCTTAGCGGACTTAAATTAAATTAAAGCGGGATCTTAACCCATTTAAATTATATTATACATTGGATGTATAAGAAGGTTATATAATTTAGTGGGAGTATTTTTTGAAAAATACATTGTTTATTTCTTTAATAAAAAATTGGTACTTATTAAATTTGGAAATTTTGCATAACTGTAGATAATGACTAACAACACTCAATCAATTTCGTTGCGATTGATCCTTGAGAAGGATAAGATCCAAGAGAATAGTACGAATTTTATGGATTGGATCCGTAGCCTAAGAATTGTTCTTAGGTAAGAAGATAAGTTGTACATTCTCGATGGGCCTCTTCCTGCTGAACCAGAGCCTACTGCCCCTAGGGCAGAAAGAGACAATTACAAGAAACATCATAATAATTCTAGAGATGTAAGTTGTCTCATGCTTGCTACTATGTGCTCAAAACTCCAACAAAGTTTGGAACATTTGGAAGCCTATGAGATAGGTGTGGAGTTAAGATCCATGTTTCAAGAGCAAGCTAGGCAAGAGAGGTACAAGACCATTGTTGCATTCACTTCTTGCAAAATGAATGAAGGGCAACAAGTGAGTCCTCACATGCTTAAAATGAAAGGCTATGTAGAGCATCTTGAGAAACTTGGCTATCCAATCCCATTGGAGTTACTCACGGATCTCATTCTTAATTCATTGCCTAAAAGTTATAATCAGTTTGTGATGAATTATAACATGCATGGAATGAATAAGAATCTCTTCGAGTTGCATGGGATGCTTAAAACTACGTAGATGAAGATTGTGGAGAAAGGTTCTCCTGTGCTCTTGGTTCATGATGGGAAGAAGGCTGGTGCCAAAGGAAAGGGGAAGACAAAAGTTGTCAAACCCAAGATAAGCAAGGCAAAGGTTGCCAAGGCTTCTGAGGCAAAACCCGATACACAAAAAGATGAAATTTGTTTCCATTGTCAAGAAATTGGTCATTGGAAACGTAATTGCAAGGCTTTCTTGGAAGAGCAAAAGAAGAAGAAGGGCAGCAAGGCTGCGTCGACTTCAGATATCTATATGATAGATATTCTCATTTCTACCACTGATTCTTGGGTATTGGATACCGGATGTGGTTCTCACATTTGTTTAAATATGCAGGGACTAAAGAATAGGAGACTACTTAAAGAGGGTGAAGTAGACCTACGCGTGGGGAATGGAGCAAGAGTTGCTGCATTAGCCGTATGGACTTATGAAGTCACTTTACCTTCCGGTTTAATACTTGTTTTGAACAATTGCTATTATGTACCGGATTTAAGTAGAAATATTATTTCAATTTCTTGTTTGGATAACGAAGGTTTTAAGTTTCTTATTGAGAATAAGAAATTTTCTATTTATTTAAATGATGTGCTTTATGGTATTGCAAATTCATTTAATGGCTTTTATATCTTGGATGTCAAGAATGAAAATAATGAAAATGTCTATCATATAAATAAGAAATCTAAACCTAATGATGTAAATCATTCTTATTTATGGCATTGCCGTCTTGGTCATATAAATGAGAAGCGTATCTCAAAACTCCATGGGGACGGTCTCTTAGGTTCATGTGACCTTGGGTCATATGACACTTGTGAGTCGTGTCTTCTTGGAAAAATGACTAAAACACTTTTTACCAAGCTAGGTGAAAGGGCAAGCGACTTATTGGGGTTGATACATTCCGATGTATGCGGACCATTAAGTAGCAATGCTAGGGGAGGATTTCAATACTTCATAACCTTCACTGATGATTATAGTAGATTTGGGTATGTTTACCTAATGAAACATAAAAGTGAAGCATTAGATATATTTAGAATATTTCAAAATGAAGTAGAAAAACAACTTGGCAAAAGTATTAAGGCACTTCGATCGGATCGAGGTGGAGAATACTTGAGTCATGAATTTGATGATCATCTAAAGAATTGTGGAATAATTTAACAATTGACTCCACCCGGAACACCACAATGGAATGGTGTGTCCGAGAGGAGGAATCGGACCTTGTTAGACATGGTTCGATCAATGATGAGTCAAGTTGATCTTCCAATATCCTTTTGGGGTTACGCTCTAGAAATCGCTGCTTTCACACTAAATCAAGTTCCAACTAAATCGGTTACAAAGACTCCATATGAGATGTGGAGCGGAAAGAAACCTAGTTTGTCTTTCATGAGGATTTGGGGTTGCGAAGCTTTTGTCAAAAGACTTGTCTCCGACAAACTAGCACACAAATCTGATAAATGTATTTTCGTGGGATATCCTAAGGAAACTAAAGGATATTACTTTTACAACCGAGAGGACAACAAAGTGTTTGTTTCCCGAACTGGTGTCTTTCTAGAGAAACAGTTTCTCTCCAAAGAAATCAGTGGGAGTAAAATAAATCTTGAAGAAATTCGAGACCCAGAAAACAACATTGAACCAATAGTGGAACAAGAACAAGAACCACAAGGAGTTGTGGAACCTGTTCAAAATACACAAGTAACTCACAGATCTAGTAGGTTATGATCCGAGCCCGAGAGATATGGATTTCTCGTAACGGATAGTAATGAGGTGGAAATCATTGAGAATGATGAACCGACAACCTATCAAGAGGCGATGTCTTCTCCTGATTCGGACAAGTGTCTTGGAGCCATGGAATCCGAATTGCAATCCATGCAATACAATCTGTAGACACCCCGCCTTGGACCTCTCATGTCCCGATTGCATACACATTCTTTGTCTTCCTCTTTTCTGTTAAGTTTTGTTACTTTTCATTAACTTTCATTAGTTTCCGTTAAGTTCCTAACTTACTCCGTTAGTATTGGATTTGACTAAGTGGCAAAGTCAACCTTGAGTATTTGTTTCATTTATTTTCGTTGACTTTCGTGATGTTCGTTAAGTTTTTGGACTAATTCCGTTAGTTTTGGGGCTTAACTGCATAATGGGGTTAATATTTGGGCTAAAATATGAATTTTCTGAAGCTGGGATGCGCACGCCTTTGCCCTCCTTTGTGGGTGGCATGCTCCTCCCATAGGGGGGGTGGGAAGCGCGCGCTTCCCGCTTCCAGAATCTCAGATTTGGCCAAATTTCCCTCATTTTCTGATTTGTAACCCCCAAGGCCATTATGCCTTGGCTTGATCCGGGGAAGGGCCATCTTTGTGACCAAAAACACTTCCCTAACACCTATAAATACCTCTTCATTCCACCATAGAAAAGGAGGAAGAATTCTTGAGTCAAAAACACTCTAAACACACAAAAGTCCATTTTCAAAGGTAGTCATTATACACAAAGTTTGGTCCTTCCTCTTGCAAGCACAAGGTACAATGTCCATATTCTTCTTATAAATTCTTGTTTTATCTTATATTCTCTCTTTATCACTTCTTAAACAAAAAACCTTTTAAATTACTTTCTTCATCTCTAATGTGTATGCAATCTCCATAAAAAGGGATACAACCAAAAGACCACTTCACTATTGAAGTTTGGTCAAGGTTACATCCCAACATTTTAATTCCACTTTAATTTACATTCTCATTTCTTAATGTAATTATCTAGCAATAATTCGACATGTAATCTTTAGTATAAATCAATAAATAATCAATTCTCCTTTATTTTTCCTCTATAAATTTCCCCTTTCTTTTCATTATAATTGTTAGCACATTTCTCTTATCATTAAATTGAAGGACATTTAGCATTAGAACACCAAAAGTAGCAAGACCCGCGTAAGCGGGGCGGAGTGGGTGTTTAAGTACTTCCCACTCCGTCACCTAACCCCCGAACCCTCATCTCAAGAATCTTTGGTTTTGTAATCAATAAAAAAAGGCTATTTTCTTAAGTTTTCTCGCGTTGCTCTAAAACGTGGGTGGCGACTCTTAAAATCAATTAGACATCCTAGGTAATTCACCGCTCTAGCCAAGCCGTGGTTCCCCGGGGTATCTACACAATCAAGTTTGGAATTTGATTGATGCACCCGAAGGTGTAAAAACCATAGGATGCAAATGGGTCTTCAAGAAGAAGACTGATATGGATGGGAAGGTGCATACTTACAAAGCTAGGCTTGTAGCGAAAGGTTATAGGCAAGTTCATGGTATTGACTATGATGAAACCTTTTCACCCGTAGCAATGATCAAGTCTATAAGAATTCTGCTTGCTATTGCCACATATCATGACTATGAAATATGGCAAATGGATGTCAAAACCGCTTTCCTAAATGGAAAACTAACAGAGGATGTGTATATGACACAACCAGAAGGTTATGAACAAAATTCTAAGGTATGCAAATTGCAAAAATCCATTTATGGATTGAAGCAAGCTTCTAGGAGTTGGAATCTCCGTTTTGATGAATCGGTCAAAGAGTTTGGTTTCATAAAGAACGAAGATGAGCCTTGTGTATACAAGAAGATTAGTGGGAGCATAGTACTATTCTTGATTTTATATGTGGATGACATATTACTCATTGGAAACGACATTCCTACACTTCAGTCTGTAAAGACTTGGTTGGGAAAGTGTTTCGCAATAAAAGATATGGGTGAAGCCGCATACATACTTGGGATTAAGATCTATAGAGATAGATCAAGGAAGCTACTTGGTTTAAGCCAAAGTACATACATTGACAAGGTCATTAGAAGATTCCGTATGGAAAATTCTAAAAGAGGTACCTTGCCGGTGTTACATGGAGTTTCTCTAAACAAGACTCAATGTCCTAAGACCAAAGATGAGCGTGATAAAATGAATGATGTTCCATATGCTTCGGCAATTGGGTCCATCATGTATGCCATGATTTGTACTAGGACGGATGTATCTTATGCTTTGAGCATGACAAGCAGATACCAATCCGACCCCGGTGAAAATCACTGGGTGGCTATAAAAGCGATTCTTAAGTACTTGAGAAGGATTAAAGACTCGTTTTTGGTCTATGGAGGAATGGAAGATGATCTCGTTGTAAATACTTACACGGATGCAAGCTTCCAAACCGACAGAGATGACAGTCGATCGCAATCGGGTTTTGTGTTTATGTTAATTGGTGGAGCTGTAAGCTGGAAAAGTTCCAAACAGAGTACAACCGCTGATTCTACAACAGAAGCTGAGTACATTGCTGCATCGGATGCTGCAAAGGAAGCTGTTTAGATTAAGAAGTTCATCACTGAACTTGAAGTGGTTCCTAGTATTGCTAATCCAATAGACCTTTATTGTGATAATAATGGTGCTATTTCTCAAGCAAAGGAACCAAGGGCACATCAAAAATCCAAACACATACTTAGGCGTTACAATGTCATTCAAGAAATCATTGACAGAGGTGACGTGAATATATGCAAAGTACCTACTGATGACAATTTCGCGAACCCGCTAACAAAGGGAATTCCACAAGCTAAACATGAAGGTCATGTTAGGTCCATGGGTATTAGATACATGGGAGATTGGGCCTAGGGCAAGTGGGAGATTGTTGGTAGTGGTGCCCTAGGCACGTTTAATAAACGTTGTAATTGTTATCATTTATTTCATATCAATAAAGAGATGTTTTGATTATTATTGTTGTTCATGTTTACTTATAATAATCTCCGTCCCTAGTACTTGTTAAGCAATAGTATAAAGGCTAAATGATCATGAGATGATCATGTTAGATTTATAGGTACTTGTTTGGAACAAGGTACTGGACATGACCCGCTGTATGAGATTTATGTCATGGTCTATGTCGTACATATATATCATATTAGTTATGTCATTTGAATCCTTAGACATGAAATTATTATAGTCTTCCACTTGATGAACATTATGTTTGACATATTCAAACGCTACCTTAACCGGGTAGTTATAAAGTATATGATTGGCATAATCGGATTCACGTAGGGAAGAATAATAAGCTAAATGGATTTGTCCCTCTTCGGAGAGATCTCAAGGTTAGGCCTCTCGTAGGAATGATGTTTATGAAAATGTTCATCCGGACTCAAATGAATTGATTAGATTAATGTCATTTGGATTATCAACATATTCGGAATCAAGAAAGTATTGAACAAAAACAAGTTGACCGCTTGACCATGACTTGTGTTCAATGAGATCGTGCACAAAGGGATTGTGACATATTCTAAAGAAATGCGAACTTGTATCTAGTTATACTATTTAGGTAGGTATGACGGTTTGCTAGAACCTAATCATATCTTATGGATTCATATTTGAACCCATTGCCAACTTAGTATAATCCTAGAGGGTCACACACAATAGAACGAATCCTAAAAGGACTATATTGGAAAATTAAGGCTCTCTGATCCTGGTGTGCGACCGCACAAACCAGGCTGGGCGGCCGCACATGTTTGGGAGACCGCACACCTGATTTTGGGCGGCCGCACAGTGAGTCGGGACAGATTTCCTGATTTAATTAGGAAAAGGATTTTGGACGGGTTTTGACACAAGTTTCCTATTTGGAATAGGTCTAACTTGTATATAAACAGCCAAATTCGAGCCAGAACAAAACCATAGCTATTGTGCAAGTCTCCAAAGAGTTTGAGAGAGTTTTATTTTGTTCTAAGACATCCTAGATTGAAGAACAAAATAATACACAAAATAATCTTCCATATAGTTCATATTAATTGTGAAAACGTGTTTCACAATTTTGGTCTAACAACCAAGATCAAGTGTTCCTGATATTCGTTCAAGGTGTGGATACCTCTAGAGGGTGAAGCTCAGCATCTTAAAAGTTCGTGTTCTTACTTGTTCGTGATTAAAGCTTCAATTTCTCCACCAATATCAAAGACCAAATTCAAAGTCATCAAGGGTTAGTTTTTCAAGTATTCATATTGCAAGTATTTGATTTAATCATATGAATGGATCTTTAGGTTTTGGGTTTCATAAAATTTTAAATGCTATTTTCCGCTGCGCATGTTACTCCGAAACCCAACACACCCAACTTGCCAAGTAACGAATGAAACTGACGAACTCCCAAAGCTTTAGTGAGAATGTCTGAGAGCTGTGCAGACGTATGAACGTATCGGGGAGTAATAAGTCCAGACTGAACCGCGTCACGGACAAAATGGCAATCGACTTCGATGTGTTTAGTTCGTTCATTGGACACGGGATTGCGAGCCAAATGAATAGCTGGCTGGCTATCACAGAAGAGCTGTTGGGTTTCGTAGATACATGCGCAGCGGAATTTAGCATTTAAAATTTTGAAACCCAAAGCCATGGATCCGTTCATATGATTAAATCAAATACAACATAAGAATAAAGGAATAAACTAACCCTTGATGGCTATCAAATTCTCTTGGTCTTTGGTGGAAGTTTGAAGACTTGATCACGATCACAAAGCTTGAACACGAACTTTGAAGATGATGATTTTCACCCTCTAGCGGTATCCACACTTCGAACGAATATCAAAGGAGCTTCTTTGATCTTGGTTGCTAGACCAAATTGTGAAACACTTTTTCACAATCAAAAGAACTATATGGAATTTATTTTGTGTTTTATTTTGTTCTTCAACCAAGAATGTCTTGGAACAAAATAAACCCTCTCTCAAACTCTTTGAGACTCACAAAATCATTAGCATAGAGTGCTGGCCGAATTTTGTCTTTTATACACAAGTATGACCTATTCCAAATAGGAAACTTATGTCAAAATCCGTCCAAAATTCATTTCCTAATCAAATTAGGAATCTGCCACCCGACAGTACTGTGCGGCCGCCCAGAATGAACTGTGCGGTCGCACAACTATCTGAAACAAAACTGGTACAAAAATGGGCTAAGTGTGCGGCCGCCCAGTCCATACTGTGCGGTCGCCCACTTCCCCAGAATGTCCAGAATTTCCAAAATTCCAATATAGTCCTTTTTAAAATTCGTTCTGTTGTGTGTGACCCTCTAGGATTATACTAAGTTGGTAATGGGTTCAAACATGAAACCATAAGATATGATTAGGTTCTAGCAAACCGTCATACCTACCCAATTAGTATAACTAGATACAAATTCGCATTCCTCTTAGAATATGTCATAATCCTTTTGTCCTCGACGTCATTGAACACAAGTCATGGTCAAACAGTCAACTTGTTTTGTTCAATACTTTCTCGATTCCGAATATGTTGATAATCCAAATGCTATTGATCCAATCAATCCATTTGAGTCTAGTCGAACATTTCATCAACATCATTCCTACGAGAGGCCCAAGCTTGACATCTCTCCGAGGAGGGACAAATCCATTTAGCTTATTATTCTTCCCTACGTGAATCCGATTATGCCAATCATACCCTTTATAACTACTCGGTTAAAAGTAGCGTTTGAATATGTCAAACATAATGTTCATCAAGTGGAAGACTATAATAACTTCATGTCTAAGGATTCAAATGACATAACTAATATGAGATATATGTATGACATAGACCATGACATAAATCTCATAAAGCGGGTCATGTCTAGTACCTTGTTCCAAACAAGTACCCATAAATCTAACATGATCATCCCATGATCATTTAGCCTTTATACTAGTGCTTAACAAGTACTAGGGACGGAGATTATTATAAGTAAACATGAACAACAATAATAATCAAAACATCTCTTTATTGATATGAAATAGATGATAACAATTACAACGTTTATTAAACATGCCTAGGGCACCACTACCAACAAGAGCGTCATCGAGCTATCGTGTGGAATACCAAGAAAAGAGAGAAGACCTCGTAACCATTTCAATTCAAAAACGGTGGTTGCCATGAACCGATATTCTGCTTCGGCGGAAGAGCGGGAGACCGTATCTTGTTTCTTAGTTTTCCAAGAGACAGGAGAACCACCCAAGAAAACAAAATACGCCGTCAAAGATCGTCGAGTAATAGGGCAACTAGCCTAGTCCGAGTCACAATAGGCGGCAAGCTGGAGAGGAGAGTCAGCACGGAGCAAAATACCTTGTCCCGGATGACCCTTAAGATAACGAACCACTCGAAGAGCAGCATGCCAATGAGCTCTTTTCGGATGTTGCATAAATTGAGCAAGGGTATGAACACAGTAAGAGAGTTCAGGTCGAGTAATTGCTAGATAAATAAGACGACCAACCAGCCGTCTATAAGGTTCCGGGTCAGCCATGTCGTCATCTTGAGAAAGTGCAAGACGATGATTCTGTTCAATTGGTGTACTCGCAGGACGAGCACCTAGTAATCCTGTATCAGAAAGAATATCAAGAGTATATTTTCGTTGAGACAAAAATATACCCGACTGATTCTGAGCCACTTCAAGACCCAAAAAATATTTCAAACGCCCGAGGTCTTTCATATGAAAACAGCGACTTAGGTACTGCTTGAAGCGACTGATAGCATTAGAGTTGTTTCCCCCGATGACTAAATCATCAACATAAACAAGAACATGTACCTCAAACTCAGCCGCCGTGTACGAAAAAAGAGAGTAATCAAAGTACGATTGCCGAAACCCATATGCTTTTAGTGCAGCAGAAAGCTTGGCAAACCAACACCGCGGCGCTTGTCGTAAACCATAGAGGGAATTTCGGAGCTTGCACACCTTGCCCGGGAGAGTAAGATGATACCCCAAGGGAACCTTCATATACACGTCCTCACTGAGCTCCCCATGCAAAAACGCGTTGTGCACGTCCATTTGATGGAGCTCCCAATTTCGGACAGCATCTATAGTCAAGAACACCCGAACAGTAACCATCTTAATGGTAGGAGCAAACATTTCGTTGTAGTCGACGCCTTCAACTTGTCGATTTCCCAAAATAACCAAGCGTGCTTTATAACTCTCAATGGTACCATCTGCCTTGTATTTTATTTTATATACCGATTTGTTTCCAATAACTTTCTTGCCAACTGGAGCATAAACAATATCCCAAGTCCCATTATTATCTAGAGCAGTCAATTCCTTGTGCATTGCATCCCTCCATTGTGGAGACTTAACAGCCTCGCTGAAATGGGTCGGTTCCAATCCTGTATCGACAGCTGAGAGAAAACATCTATGTGCGACAGAAAATTTGGTACAACTGACAAAGTGTGCTAAAGGATAGCGAGTACCAGAGGACGAGCGATGGGTGGGTAAACGGAATGAGGGCGTAGTACAAGCTGCATGGCTGGAACCCAATTCATATTCAGTTGTGGGATATCGGGTGGATGGTACTCGAGTACGCTGTCCTAGACCAAGAGGTATCACTTTGGTGTCATTATTTTGATCCTCTAAAGTAGTGTTATCAACTGGCTCGGCAATGGGACTGTCAGAGTTGTCGATCACAGGTGGTGGAGAGGAAGGAGAGGTAGCAACATCTGTCAAGTCTTCCTCGTTGTCACCATAGGTCACAGGTTCTCTAGGCAAATCAGCAACACTGCTTGTATCAGAGGTACCGAAATCCGTACGGGTATGGGCAAATGGAAACTTATTCTCAACGAAGACAACGTCACGAGAAACAAGAGATTTGTGTTCGTCAAGGTCATATACTAGCCACCCCTTTTTCCCAAATGGGTAACCCAAGAAAATACAACGATGACTCTGACTTGCAAATTTGTCATTGTCACGTCGCGAGTAGTGCACATAACAAAGAGAGCCAAAAACCTTAATATGTGTGTAAACTGGTGCTTTAACAAAGAGAATTTCAAAAGGAGTTTTCCCACCTAACAGTTTAGAGGGGGTGCGATTGATAAGGTACCATGCGGCTAACATACACTCCCCCTAAAATTTGATTGGTAAACTTGCCTAAAATCTTAAAGCACGAGCGACATTTAGTATATGCCTATGTTTCTGCTCAACTCTCCCATTTTGTTGAGATGTGCGAACACAGGTAGTGTGATGTAGAATGCCATTGTTCAAAAAATATTTTTCTAAACAGGTAAATTCAGTTCCATTGTCGCTATGAACAACCTTCACACGTTTTTCAAACTGGCGTTCCACCATAGTAAAAAAGTTTTGAAGAATACGAGAAACATCATTTTTTTAACGCACCAAATATACCCACACAGCACGAGAGCAATCATCAACAACAGTCAAAAAATAAGTGGCACCACAAGAAGCGGGTATTCTATAATCTCCCCACAAATCACAATGTATTAATTCAAAAGGTACTCTAGCATTATTGTCACTAGGCAAAAACTTGTCTCTCGTTTGCTTTGCACGACAGCAAATATCACAAACACCCTTACTATCACTAATTTGATCAACAAAAGGTAATAAACTGACTATCTGAGAAGACGGGTGGCCCAACCTTTGATGCCATAACTTGTGCGATCCAAGTACCTTTGATGTGTTGACTTGAGTCCCATCAAGTTGCTTCAAATAGTAAGCCCCTCATTCTGTTTACCTGCACCAATCAATGTCCTCGATGCTCGGTCCTGTATAGCACAAAGTTTATCAGTAAAATACACTAACAATTTTGCATCTTTAAGCAACTCAGAAACAGATAATAAGTTGCAATCAAATTTCGGTGCATATAACACTCTAGACAAAATCAGTCCGGGGCCAATTTGAACATCGCCTTCCTTTGTAGCTTGAACATGTTCACCATTAGGCAGTCCCACATAACCTGCTTTCACGTCACGCACATTGCTAAGTAAAGAAAGCTTCCCTGTTATATGTCGATTAGCCCCACTATCGACAAGCCAAGTTTCATTTTTCTTACCAGTACAGCAATCAGTGGACTTGGTTTGGGACTGCACGTAGTTTTTAAAGTGATCCCATTGCTCGGTCGAAAACCCTAAAAGGTTTGCTCGTTCTGCATCAGTCATTCATGCGCTTGGTTCAGCATTGCTCACGGCTGTGTTTGCTCTGGCATTGGTTACTTCGCGACCTCGTCATCCTGTACCCATACCTAAACCCTGCGAGTTCTTTCCTTTCTGATTCTTCAGACGCTGCTCGTTCCACCATTCGGGATACCCAATCAGTTTGAAGCAAGAGTCAGCTTCATGGCCTTTCTTTTTGCAGTGGGTGCAAGTCATTCCACTTGTATCCTTTCGTTCCCCTCCCCCTGAATTGCGAGATCCCAGTCCTGCACGCGTCACAAAACTCATGGGTTCTGGGACATCTTCACGTGTGTTCCCACGAACACGTTCTTCCCGCGATAATATTGAGTAGGACTTGTTCACATTGGGGAGTGGTTCTATGTTCAGAATAGTTGTTTTTACATGCTCATATTTCGGAGTCTCCAATCCCATCACGAATTGGTGCACACGTTCTTCTTCTCGCCGCTGAACCAATGTAGCGCTGATGTTGCACTTGCATCCAGCACAGGAACACGCTGGGATGGAGTCGTAATCATTCAACTCATCCCATAACTTCTTGATGCGCCCGTAATAGGCAGTCACAGATTCATTCTTCTCCTGCTTGCAGTTAGCGATGCCCGACTTGATTTGTTGCACCCTTGGTCCATCTACTACAGAGAATCGCTACTTCAAATCATCCCATAATACTTTCGCTTCATCCACATAAGTCACGGTGGATCGAAGAGTAGGCTCGATGGTGTTGAATATCCACGACACCACCATCGAGTTCACAGTACGCCAGAGTTCTATTTCATCCTTCTCAGTAGGCTTTTCAATTGAGCCATCAATGAACCCGGTCTTCGTCTTGGCTCGAAGCCAACCCTTAAAGACGCGAGCCCATTCTTCATAGTTCTCTCCTTTCAACAACACATGGGTAAGAATTTGTCCAGGATGATCACTCGACGACAAGTAATACGGTGATCTCCTTTCACTACTTTCTGGGGTCATGGTGTATGGTTTATGGTTTCGGTTCTTGTTTCAGATCTCAGCTCTGATGCCAAGTCAAGAACGTGTAAGAATTTGGAGGAATTCATCTCATTCTATTCTCATGCCGTGAATGGCTATTTATACATGCTAGAGTCCTTATGCTAAGTTGATACAAATATTTACATTCCTAATCTTATTCCTAAACAACTATACATAGTTCCTATCAAATCAGGAAAAATATATAAACAATCTTTATCAAATAAGAGAAAGATATATGCAAAAGATGGAAAGCAAATCTCTTGACCAACACGTCTGTGTATGAGGACCAACCCAGCCGTGTGTATTTCCCAATAGTATACATAAAAGTAATACATATATACAGAAAAATAACAGTTTTTTTTTTATGTTTTCTTCGTTTGCCAAAAGTAATACTCATTACAACTAAAATGTAACGAACGTGTTACTTATATGTAACAGTGTTTATACATAATTGTAACACATATGTATAGAAAAAATAATAATTCAATCATTTACATTTTTAGAGCTAAAAACACTTGATTAGTATTACATGTAAAAGTATTACATTATCTATAGAAATATGTTATAATTTATTTTATTAAAGTGTTACATTTACTTGTACAAACAATTACATTCATGTATATGAGTTGTTACTTTTCAAATGTTACTTTCTTTCAAAAAAATTAAATCAAAATACACAATATTTTACATTTTTACAAAAGCACTATTACATTTCAGTATAAATGATAATTACATTTAGATATTCTTTGGGTTACACGTAATTATAGTTAGTATTACATTTGAAAAAATGGGTAAAACGAGCTTTTGTTTTTGTAAAACAGGTGTTACGTTTACTTATGAACAATGTTACTTTATATGTATACAGTCATTACATTAAGTTATGGTAACTATTACTTTTGGTAAACGATGGAAAAGCCGGAAAAAAAAAAAAAAAAAAAAAAAAATTGGCCAATGGGTGGTTGCCACGTGGCAGGTTATGCCCCATGGGTCATGGGTCGACCCGTCTCTTCTATGAGACGGATCTAAGTGTTCTCACATGAGACCGCCCCATCATTGATTATTGGTTTTTGACACCTTTGGCTCATGGGGACTTATTGTTACCATTTCACACCACATTTGTTCCCATTAGGCAACTATTTTGATCAATAAGTCGTGACCTAATCTTCAAACCGGATAGGCCTCAAATTTCAATCTCCAGAGCTTAATTTTCACAAACAGACCCACTCACTAAAGCTAGAATAGGCAAACATCATTGTCTACTACAAACAATGTTTTTCCTTCAAAAAAAAAAAAAAAAAAAAGGGTTGCGGATCGTCCTTACAAGAAAATGGGACGTTCGACACTTGACCTTTACAATCAGTGTAACGTCTTTTGAATCCGCTGCGAAACTACAACTATACTCCTTTTGCATAGGTAATACGATCGGTGTAGCGTCTTTTGAATCTACTACATGCTGCATAAAACTCGACTAGGCTTCCTCCAGCCATCTCATACCCGATTCCTGGAATCACATACACGATGTGTTATAAAAGATACTGAGTAGAATTTAGTGCAACAACAAATCTGCGCAGCAGCCCCATATAGTTATGACATTGAACTTACCACATTGCATTTCATTCTATTCACTCAAAATTAGATAAAAATATAAGAATATAAACATTAAGTACTAATTTCGACCTTTGTTGGTTAATTAACGATAGAGGCAATGTGCACCTTCTACTGTTGGTACGTACTTTTGCATCAGAACTCCCAACCGAGAAATGGGGACGGATTGTGTTAGTTTCAACAGAAACTAGAATCTAAGTAACGACATTTGGACATACTGATAACCAAAGTTTACATGTAACAACAATGTTAGTTAAAGTTTGATGCCAAAAAGAAGGATGGACTTGGGGAGAAAAGGGCATTATGGTAACCTGTAATAACTCATGTGGCAACGCTTGTGACGCAAAATGATACCGAATCTCATGAAACCTTCAATTAGTGATTTCCCTGCATGTATTCTTCATGCAAAACCATCAACTGCTCTGCAACCTGCAAAAATACAATGTAAGATTCATGCAAACTCCTAGCATTGATGCATGCAGGAACCTCAAGTTTTCCCCCATTTAATTTTCATCGGTAACAAACAGATAAACAAAACATAAAAATGAAAAGAGACCGAGAAAGAGAAAGGCAAAGAAAAAGCGTTTAGATGGACGTACTATATTACATTTCAGTTGATCGACGAAGCAAATTATAACTAAGCAGTGAAATGGGGCAAAACTAGAGAGAAAGGTAAAGAGATAGATATATATGTATATATATACCTCCTCAATGCTGCCATCCTCAATTTCGGTGTTGAAGGAAAGCAGCAATCTCTCATGTAACATACTCTCTACATCTTCCACACTCACCTTCTCTGCTCATCAAAAATCCAATAAAATGTTTAATTATCATTACAATAACAATAAAATTGAAGTCCCAAAATGATTTTAAGCACATTGATAAAGATCACGAATATGGTACATCCAACCAATTTAAAATATCATTACAACAACAACAAAAAAAACGTCGTATGCATTCATCGATGATGTAAATGAGAAGTAACAAAAAAATGAAGGCCAATGTAATTAATCTTACCTTTAGAACGAGAAAAGAGGGAGTGGATATCGGAGGCGAGTTCTTCGGATTTCTCGAAGGAATCACAGCCGCCCCATTGGTTATCGACGGCCATTTGAAGGCCAATCCAATGCGACAATATCATTGAGATGCCTTTCCGAAGGGACGATAAAGCCTCGGGATTTAATCGGCGATTGATTGGTGCAGATGGGACAGAGGGTTTTCTGTTGGTCGATTCCATTTGGCGACTCTCTCCTCCTCCTCCTGCGGCGGTCCTCTGGCAAGAGAGAGAAGAGGGGGGGGGGGAGTGGCGCGAAAAGGTGGGATCGGAAATAGACGAAGGGTCGTTGAATGGGACGTTAATACTACTAGTCGTTAAGCCGGTTAATTGCATTGCTAACCCTTAGGTTTGGCTAAATTGCATTGCTCACTGCTAATTTTAAGGTTGTGCAAGATTATTCTGAGACTAGGTTGAACCAATGAAATTGGACAAAAACAATATTAATGGGTTTCTTTATGGTTCCAATATTTATAAAAGTTAGGGGGAAAAAAAAAAAAGAAGTTCACAAAATGATGGATACAAAATGAGGTGACGATATTTTATTAGTTACATCGATAGTAGACCCGGCACACTCTAATTAAAAACACCAATAAAATTTTGACACATCATTTTGTAAACCAAATTTTGTGTTCGTATATCAGTTATAAATGAATTGAAAACACATAGGCAAAACATGGTTTTTCTAAGTAGAGTAATGATATTGAGGACAATATTAATGTTATCTTTTGATTTCTTTCTCTGATTTAAATAAATAATCTATCCCATTCACCTTCAGTATAATACTCCCTCTGTATTAAAATACATATCGTTTTAAACCTTTTCTACACATATTAAGAAATGCAATTAATACATACTATTAAAAAGACTTATGTACCCCTAAAAAATCCAACTACCTAGATAATAAATGCTTAAACAAGAGACAGTTCGCATTTAATGAATGAGGGTAGAATTGGGAAACAAGAGAAAAGATGTCTTGAAAATAGTAAAACTTCAAATATTTTGAAACACAATTTAACACCTAAAATGTCATGTATTTTGAAACTGAGTGAGTATGTTTTTTTTAGTAAACGAAAAAATTAATTTCATTCACAATAATAATAATAAAAAAGACAGCACTCCATAAAGACCAGAGGCTCATCCCAAATACCAATAGTAGTTACATATATTCAAACATACAACAATGAATATTCTGATATAATTATGAGATGTTCAGATTCGTCTCCAAGCAAAACTTGGATACTGCCTTGATCTGACATTCAAGAAATCTGTCATCGGATAAGATTTTTCGATGAGTGCTCGGTATACTAGAGAATTCGGGTGGACGAGGAAGCGCCTACCAGACATCCCAATAGTCACGAAATATCCAGCGTAGTTTGAACAATAACATCCACTTCTTTGTGAAAGAATGAAAAATTCGTCACAATTGCTTGATAAAAAAATATCAAGCAATAAACAATCAAACATAGTCTCTCAACAATGAAAAGAAATCCAAGGCTCTCAACAAATGAGAGAAGTTTATTATATTGACAAAAAAAAAAAACAAGAACATACTCCCTCCGTCCCATTTGAAGCTTCACCATTTTGGTGATGGCACACAAATTAAGACAAGTGATGAGTGTAACGACCCGAGCCTGCAAGCCCGACCCGCTACATAAGTACCACGAACTGACCCAATGAATACAAATATCTTGGGTCTACTTGGCTTACCACAGGCCCACCCAAAAATCCTTAGATGTATTGGTATTCATTGGTAAAATTCGTTGTACCTTAAGTACCACTAAAGATTTTGATATCCCACTGATGTGGGATATGTCGCGCCCCGTACCCGTGGTCCTACTTGGCTCCATGCTCGGGACACGCACGGAAGACGTCATAAAACATTTTAGGAAAATTTTTCGAAATGTACTTTCATAAAAGTTTCATATAACCAAACACATTTACTTAAAACTTGACTTCATTCCACACAAACAAACTTTCACAATCAAAAGTACTCAGCCATAAGGCTTACACACTTTACTTACAAATTTACAACTCACCAACATGTTCTAAAAATAGGTGATACAAAGATGAAGTCACGGTACACTACCCAAAAGGTTATACATTTATATAATTGATGGATAAAATTCCAAGTAATAAATACCTAGCAAGCGCACTAGTTACCGTAGTAGTAACGCGAGAAAGCGAGGGTCGATCCCACGAAGACTCGTTGGACAAACAAGTATATTTAGTTAGTGCAAAAAGTAACCAAGGGGGTTTTTGATTGATTTTGATTAACCTAAATTACTACTAAACAATGAAAATAAATTACTAAATTAAAGATCACTAAGCAAACAAGGATTTAATTCAAGATTACGAAGATTCACAGATTGGGGTTCACAACTATCTCCTCTCTATACTATTTTATGAAAAAGACTATTAAACTTGTTCAAGAAATCGTTCACTTATTTAAGAGTTGGGACGGTCTGGTCACCGGATTGCAACCCTATTATTATCTCTATGTGAAATATTCCGTTAAGTCAACAACACACAAAAACAATTTATTAAGTTCTTAAGAACACTTGATCTTAAATTCTCTTGATTTCCGCGAAGTCCTCAATTAAATCTAATCACAAGAATATGATTCAATATCTAAATTATTCACGCTAGTGAAACAATCTAAACCAAGATGATTTAAAGACCACAAATATCAAGTCATATTAATGAAATCTTTAAATTAATTAAGCTCTATTCTTATGAACAAGAACAAGATTAATATTTGATTAAGCCCAAGTTAGCATAGAGATTTGATAGTTATTACTCCCAATCCATGAATAAAGAAATTAGCTAATCATCGACATAGCAATAAACACAAGAATATAATTAAAAATCATAAACCTGGATAAAAGCTTGATGATGAATAATCTCCCAAATCTTGTTTACAACTTGAACTTGAATAAAACCTAAAACAATGCATAAAGAAATCAAATACTGCAGTCTAATATTTATACATAGAGAAACCTAGGGCCAAAAGTAGGGAAAAATAGGGTTAAAAACCCGTCTGGCAAGGAAAACCCGAAAACTGTACGGAATGACCAAGCGGGCGCCTGGTAGACCCCAGGCGGGCGCCTATTTGTCCAGTAACTTTGGTTCTTCAAAACGCATAACAAGCGGGCGCCTGGTTATTGAGCGGGCGGGTGCCTGGTCCACTTTTCTGTCTTTCTTTATTTTTTCCTCTTTTCCTCACCTCTTTGACATGGTTGACCACGGTTGACTTTTGACTTTGACTCGAACAATATTCAGTCTTCAACAAATTACAATCCACGGACTTTGCAACCACACAAAATACACTACAAAGTATCCTAAAACATTACAAATCCAACAAAGTTCCATAAATCATAAAAGACCAAAATTACATCCAATCTAACTATATTACAACCAAAAGCTGATAAAATTAGTACGAAAATGCGGAGATAATACATGTGTAAACCGCTCCATCAATAATGTAGCCTTTACAAACCAAACTTGCTTTCCCAAAATGTCTTACCCAAATCACCACCTCGACGTCCTCCCCTGAAGTGACCTATCCCCTGGGCTCTCCTTTATCTAAAATAGTAAACAAATAAGGGTGAGAATGAAATATATAACCATCTGAGAGGTATCAACTGAGCAGCACCAAAGGTCTGAAACCGGTTCATGAACCAACTCATCATACCACACATAAGGTGGAAATAAACACTCATACGTGGATACTGAGCCAAGGTTCTCGAATCAAACATATAACCATCTGTGAGGTATCAACTAAGCAGCACCAAAGGGCTGAAACCGGTTCATGAACCAAACAACAACAATAACAACAACAACAACAATAAGAGGGGGAAAATGACACATAGTCATAACCCAAACGGCGACTAAACTCACTCAAGGGAGAGCTAGCCCAGACCCAATCCGTGGCCCAAGGAAGGGGGTTAAAAATGGGAAACCAATGGTAGAAGCCTTACAATGAACTTGGCTCGTGTGCCATTATAATCCCTACCACTACCCGACTCAACAACAAGTACCAGCTGGACTTCCAAACGAGCATAGTAATGAATACTTGCTTAAACAACAACCAGGGGCAATGATTCCAAAGTAGGGAATCAAGCCAAACACATCACAAAGATGAACCAATCCAATCCACATCAAAAGATGTTCAACAATACCCCATGAAACATTTATTCACATTCCATAACATATTTGTTCACAAAGGAACCCAATTCAAACACTAGGGTGTTCCACAACAACCCTCTAGGTACTCTAGGATATCACCTAAGACCTAGACCAAGCTTGAACTTTATATCACTTGAAATGGAACACTTAACTTTTCCAGCAACCCTGGGCGGTCGCCCACACCAGCCTGTGCGGCCGCACGCCCTTTTTGGGCGGTCGCCCACTCTACTCGACAGACCAAAACTTGCTAATTTTACTCCTTTCGTTTTACCGTCCCCAAAAGTACGAACCAACATCTATCTTACCAACATAATTCAACCAAACTGAGTTATACAACACAAATATGACTTCTTTACACAACCAACATCAACTTTCCAAATACTCCCTTTGTCCCAAAATTACAAGTATCACAAATATCATTCAAATCACAAAATTAACAAGTACAAGTAGCAAGTATAACATATATGACCATTTTAATATTTAAAGGGGAATTAGTAACTTACCTATTCCCGAAAAAAGTATCACTGAAATAAGTTTTGTTCGGAAAGAAATGACCTACTCGACGCCCTGATCATTTTTATATAATTAGTTTTTAAAACGGGTAAGTAAATAAAAAGAATTAAATCGAAATGGGTTGAACTTACCTTTTTCTCAACCCTAGGAAGAACGTAGAAAGAAAAGTTGCTGGGAAGAATACACAGAGAAGGAGGGAGAAAAGATAAGTTATAAGGGTTTTTTTTTTACCCCAAAACTACATTTTGGTCACCCAAGTTCCAATTTTAACACTTTAACCCCTAAACTTATATTTTCACAAAAGACCCTAAAGTTTCAACTTAATCATTTAACTCCTTTAACCTTTATTACTACTAACTAAATAAATAACACAAATAATCAAGTAAGATATGCAAATCATAAAATATGATGCAACACATAAAATGCACATATAATGTCAAATTAAAATCCCAAAAATATAAAATAAATAGGGACGGGTTTTGGGGTCGTTACAATCACTCCCCCTTAAAGAAAATTCGTCCCAAATTTTAGAATAACTTACCAAACGAATCAAACAACCAAGGATATTTTCTCTCCATTTCATCTCGAAGCTCCCAAGTTGATTCTTCCACATTATGGTACCTCCATACAACTCTAACAAGAGGAATACTCTTAGTTCTCAATTCTTGAACTTTAGAATCAATGACCTGAACTGGATGCTCCTCATAGGACATATTGGGTTCAATATCCTCAGGTATCTCAGATAACACATGAGAAGGATCATACACATACTTTCGAAGCATCGAAACATGAAACACATTATGAATCTTATCAAGAGAAGGAGGTAACGCAAGACGATAAGCTCGATCTCCAACTTCTAGGAGCAAGTTTACCTTTCTTCCCATATCTCTTAATTCCCACCTTTGGAGAAACTTTCAGAAACACAAAGTCACCCTTTTCAAACTCAAGGTCTCGCCTCCGGTGATCAGCATAACTCTTCTGACGACTCTGAGCAATAGTCAATCGATCCCGAATAAGCTTAACCTTCTCAACTGAGTCATTAACCATATCAATACCCCAAATCTTGGCTTCCCCAACTTCATCCCAACAAATAGGTGAACGGAATTTTCTTCCATACAATGCTTCATATGGAGCCATCCCAATACTCGACTGAAAACTGTTGTTATAATCAAATTCTACGAGAGGCAAATGAATATCCCAAGAATCTGCAAAATCGACTGAACAAGCTCTCAACATATCCTCAAGAATCTGAATGGTCCTTTCTAACTGGCCATCTGTTTGAGGATGAAAAGCAGTACTGAATCTCAATTCTGAACCCAAAGCCTTCTGAAATGCTTGCCAAAACCGAGAAGTAAATCTAGGATCCCGATCAGAAACAATGCTAACTGGAACTCCATGCAACTTCACTATCTCATTAATGTACAAAGTAGCAAGCCTTTCCATCGAATAACCAATCTCAATAGGTAAGAAGTGAGAAGACTTTGTCAATTTGTCTATGATCACCCAAACTGCATCATGCCTTCTCTGAGTACGAGGTAACCCTGATACAAAATCCATAGTAACATGTTCCCATTTCCATTCCGGAATCTCTAATGGTTGAAGCAATCCCGCGGGCCTTTGATATTCAGCTTTCACTTGTTGACAAGTCAAACACTTCGACACATAATCCGCTATTTCCCGCTTCATGTTGTTCCACCAAAACTGTTGCTTCAAATCTTGATACATTTTGGTACTCCCGGGATGAATAGTATACCTCGACTTATGGCCTTCCTCGAGAACTTGAAATTTAATTCCATCAACATTAGGAACACACAATCTACCTCTGAAAGTCAATACTCCTTCTGAACTGAGAGAAAAGTCTTCAAATCTACCATCTTTGATTTTTCCCACAACCTTCACTAACTCGGGGTCATCTTTCTGAGCATCCTTGATTTGTTGAATTAAGGTTGGTAATACTCTGATATTCGCAAATATAGCCCCATGCCTCGATTCATAAGGACACCAATCTCGAGCATCTTCTAACATCTTCCATTCCCGTATCATCAATGAAGCTACATAAGACTTCCGGCTAATAGCATCAGCTACCACATTTGCCTTGCCTGGATGATAAGAAATGGTGCAATCATAATCCTTCAACAGCTCCATCCATCTACGCTGTCTATTGTTCAACTCTTTCTGGGAGAAAAGATACTTCAAACTCTGATGATCTGTGAAAATCTCAAACTTTGCTCCATATAGATAATGCTTCCATTTGTGTAACGCAAAAACAATAGCTGCAAGCTCCATGTCATGGGTTGGATAACTCTGCTCACTAGGAGTTAACTTCCTTGAAGCATACGCAATTACCTTCCCACTTTGCATTAGAACACACCCCAAGCCTTCTTTTGAAGCATCACTATAAATCACCAATTCATCATTCCCATTAGGCAACGCAAGAATAGGAGCGGTGGTCAACCTCTTCTTTAACTCCTCAAAACTAACTTGACATTTATCATCCCACACATATGGCACATTCTTTCGAGTCAACTGAGTCAATGGTGTTGCAATTTTAGAAAACCCTTCAATGAATCTTCTATAATGCCCAGCTAACCCCAAGAAACTTCGAATTTTTGTAACTGATTCTGGCCTCTTCCAATTCACAATAGCTTCAATTTTTGATGGATCAACAGATATACCTATATTAGAAACCACATGTCCCAGAAAAGAAACTTCATCGAGCCAAAAAGCACACTTACTGAATTTTGCAAACAACTGCTTCTCCCGAAGAATAGATAGAACCATTCGCAAGTGTTGCTCATGTTCTTCTCGAGACTTGGAATAAACCAGGATGGCATCAATAAACACAACCACAAAAGAATCAAGATAAGGCTTGAAAACTCGATTCATCATATCCATGAAAACAGCTGGAGCGTTTGTTAACCCGAAAGGCATAACAAGAAACTCATAATGACCATACCTACTACGGAAAGCAGTCTTAGGAATGTCTTCTGAGTGAATCTTCAACTGATGATACCCACTCCTCAAATCAAGCTTTGAAAAGACAACTGACCCTTGGAGTTGATCAAATAAATCATCAATGTGAGGCAAAGGATATTTGTTCTTTACTGTCACCTGATTCAGTTTTCTATAGTCGATGCATAGTCTCAAGGACCCATCTTTCTTCTTTACAAACAATACAGGAGCTCCCCAAGGTGATACACTAGGTCGAATGAACCCTCTATCAAGTAACTCTTGCAGTTGAATTTTCAACTCCTTTAATTCAGCTGGAGCCATTCTGTAAGGTGATTCAGATATCGGGGTAGTACCTGGAAGTAAATCAATACAGAAATCGATCTCCCTATCAAGAGGCATAGAATACTCAGTAGAGAACACATCAGGAAACTCTTTCACAATATGCACATCCTCTATTTCAGGCAACTTTTTAGTATTATCAAAAACACTAGCCAAGTACCCCGTACAACCACGATGCAACAACTTTCTAGCTTTCACATAAGAAATAATACGAATTCCCTTACCCAAAAGAACAGCCTCAAAAGTAAATTCAGGCACATCAGGAATAGAAAATGTAACCACCTTTTTATAACAATCAACTGAAGCATGGTATTTACTCAACCAATCTATTCCCAAGATAATACCAAAATCTTGTAATGGCAAAACAACTAAATCAGCAAATAAAATATGCTCCCAAATATGCACATCACAGCCATGTAACACCTTATTAGTCACCAAACACTCCCCTATTGGAGTAGACAATTCTAACACATAAGGTAGAAATTCAGAAGAAACATGCAATCGAGAAGAAAAATGCACAGACACATAAGAATGCGAAGAGCCAGGGTCTATAAGTGCACGTGCCCTCAAACTAGACACAGAAATTATACCTCCTATCACGTTAGAAGAATTTGAAGCCTGATGTTGATTGATAGCAAAAACACGACCTTGCACTTTAGGCTTCCCTGAGGCATCCCTCTTCTGACCCTGAGACGATCCTGCTCCACTCCCATATGGTGCAATCCTTGATCTTGGACAATCCTTCTGAAAATGGCCAAGCTGACCACAATTCATACACTTTCCTTGCTTCTTCCAACATCGCTCTTCAGTGTGCCCTTCCTTCAAACAGTAATTACATATTCTTCTACCTTGATTTCCCGGGGTATTACCTTGATTTCTGATAATTGGTTGCCCTTGTGGTTGACTTCTAAACTGTGATGGTGTTCCCTGACCTCCTTGATTATCACCACGCTGTGGTTGAGGTCTTCCTTGTCTTCCTGCACCTGCCAATTCAATTTTCCTCTTATGCTCTTCTATATCATGCTCCACCTGATATGCTCTATCAACGGCATCTTGAAAATCTTGCAACTTGTGGGATACTAGTTGACTTCGAATCACAGTTTTCAAACCCTTTACAAATCTAGTTTCCTTCCTTTCCTCAGTTGCCACCAAGTGACTGCAATACCTGGATAACTCCGTAAATTTGGATGTATACTGAGCCACAGACATAGTATTCTGCTCCAAGTTAAGAAACTCCATTTCCTTCTTGTCTTGATCCACCCGAGGAATGAAATGTTCCTTAAACTTTCTCAAAAAATTCTCCCAAGTATAGGGTACATGATTCTCATCCCAATTTGCTTTCAAAGCTCTCCACCAGTGCTCAGCAGCTCCACTCAGTTTATAGGTAGCAAACCTGACTTGTTTTTCATCTGTACATCTCAAGACATCAAATATTTTCTCCATCGATTCAATCCACCTCTCTACCTTTATTACCTCTAGTTCTCCTTCATAACCCATTGGTTTCATCTTCAGGAACTGTTCTAACCCATATCTTAGAGGCGCTTGTTCTCCTCCTTGCCTTTGATCATTTAAAGTTTTCATAGCTGCTTCGAACATCCCTTGAAACATAATTCGGGCCTCTTCTCTGGCATCCCCTTGCCCTGAAGAACCAGCCTGATCTCCTTCATTCTCAACCATTTTTAATAAATACCTGCATAAGACACTCAACGTTACTCACTCTATACACAACTACCCTCCTAGGTCACTTAGTCTTTCTAGACCATCTACAACCTAGCTCTGATACCAACTGTCGCGCCCCGTACCCGTGGTCCTACTTGGCCCCACACTCGGGACACGCACGGAAGACGTCATAAAACATTTTAGGAAAATTTTTCGAAATGTACTTTCATAAAAGTTTCATATAACCAAACACATTTACTTAAAACTTGACTTCATTCCACACAAACAAACTTTCACAATCAAAAGTACTCAGCCATAAGGCTTACACACTTTACTTACAAATTTACAACTCACCAACATGTTCCAAAAATAGGTGATACAAAGATGAAGTCACGGTACACTACCCAAAAGGTTATACATTTATATAATGTAGCCTTTACAAACCAAACTTGCTCTCCCAAAATGTCTTACCCAAATCACCACCTCGACGTCCTCCCTTGAAGTGACCTATCCCTTGGGCTCTCCTTTATCTAAAACAGTAAACAAATAAGGGTGAGAATGAATCTCAGTAAGCTACTAAAATGTAACTACGTTACATGCTGAAATGATACTCGGAATTGAACAATGTCAATAAATATTCACATAGCACATAACATGAGAGGCTCCCTATCGCCAACCGTCCCATACCGGTTGGAAATAACGACCAACTCATCATACCACACATAAGGCGGAAATAAACACTCATACGTGGATACTGATCCAAGGTTCTCGAATCAAACATATAACCATCTGAGAGGTATCAACTGAGCAGCACCAAAGGGCTGAAACCAGTTCATGAACCAAACAACAACAACAACAACAACAACAACAACAAGAGGGGGGAAATGACACATAGTCATAACCCAAACCGCGACTAAACTCACTCAAGTGAGAGCTAGTCTAGACCCAATCCGTGGCCCAAGGAAGGGGGTTAAAAATGGGAAACCAATGGTAGAAGCCTTACAATGAACTTGGCTCATGTGCCATTATAATCCCTACCACTGCCCGACTCAACAACAAGTACCAGCTGGACTTCCAAATGAGCATAGTAATGAATACTTGCTTAAACAACAACCAGGGGCAATGATTCCAAAGTAGGGAATCAAGCCAAACACATCACAAAGATGAACCAATCCAATCCACATCAAAAGATGTTCAACAATACCCCATGAAACATTTATTCACATTCCATAACACATTCGTTCACAAAGGAACCCAATTCAAACACTAGGGTGTTCCACAACAACCCTCTAGGTACTCTAGGATATCACCTAAGACCTACACCAAGCTTGAACTTTATATCACTTGAAATGAAACACTTAACTTTTCCAGCAACCCTGGGCGGTCGCCCATACCAGCCTGTGCGGCCGCACGCCCTTTTTGGGCGGTCGCCCACTCTACTCGACAGACCAAAACTTGCTAATTTTACTCCTTTCGTTTCACCGTCCCCAAAAGTACGAACCATCATCTATCTTACCAGCATAATTCAACCAAACTGAGTTATACAACACAAATATGACTTCTTTACACAACCAACATCAACTTTCCAAATACTCCCTTTGTCCCAAAATTACAAGTATCACAAATATCATTCAAATAACAAAATTAACAAGTACAAGTAGCAAGTATAACATATATGACCATTTTAATATTTAAAGGGGAATTAGTAACTTACCTATTCCCGGAAAAAGTATCACTGAAATAAGTTTTGTTCGGATAGAAATGACCTACTCGACGCCCTGATCATTTTTATATAATTAGTTTTTAAAACGGGTAAGTAAATAAAAAGAATTAAATCGAAATGGGTTGAACTTACCTTCTTCTCAACCCTAGGAAGAACGTAGAAAGAAAAGTTGCTGGGAAGAATACACAGATAAGGAGGGAGAAAAGATAAGTTATAAGGGTTTTTTTTACCCCAAAACTACATTTTGATCACCCAAGTTCCAATTTTAACACTTTAACCCCTAAACTTATATTTTCACAAAGGACCCTAAAGTTTCAACTTAATCATTTAACTCCTTTAACCTTTATTACTACTAACTAAATAAATAACACAAATAATCAAGTAAGATATGCAAATCATAAAATATGATGCAACACATAAAATACACATATAATGTCAAATTAAAATCCCAAAAATATAAAATAAATAGGGACGGGTTTTGGGGTCGTTACAGGATATCATAAACTCCCCACCTTGGATCCTTGCTGTCCCCGGCAAGACCCACTTGGATCGGAACCCCGGGCAGTGTGGATTCAAGAGGGGCTCGTACGGATTCAAGAGGTGACTTCCACCGACTCCGCGGTGTGCACTTTGTTCCGCACAGCACTTTGTTCCACACTTCCGGCCGGGATCCGCTCTGATACCATTTGTAACGACCCGAGCCGCAAGCCCGAGCCGCAACATAAGTACCACGCACTGGCCCAATGAATACAAATATCTTGGGTCCACTTGGCTTACCACAGGCCCACCCAAAAATCCTTTGACGTATTGATATTCATTGGTAATTCGTTGTACCTTAAGTACCACTAAAGATTTTGATATCCCACCGATGTGGGATATCACAATGAGTGTAAGAAGGGTTGTGAGACGGAAAAAGTTAGTGGGTATGAAAAGTGGGACCTACAATTTAAATATGTGAGAGGGGAAAGTTAGTGGGTATGACAAGTGGGCCCCATAATTTAAATATGTGAGAGGAAGAAGTGAGTGGATATGACAAGTGGGGCCTACATTTTTTACCATTTTAGGAAATGATGAAGTTTTTAACGGGACACCCATTTTGGTAAAAAAGTGAAGCTTCAAATGTGACGGAGGGAGTATTGAGATTACAAATAATTGGGTTGTTGGAAAATAAATACAACAAAAAATAACAAAGTGAAAATGAAGAAAGGAGAAAATCAATGAAATGATAGATAGATAGATAGATAGATAGATAGATAGATAGATAGATAGAATATTGTAATATTGTAATATTTTTTATAAAAACTATTATTTATCGTATTCTTAATAGTGTATTATCATTCTTTGTTTAAATTTCATTAAAATACTTATATTTTCATTATATATTTAGACTTTAGTTAAAGTTCAAAATAAGAAGTGTGTGCTATTCTACCATTTATCACTTTTTCTTTTTTGTTAATCAGTGTGCTATTTTTTTAGTCATTTTTTTTAGTCATACTTGTATCGGGACTGAAGGAGTATACGAACAAATATATAAGGACAAATATTTTCAAATTTTTGAAAGGGTAGATGTACTTAAAAATTTGTGGTGGCACGCCAAAATTAAAACTAACACAACTGCTACTCCCTCCCATTTCATGCACCACCACCGATGACTTCTCACAAGACATGCCCTTTCTCCTCCCCAACGCGCTCGCCGCACTCGTCGAGTCGGCCGTGTCAACTCGCTCCTCCTTCCTCGGCCGAGCCACCCATGCTCAAATCATCAAGACTCTCGACTCCCCTTTACCTTCTTTCATCTCCAACCACCTCATCAACATGTACTCAAAGCTCGACCTCCTCAACTCAGCCCAACTCGTTCTCTCGCTCACCCCCATCCACAACCGCTCCGTCGTCACCTGGACCGCCATTATTTCCGGCTCCGTCCAAAACGGTCATTTCCATTCAGCCATCCTCCACTTCTCTAACATGCGCCGTGAGTGTATCCAGCCCAATGATTTCACCTTCCCTTGCGCTTTCAAAGCTTCACATCGCTTTCCGGTCACTGGTAAACAGTTTCACGCACTGGCGATAAAGTCTGGTCAATTTGAGGATGTTTTTGTCGGGTCTAGTGCGTTTGATATGTATTGTAAAACGGGACAAACAGAGGAAGCCAGTAAGGTGTTTGACGAAATGCCTCATAGAAATCTAACGACGTGGAATGCGTGTATATCCAATTCTGTTCTTGAAGGGAGACCTCTTAAAGCTGTTAACTTGTTCATTGATTTTCAGCGCGTCGGTGGGAATCCAGATTCAATATCATTTTGTGCTTTTTATAATGCATGTTCTGATGCCTCATATTTGGAACTTGGGAAACAGTTACATGGGTTTGTGATTCGTTTTGGTTATGAGGGAAATGTGTCTGTTGCGAATGGGATGATTGATTTTTATGGGAAGTGTGGGGAGATTGGTTCTTCAGTGTTAGTTTTTGATGGGATTCACGAACGTAATGATGTTTCTTGGTGCTCCATGGTGGCTGCATTTGAGCAGAATGACGAGGGAGAAAAGGCTTGTGCAACATTCTTGCATGCTAGGAGAGCAATGGTTGAGTTAAAGGATTTTATAGTTTCAAGTGTTCTTAGTGCTTGTGCAGGGATTGCGGGTCTTGAACTGGGGAGGTCGGTTCATGCACTCGCTGTAAAAGCTTGTGTAGATAGAAATGTTTTTGTTGGGAGTGCACTTGTTGACATGTACGGGAAATGTGGAAGTCTAGAAGACTGTGAGATAGCATTTGATGAGACCGCTGAGAAAAATTTGGTCACTTGGAATGCACTTATTGGTGGATACTCTCATCAGGGATATGCGGACATGGCTCTGGCATTGTTTGAGGATATGACAAGTGGCGGAATTGCGATGGTACCAAATTACGTTACATTTGTGTGTGTTTTGGCAGCATGTAGTCGAGCTGGGGTTTGGAAGGTCGGTTTGGAGATTTTTGAGTCAATGAGAAAAAGATTTGGTATTGAACCAGGGAAGGAGCATTATGCATGTGTTGTGGACATGTTGGGGCGAGCAGGAATGGTTGAACGTGCCTTTGAGTTTATAAAGCAAATGCCTTTCCGTCCAACGGTTTCAGTTTGGGGTGCTCTTTTAGGGGCTTGTAAAGTTTATGGACATCAGGAATTAGGAAAGATTGCTGCTGATAATTTATTTCATCTCGATCCACATGATTCTGGAAACCATGTACTTCTCTCAAATATGTATGCTGCTGCTGGCAGGTATATCCTCTGATCCCAATCTGGTAAATGCTTATTCTTAAAGATTGCGTTGGCTATGTTTAATATCAGTATGTTATAGGCAAGGAAAGCCCTTATGAAAGTGAGATTCTTTGTTTTGCATGAATAAATACTCACTAGAAAAGATGGTGCTGTGGCTACTACCTCTGTTTCAAATAATTGTCCAGTGGTCTTTTTTAAACAGTTACATAGCAAGTGCCTAATTTGTAAACTTTTCGAATCTGGACTATCACTTTACCAGCTTACCCTTATTTGGTTACTCCTTTAAGTAATGGTCCGTCAATCCCCACATGGGTAAAACATTGAAAATACAATACGTACTACAGTAATGTTCATGATAGACAAATAACTTTTCTCAATTTATATACAGTGTCAAATATTAGAACTAGTTTCATGAAGGAGGAATAACATTTATTAGGCTGTTAATAAAGCAAATTCACTTGTAAAGTCAGATGGACAAGGAAAGTTTTTGTCAAATTTAGCTGTACTTAGTTTTTAAATTGACTTACAATTTGCTGCAGAAGATGCAATAGTTTGAAGTCCACTAATATATGTCAGTAAATGGGCACACAAATATTTTTATTTTTTGATTTGTATAGAATTCTCATTCAGGAATGAATGATAATACAGCTTTAGAATATCTCACAATAACCATCTACTCGCTCTATAGAACTCGATTATAATATTACAACATTTAGTGGCGGACCTAGGAATTACATCCACTTGGTGCCAAAAAAAATTACAATACTTAATCACAAATTTTAACCAATAATTCGCAAATGTAAAAATCCAACATAACATTGATGAAATCTTTTTAAAAACACAAGTCTGCTAATTTCTAACTCACATTTTTCTTCTTATTGAAGTAGCTTACTTGAAAATAGTAAGCTTATGTCAAGGAAAAAAAAATGACATTTACATTATTGATGTTTTAATGATGACATTATTTTTCTTTCTAAAACAAATGATGACATTATTTTAGGAAGCATTCCATAATATTTTCAAAAGAGTAATTTATTTCTTATATGATTCGAACTTATTTTTTTCCTACAAACAATAAATGATTAAAAAATAAATAAATAAATAAAAATCATATTTGTCAATTAAAGTAATGGTCAAAATAATTCAAGTATTAGATTAACAAAACGCCTATTCATCGTAATAGAGGTGAAAGTTTAATTTGAGTAATAAATAAAAATTATTTATGATAATAAAATTTAAAGTGATGATCAAAAGAATATAAGTAGGGAATTTGAAAAAAAGAGTTCACTTATATATTAGAGGCTAATTAAAACAACATTGTAGTTAGTAACTAACAAGAAATGAACCATAATCATTAAGAATGAACACTAACACCTTACCAACTGAACTACCCACGGTTTATGTTAAATATACGCACAATCAACAATATATCCATAAATCAGAGGTTAAAAAAAAAAAATCTAATCTAGTGGGCGCGGTCGCACATACTCGTTACAGCTTGGGTCAGCCCCTGACAACATTACATAAACAACCCCAGATTATTGAAAATTAGGGTCACAAGAATCTTACAAAAAAGGATTATGTGTACATCCATGAAGAACTTCGAAACAAAGAATGATCTATTTGAAACACCCCCTGGAACACCAAGCCAAATGTACTTCCTGCTCTAGTGCATATTTACCAATGTTATTCAAACTTCAAACCTCCAAGCTAATAATGGGATTCTCATGCCAGGCATGGTACTGGAAGCGTCTGTTTTTCAACTGAGTTTTCTCCCATCAAATGCATCCAGCTATATGTGATTATGTCATCCACGAGTTGAGTAAACGATGGGGCCTTAATCTCAAGCACCCATTTATTTACCGACTTCCTTAAACACCAGAGTGTAGAAATAAATGCATCAACTAACCACACTTTCTTTATAGTCTTCTTTTTTTCATCTGTGGCCACACCGTGATCTTTTCCAAGTTTTGCTCCACTCCCAACCAACTGATTATTCCACACCTAATCCTACAAGCCCACTCACATGATACTGGCAAATGGTCAATCTCTATATACTCTTTTGGAAAGTCCTAGAACCTGAACCACGATTAAATTGGTGTTTGGGGATAATATTGTTTGTCATGAAGGTCCATAATCCTTATAAAATATTTTGTGATTAAATTTAGAACCACTATGGCTCTCATTTATCTTAAACTTCAATCCATCAATATATGCATGAATATAAGGGATTGATGTAACAAGATACGTGGAAACCAGATGTAATCTAACACAGCCATTGACCGTCCCTATCATAACAGTTAGTTCCTTCGCCCTCAATTTTTGTTTTAACCAGTCATTTGAAACTACAGATGGGAAGAAGCCAACCTTGTGAGGGTGGAGATGAAGGATGTAGGGATCAAGAAGGGTGCTGGATGCAGCTGGATTTCTGTAAAGAATTCTCTCCACGTATTTCAAGCGAAGGACACTTCTCATGAAAGAAACTCGGAGATTCAGGCGACTCTAGCTAAGCTTAAGAAGGAGATGAAAGAAGCTGGCTACATAGCTGACACTAATATGTCTCTCTTTGATCTGGAAGAGGAAGAAAGAGAGTCTGAAGTTTGGCATCATAGCGAGAAGATTGCCCTTGCCTTCGGCCTCCTGGTAACCCCCCACGGAGTCCCTATTAGAATAACTAAGAATCTTAGGATTTGTTTAGATTGCCATAGTGCCATTAAGTTCATCTCGGGCATAGTTTGCCGGGATATAATTGTAAGAGATAATAACCGGTTTCATCATTTTAGAAATAACCAATGCTCATGTAAAGATTATTGGTAATATACTCATTTTAGAAATAATCAATGCTCGTGTAAAGATAATTGGTAGTAAACTACAAATATTTCCCACATAGTTTTTGTAAATCCCAGTTTATATGCGTTTGTTTAGAACAAGATGTCATGCAAATTTTGGGCAGTATGATATTTCATGAAGCTCAAATAAGTGTCTCCAGTTGATTTTACAGAGGCTTTAAGAGAGTGTTTGCCTTCATAAGCTTTCCCTCTAATGCCCTTGAGTATCATTTGATGTCAAATGTATTTGCAAGTTTATACTCCCTCCGTCCCAATTGAAACTACACACTTTGGATTGGGCACGGGAATTGAGAAAGTGTTTGTGGAATATGTGTTGTGGGTATGAAAAGTGAGATAAGAGAGAAAATGCGGGGTAGGGAATAGTGAGCGGATAGTTTTTGTGAGTGGGGAAGTGGGTCCCATTAATAAAAAAGTATTATAAATGTTCCGTTTTTGGAAGTGTGTAGTTTGTATTGGGCCAAAAGGGTAATATGTGTAGTTTCAATTGAGGCGGAGGGAGTATTTTACAACACAGCAAGGAAAAAATATTAAAAATTAGGTAAAGAAGCTTTCTGAAAATCAAAATGAGGCTTATTTTAAAGGAAAAATTGCATTTTTGATCACCCAACTATTGGCCATGAGTGGTTTTGATCACCCAACTATTTGTTTTTGCATTTAATGGCCTGAACTATTTTTTCTGTGCTTCCGTGATCACTAGAACTAACTTCATCCAAAAAATTTCGTTAACTCTCACCCTTTGCTTATCCCTGTGCCAATTTTTTGAGGATAGAATAGGAATACCAGCTTTTTCATCAACTCGCTTTAGTCATCCTCTTAATCAGTTACATCGTGTATCAAAATAAAAATAAAAATGGTCATGGATTAAAATTGAATTATATTTTAAGGGATTTTATATTTTCTAATTTAATTTATGATTTTAAAATAATATTTAATTGTTTTTTCTTGAAAGGTAAAATAATATTTATTTAAAAATTATACTAATATTTGATATAAGTACCTTTTATACTAATATTTGATATAAACCCAGTATTCCTATTTTACCCTAAAAAAAAAGGCATGTGGATAAGCAAATGGTGAGTTAACGAATTTTTTTGGATGGAGTTAGTCCCAGTGATCATGGAAGCACAGAAAAAATAGTTCAGGCTATTAAACGCAAAAAATATTAGTTGGGTGATCAAAACCACTCATGACCAATAGTTGGGTGATCATAAATGCAATTTTTCCTATTTTAAACTTTCAAAATAAAGTACTCCCTCCGTCCCATTTCAAGTTTCACCAATTACCCAAATGGATGTCCCATTGATTGCTTCACCATCTCCTAAAATGGAAAAAACATGGGGCCCACTTGTCATACCCACTAACTTTCCCCTCTCACATAATTAAAATGTAGACCCCACTTGTCATAACTACTAACTTTCCCCTCTCACACATTTAAATTGTAGGCCCCACTTGTCATACCCACTAACTTCTTCCCTCTCACAACCTTTCTTACACAAATAGCTTTTCTCACCAAAATGGTGAAACTTGAAATGGGAGGGAGGGAGTATGTAACAATGCAATGACCGCAGTAGTCACAATTTCTCAGTTTAGATGGAAAGTTAAATACATTAGCTTAGTGATGGCAATGGATATGATTTAAATGTATTTGTGTCTATTTCCATCTTCCCCTTATCAAAAGCAGTCTTTGTACAGTATGCAATGCTATGCATTTCATCTGACTGACAATTTTTGGGTTCTACTACATACTATGGATAATTTATGTATGAACCTCGTGTCCTCTTCAACAATCTATGAGGCACCCCCGTCAGCAAGGATCAGACATATCCACGGAGACACATAAGATGCCGCATACTCACTTGTCTCTTTTTGCATGAGTTTACAGCAGTGCTCTGTAGCTGTCACATCAATTTTTTGTAACGGGCTCAACTCCAAGTACACAAATAAAATCAACAAAGGTAGATTTAAGGGAGCAGATGAACTAGCTCAATCAAATCAATAGATCAATTCACGAAATCACAAACAAGAGCAGAGACTATTTTTGGGACGATTTTCTGATTTACTGGGAATTGAAATACAAAACAGAAATGAAATTACAACTATGGAAATTAAGCTATGAAACTAAGATAAACTAAGAAATGAGAAAATTCTTCAATCATCGACATTCTTTGGAGAAGACGACCTCTCTTTATATAGGCTCGTAGCACGTGATCCATGTGCAAACTCACATGGCCCATGTGATTCTGTTGTAACGGAATCACGTGTTCAATGCCAGCTCAGATTCACGTGCCATTGCTCCATGCGCCTAGTTCAACACTCCTATCATGCGCCTACTTCTTTCTATTCCTAAGTTGCATCTATTTGTAATTTCCCCTACTTTACTCACTTCCAATTTACACCATATGCGCCACTACTCCCACCATGCGCCAACCTCTCACTATGCGCCTCCCACCATACCACCATGCGCCTCCTTCCCTCAAGTGCCGCCTCACACTTTGCGCCTCCTTCCCTCATGCGCCGCCCCACACTTCATTTCCTACGCCACCATCCTTGTTTCTTGCGCCTGTGACATTCTTCTTTAGTTGCCACATATTTTTTCTTCAAGAGGGAGGTAAGTACCCTTGCTTGAACAGGTCATCTATATATGTACCCTTTAACACAAAGCAGATAGTAGATCAAGGATCAACAATGGGTGTTGCAAAAAAAGCTTCCCTCAGTCACATTTCCAGAGAATCCTTAGATATTGAACGCCTGGCACAATTCTACCAGGAGGTATAGACCACAGTTCAAACTGAATTATTAAACCTCGGTTCGGACAAAACCAAACCAAACCAGACCATGGTGGTTCGATTTGAAAGTTTTAATGGTTTGGTTCGGTTTGAGATTTATTTAGACCGATGACTAGCGGTTTGGTCTTTAAAATTTCTCAAACCGAACCATTTACACCCCTACTCATTGACCCTTATGAGTCGATTCTGTAACGACCCAAACTTTCCAACATTTATAATAATAATCCATAACCAGGATATCTCAACGTTAAAATAATTCAAATCCAACGTTAACATACAACGGCTAGTTTACTTAACCATAATTCAAAATAAAGCGGAAGCATAACTAAAATTCAAATCTTAACGGCTAGTACAACCCACTAGCTCTTTAACATAAAACCTAAACCATTGTCTTAAAATCCTTCATCATGTCGCGGACCGCCATGCTCTGCGATCTAACCTTTTCCACTACTTATTACCTGGGGAAAAGAATATAAGAAAGGGTGAGCGAACAATGTTCAGTAAGTTCATACGGGATCTCTCCGGGTACTAAGGAGAGATGACCGAAAGAACGGAGCCAAACAATATATTTCAACGAAAGGCTAACATAAATAAGCTTTAACTGTACCTACACGAAATACAGTTATCATATTCAAGGATTATGGCCCTAGTACAAGTTCGTCAATTCCATACTTTCATACGTCACCTTTTCAGGGTGTTACACCTTTTCAGGGTGTCGAGAGACCTTACACCTCCTCACGGTGCTCTCTCTTAAGTTCGATCATGATCATTAAGCCACTTCATCAAGCAGCATTTACGCCTAATTTTTTTCAATCAAATTAGACTATCTTAATTAGCCCTTTTCACTCAGACTAATTCTAGCTAAGCCCTTTTCAATCAGACTAAGCTAACTGCACATGTTTCAATTAGATACAGCCATATTCCACAAAGTATTCAAGGTACAAGAATACATAAACAATTTCAATTCACTTAGATACCCTATGAACAACACATATCACGGGTAAGATAATTCAAAAGACGTTATATCAACAAATGCTACCGACCATTAGTAGCTACACTTTGAAAGAATTAAGAGAGTCCTACATTAAAGGATGAATCTCAAATACTTAAGGAACGTAATCCCTTACCTTGGGTTGCGTTATTCCTCTTAGTGATCCTTGCGCATGAATCTACAATCATGCATAAAATACTTCTTAGGACAAGTAATACTATTTACTTCCGTCCCCAAAATACTTTTCTTTTACTTTCTTAACCTTACGAGTTTATCTTCTTAAACCCCTTTTAAGGTTGATATTCAATCTAGGGTTTGTTATACCCATTAATTGTATTCCCAAAATACCCTTTTTAGTTTACCAAAATACCCCTAGGGTTTCATTGTTTCTATTCCCAATTAATATGTTTTAGGATTGCTTTAACCCCATTAAAACACTATTCACAGCTTGTAAATTTACTATTCACAGCTTAATTCACTATTCCCAGATTATTTACTATTCATAGATTATTTACTATTCACGGATTAATATACTATTCACATATTAATTCACTATTCACAGCACACAACACACACTGATTTCACCTTCAAAAACACACACGCATAACACACACATACACACAGTCACACACAAACACACGCGCACATGAACACACACCCACACTCAATATTAACAAACCCTAATTAAACCCCCTCTTAATATCAATCTTATAAACCCTACTTCTTCATTAGGGTTAGGGTTTTAGGGTTTTCAATCCATGATCATACTTAACTAGGTGACAAAACGGAGAAATCGAAGTTTAGATGGTAGGGTTTTTTTTTTTTACCTTAATCGCTTCCCTCTTCTTCTTTCTTCTTCTCCTTCCCGACTTCTCTCTCTTTCTCTGCGGTTCCTTGTCTGCCGCCTCCCTCTCTCTCAATTCCCGTTCTTTTCTTTTTGTGTTATTATAATAACTATAGGGAATAAAAGAGGTTTATATACTAGGGTTCTCTTTCCCTAAAATAAAAGGATTCCTAATCTTTATTGGGTTTGAAATAACTTGGGCCCAAAGTTTAAATCCAACTCTTTAATTAACTAAGCCCAAAATAATAAGTAATTAATAAAGAGTTTTACTAATTAAAATAATTGGCCAAAAGGGCCGGTTATTACATTTTTTCCTCCTTAAAAGAGTTTGGTCCTCCAAACTAAATGTACCTTAATCAGAAAATAGGCCGGGATATGCCTCTCGCATCTCGCTCTCAAGATCCCACGTAGCTTCTCTTTCTGTATGGTTGCTCCATTGTACTTTCACATAAAGAATCACTCTCTTCCTCAGGATTTGATCTTTCCGATCTACTATCTTTACAGGTTCCTCGTCATAACTCAAATCAGCACGAACCCTTAGTTGTTTATACTCGATCGCATGACTCGGATCGGGAATGTAGTTCCTTAACATTGACACATGAAATATGTTGTGCACTCCAGCTAGCACAGGCGGTAAAGCTAACTTGTAAGCTACCATCCCAACTCGTTCTAAAATTTCAAATGGTCCAACATATCTCGGGCTCAACTTCCCTCGAATACCGAACCTCATAACTCCTTTTGTTGGCGAAATCTTCAGGAATACATGATCGCCCAGTTGAAATTCCAAATCACGCCTTCGGCGATCGGCATATGACTTCTGTCGACTTTGAGCAGTCAACAACCATTTCCTAATTTGTTGTACCTTATCAGCGGTCACTTGGATAAGTTCTGGTCCAGTCAACTTCCTCTCACCAACTTCATCCCAGCAAGTAGGTGATCTACACTTCCTTCCATACAATGCCTCGTACGGTGCCATTCCGCTACTAGCATGAAAAATTTTGTTGTGCGCAAATTCTACTAGCATCAAATATTCGTCCCATGTTCCTTGCCAGTCCAACGACGTAGCTCTCAACATATCTTCTAGAGTCTGAATAGTCCTTTCCGACTGTCCATCCGTCTGTGGGTGAAAGGCTGTACTCATTGCCAATTTCGTACCCAATGCTTGTTGTAAACTCTTCCAGAATTTTATTGTAAACCTCGCATCCCTATCAGACACTATCGAAACTGGTATTCCATGTAATCTCACAATTTCATCAATATACAACTTGGCCAATTTCTCTAACGAATCATTCACCTTAATCGCTAGAAAGTGAGCCGACTTCGTAAGTCTATCTACAATAACCCAAATTGCATTGTAGCCCCTCAACATCTTTGGTAACCATACCACCAAATCCATAGCTATATGTACCCACTTCCACTCCAGAATAGGTAATGACTGTAGTAATCCTGCCGGTCTCTGGTGCTCACTTTTCACTTGTTGACACACCAAACACTTTGATACAAACTCGGCTATGTCTCCTTTCATATTGTTCCACCAGAACGTCTCTCTCAAGTTTCTATACATCTTCGTACTTCCAGGATGTACGGAGAATCTCAAACAATGAGCTTCCTTCAAAATCTCCCTCATAATATCCTCATTATCAGGCACCCATACCCTAGATTGGTACCTCATGATTCCATCTTCTCCTACATGAAAGTCTTTTGCTTTTACCTTAGCGATACTCTCATGTACTTTCATTACTTCTTCGTCAATTTCTTGTGCTTCTTTAATTCTAACCATAAGCGTTGGCTGAGCACTCATTTGAGACAAATAACCCTTCACTAGCACTTCCACGCTTGAAATCTCAATGCGGTTCCACGCATTTTCCTCCTTAGAAATTAGCGTCGCTAGCGTCCCACGGTTCTTTCTACTCAACGCGTCTGCTACTTTATTAGCCTTCCCAGGGTGGTACAAAATCGTACAATCATAATCTTTCAATAACTCCAACAACCTTCTTTGTCGCATATTAAGTTCTTTCTGGGTGAATATATACTTAAGGCTCTTGTGATCCGTATAAATCTGACATGTCACCACATATAAGTAGTGCCTCCATATCTTCAAAGCAAACACCACTGCAGCTAACTCTAGATCATGGGTTGGATAATTCTTCTCATGGTTCTTCAATTGTCTAGATGCATAAACTATAACCTTATCATTTTGCATCAATACGCAGCCTAGTCCTTTAATTGAAGCATCACTATATATCATAAATACATCCGTTCCTGACGGTAACGCAAGGACTGGTGCGGACACCAATCGTCGCTTCAATTCCTCAAACTCCATCCACACTCATCTGACCAAACAAACTTGGCTCCTTTCTGAGTTAATCTCGTTAATGGAACTGACAACTTTGAGAAACCTTCTACGAATCTCCTATAGTAGTCAGCTAGCCTAAGAAACTTCTTATTACACTAACCGAAGTTGGTCTTTCCCAATTCACAATAGCTTCTATTTTTGTTGGATCCACATCAATTCCATACTTTGACACCACATGTCCTAAGAATGCCACTTTCTCCAACCAAAACTCGCACTTCTTGAATTTAGCATATAACTTTTGCTCTCTTAAAATCTGTAGTACTAACCTTAATGCTCTTCATGTTCTTCCTTGGTCCTCGAATACACCAAGATATCATCAATAAATACAATCACACACTTATCCAGAAACTTCTGAAATATCCTATTCATAAGTTTCATAAACGCTGCCGGTGTGTTAGTCAACCCAAACGGCATTACTACAACTCATAATGACCATACCTTGTTCTGAAGGCTGTTTTAGCTATATCATCCTTCTTCACTCTTATTTGATGATAACTAGACATCAATTCTATCTTCGAGAAGTAATACGCTCCACGAAGTTGATCAAACAAATCATCTATTCTTGGCAACGGGTATTGATTCCTTACCGTCACGCGGTTCAATTCACGATAGTCGATACACAAAATTCATCGACCCATCCTTCTTCTTCACAACAACACCGGTTCACCCCATGGTGATACACTCGGTCTAATCAAAATCTTATTCAACAACTCTTGCAGTTGCTCCTTTAATTCTTCAATTCTTACGGAGCCATTCTATACGGCGCCTTCGATATTGGTGAAGTCTCCGGTACCAAATCGATAGAAAATTCTATTTCTCTTTATGGAGGTATTCCCGGTAAATCCTCAGGAATCACGTCCTTGAAATATCTAATCACAAAAAGTGATTCTATGGTTACTTCCTTCTTGTGCGTATCACCAATGTACGCCAAGAATCCTTCACATCCTTTCTTTAAAAGCTTACGAGCCTTCATTACCGGTATAAGGTTCGATCGGGTTCTAGGTTTCGTTTCTTGAGAACATAACTCTTCTCTAGATAGTAATCTGAAGTAGACTTCTTTCTTTAAAACAATCCACATGCAGCCAACTAGTCCATTCCCAAGATTACATCAAATTCTTCAATGTCCTAAACTAATGAAATCAACCTCAAGTTCTTTCTCGTCCAATTTCAAGGGACACTTCCTATATATAGACGTAATAGATTCTCTAGTTTGAATATCCATAACTAAAGAATTCTCTAACGCCTCAGGAATTAAATTCGTATTCTTAGCCAAGCAATCATTTGGCACTTCTCATCAGAACCTTTCCCTTTGGCATCGTTCTTATTACCATCCTTTCGGTTTCCATGACCCTTACTCTGGTACTTACTTTCAGTACCGTCCTTCTCACGATCATCAGCAGCCTTTCGCTTATTATTCCCATCCTTTAGATTCAGTCGACTCTTTCTCAGTTGACTCTTCTTCTCTTCTCGCTTACTGCGATAACTATCTGATTCTTTCTCTACTATCCTTGCCCTATCCAACACTTGATCATAGGTTGGTATCATTAATGGAGCGATTCGTATCGGATTCGGTCGCTCAAACCAGTTTCAAATTCTCGAGCCTTTTGCGCTTCATCATCGAAGAGCGTTAGGGCAACTTCTAGCAATTCGGTGAATCTAGCACTATAGTCGTTCACCGTCATACTTCCTTGAGTTAGCATCATAACTCAGCCACTCTGGCATTTTGAACACTTTTCTGATAATATGATACTATCATTAGTTATCATGAATACGAGACGTTTTCACGCACTCTCATACTATAGCTCGTCTCTACAGACTAACATTCAATTTATAGGTCATTCACTAAATCACTGGTCGCTTCAACAGAACATCACTATTTTCATTAGTCGACTTTACTAGATTTGTCGATCGCTTCATTAGACCATTTCTATTTTCATCGGCCATTTCAATTGACCATAATCACTTTCATTGGTCGTTTCAATAGACCATTCTTACTTGTTCCAGGTTAACTCGCACGTTTAACACTATTACTCACGCCAACACAAGCATTGTACTATGCTTAATACTTTCACATAAATAGGCCGTCCCCAAAAGACGTAATTTTTACCAAAGATCGGTTTACTAGATTTCTGGTCCTTCCAATAGACCAATTCTACTTAGGGAAGTCATTTTACTAGACTTTACTTATTCATCGCAGGTCGATTCACTAGACCTACTTTCATTCACATTTTGGCCGTTTTACTAAGCCAATTACTTTTACTTTTGACCGTTTTAATAGGTCACTTTATTATTGTTTCGATCGTTTTACTAGACCAAAACTAATTTCACTTGCCCGTTTCAATAAGCCAATTATAGTTAAGGTCTTTTCACTTGACCCATACTTTCTCGTTCTAGACTAGCACACACGCTTTAATATTTAAGAACGAAACACTAAACAAAGCCATTTGCTTAGAATAAATCATAAACTTTTATTACGAGGATCTTCTTGGAATAAAAGTAAACAAAACAAAAATTCTAGTATTTTCTATAACTAGAACTAACTATCAATACTATGAATGATATAAATTCTATGTTCCACTTTTCAATCATGGACAACTTCCTAGGCCTTCCCCTAGGTCTTCCACTAAGCACCTTTGGATTCTTCTTAGAGCCTCTTGGTCTACCTCTGGACCTACGAACTGGTACCATTGGTGGTTCATCATCATCAATTACAATTGGGGTAGATTCATTGTCCCCAAGGTTAATTTCTACTTCCTTGATCTCTTCTTCAGCTACCAATTATCTTCCTTTGGCGCTTTATTGCCTACGGGGGTTGTTGGTTCTGACTCCCTAGCTCTTTCTTCCTTTAAGTCTTTCAATTCGTAGTACCACTAGTACGCCCGTTCTCGGGTTTCATGATAGTACTTTTCATTCTGAGTCATGGTCTCTTTGACTTCTTCTAAGTCTTTGCGAGTGCCTAGCAATGCCTTCCTATCTCGCATTCACTTCCCTAGTATAAAGCTTACTTTTGTATTTTCAGCTTCCAAGTCTTCAGTTAACCTCTGAATCTTGAGTGTCTACCTCTGGATCACTCTTTTCTTAATTATTCTGTGTTTCAAGTTCATCTTCATGTTTCTTCTAAGTCCATCCAATCAAGACATAACCATTATCAGTAACATATACTTAAAGGTATATGACTATAATCATCAATTGCATAAGCAACTTAAAAGAATGACATTCTAGTGTAACCCTTCAAGTTTCACTCCCAAAGTGTTCACTTATATTCCTCATATCTCTCGAGGAATTCTTATCTTAAGTTCTTTTCTAAAATAGTAAGTTTCCATAATTAACTAGTTTGACTTCAAGCAATCTTAGTCTTCCTAAAACGCTCAAATCAAACATATTCAATATCAGAGTTCCTATCCCTTTTAAGCTCTAATACCATAACTCGGATACCAACTGTAACGACCCAAACTTTCCAACATTTATAATAATAATCCATAACCAGGATATCTCAACGTCAACATAATTCAAATCCAACGTTAACATACAACGGCTAGTTTACTTAACCATAATTCAAAATAAAGCGGAAGCATAACTAAAATTCAAATCTTAACGGCTAGTACAACCCACTAGCTCTTTAACATAAAACCAAAACCATTGTCTTAAAATCCTTCATCATGTCGCGGACCGCCATGCTCTGCGATCTAACCTTTTCCACTACTTATTACCTGGGGAAAAGAATATAAGAAAGGGGTGAGCGAACAATGCTCAGTAATTTCATACGGGATCTCTCCGAGTACTAAGGAGGGATGACCGAAAGAACGGAGCCAAACAATATATTTCAACGAAAGGCTAACATCAATAAGCTTTAACTGTACCTACACAAAATACAGTTATCATATTCAAGGATTATGGCCCTAGTACAAGTTCGTCAATTCCATAGTTTCATACGTCACCTTTTCAGGGTGTTACACCTGTAGACACCCCGCCTTGGACCTCTCACCCCGATTGCATACAAAGTATTTTTATTTAACTTATTTTCATTAATTTCTGTTACTTCGGTTAAGTTCCTAACTGATTCCGTTAGTTTTGGACTAAACTGCATAACAAAATTAACTTTAGGGTCATTCTGTCATTCTGTCATTTTTCACCCGCGGGCGCTTCCGGCACTGCCAGTGAGCCGCGCGCGCGTCCCGCCCCAAAAGCCGGACCCGCGCGCTTCCCACTTTGGCAGTAACGGATTGCACCTTATTTCACTCCCTTTTTTTATTTACAAACATCTTTTCTTGATCACAAAAACCATCTTTTTACATCCACATTCATCCCCCCTTTTTCTCATTAACTCCCAATCCCAAATTCTAAGCCTTTTCCCAAAAACTAATATTTCTTTCATTTATTATTTGATTTCTTTTATTTCTTTTATTTTTCTTTTATTCATTTATCTTATTGGTGATTGGCTCATTCCATTTCACATGGATGACCAATTTCCCTCCATCATTTCCCTCTCTTTTTTACCTATAAAAACCATCATCTCCTACCTTGGAAAAGGACCTCATTTTTTTTGGGACTTGGAACTTTCTCTCTACACAAATTCTATATCATTTTCCCTACACAAATTCTCCCAACAAGAGTTTTACACAACGAAACTCTACACAAATCTCTACACAACAACATCATTTTCAAGTCCAAGTTTGAAGTCTTATTTCTAAAGGTACAAGTCTTCTTTTTTTTTTTTTATTCTATTCATGTTCTAGTCAATGTATGCAATCCCCATTAATGGGACATGACCAACATGACTACTTCACATATTGAAGTTAGTTAAGGTTATCTCCCTACATTTTAATCTCAACTTTAATTCACCATGTTAATTTCTCTTCATCTCTTAATGTAATTCTTTAACATTACTTGGCACATGTAATCTTTATCATTAAATAAATAAAACAATTCTATTTTATTTCCCCTTTATTTCCCCTTTTCTTCTCATCACAATTGTTAGCACATTTCTATTTAATTAATTGAAGGACATGTAAATATTAGAACACCAATAGTAGCAAGACCCGCGTAAGCGGGGCGGAGTGGGTGTTTAAGTACTTCCCACTCCGTCACCTAACCCCCAAACCCTTCTCTCCCGAATCTCTGGTTTTGTACATAAATTAGGCTATTTCTAGGTTTTTCTTATGTTCCTTTAAAAACATAGGTGGCGACTCTAAACAATCTAAAACAAGTTAGACATCCTAGGATAATTCACCGCTCTAGCCAAAGCCGTGGTTCCCCGGGGTATCTACAGTGGTGACTCCGCTGGGGACTATAGAGGGTTAAACTTGCGTTTTCATTTTTTGGTGTTCTTTTATTCTATTTTCTGGGCATTCTGGTAAAAGGGGTAGGAAGCGCGCGCCTCCGGCCTTCTTGGCCTAAAGCGCGCGCGTCCGACCCTTATTACCAGAATCGCCCGTCTTCCTTCTTGTCCTTCAATTCCATGTTTCCGTGCTAACAAATTCTGCAGGGGAAAGTTTTCTTAATTAAGGGTCAAGGCAATCCCTTGAACCCACTGATTTGTAGGTTCTCACCTAGAAGCGGGCGCCTCTACCCTTCTTCCTCTCACGCGCGCGCCTTCCGAATAGGCAACCCGATGCGCGCGCTTCTGGGCGCATTCCCGGAACAGAACAGTGCACAGAAACAAAACAGAATGACAGTGTGTGGGCACCGGGCCTGCATACAATTTCTTTTACTTTCTGTTTATTTTTATCGGTCACACGGGTGATTCGAAAGTTGTAAATTACGTGCTTATTTGTTTTTTTTTTTATTTCCTTTGAAAAAAAAAAATGTTTTGTCACATGTTAGACCTCACACTACATGCACATATTCCTATCAACTGCTCACTATCGAGTCGCACAAGTCCAACCCCAAACGCGTCGAGGCCCGTCCTAGAAAGTTTCAAGCTCCACTCGACCTTGGCTCTTTCGAAGCGGTAAACCTCAGCCCGTGGCGTAGTTCATGACTACATGCCGGGGGTGACCTTTAAGCCTCATATTCAAGCCGAGCACAAACCACACAATTCTAGTCTAGGGTCTAACACTCTGTGACCAAGTCGGTTTTTCATGTGCCGAGATTTCCCAAAACTAATGTCTTCAAATCATACATGCCAACTTGTTGCAATGGACGAAATAAAACTCCGTCCCCAAAAGTGGTTATTTTGGACGAAAATAAAAATCCGTCCCCGCATGTATGATTTACTACATTAATTTAGTTTAATCCCGACACATGTAGGATTCACAAGCGTGGTAGAATCCGATGAGTATATGGGACCGCGAGATGGTCTATATACTAGTGTGACGATTCCACTATTTTCCTAGAAACCCCAAAAAGGACCACGTCCTTCCGACTTTGTAAATAAATAAAAAAAAGAGTCGTTTTTCCTTATGTGGTTGAGTCTTTTTCTTTGTTTGTGGGTTAATTCATTTTATCCAAAAGGTGTTTGTGGGGCCATCCTAAGATCAACCGTGTTCTCTCCATAGGTCCAATGGCTTCAAATGGCAACGACAACGGCATTCCCGTGTCCAACGAAGGGTTACTCAACATAATGAAATCAATGGGGGAACAAATGGATAGGATTGTCGAGGATGCCCACCGTAAAGACAATTTGTGGCAAGCCCGTTTCGATATCGACAAGAGGATTCACAAAGAAGAGGTTTTCGAACTCAAGGCCCGTCTTGATTATGAAAGAAGAATTCACGAGGAAGAGATTTCCGAGCTCAAAGCCCGTTTGCAAGAGCTCACCAACAGCAAAGCAAAGTTCAATGATAAAGCATGCTCAAGTGGCCCGACCCTCAAAATCTACAAAGGTACCACCAACAACCGAGTTTTCACTCCTCTCCAAGGAGTAACCCAACCCGAGGCATTTGAAATTTTGGTGGCAAGAGGGAAGATCAAACCTTTGGAGGGGTACAAGCCGAAGGCGATACTGAAAAATCATGCTCATGGTGAATGGTGCGGCTACCACAAGCATAGTGGCCACACTACCGAAGGGTGCTTCTGTCACGACCCGAAAACTAGGCTCTATTTTATTAGTAATAAATAATTATTATTTATTTATTTGCTCATTTATTCATTTAAATTATTATTTAATTAATGAATTATGTGTGCTTTGTATGTGTTATAATAATTTATGCCTAGCATTTTATTTGGGTCATTTGTGCTAGTGTAGTATTGTTGGGTCTTAATTGTTAGTTGGGAGTGTAGTTTGTGTTAGTAGATGGGGAGGGGGTCTAGTTGTAACTTTTTAAAATAATTTCCCTCACCTCCCTACTCCTTCCCTCACCTCCCCCATCCTCTCACTCCACCCCCCCATTCCCATTTTCCCAGCCAACTCTCCCTCTCTCTCTAGCTTGGGGTAAGTTTTCTTCCTTTTACTTCTCTCTTCATTTTCTTCCTCTTCCTCTCATCTTCTCTCATTTCTTAAAACGTGAAATGTGTTTAGATCGTCGATAGGATCGTAGGAAGCCAAAAAGAATTGAAATCCATCAACTTTGAGAAAATCCAAGTAAGTTACTTTTCCCCCATTTTGATGTTAAAATGTTCATATCATGTTCATATAATGCTTTTATAGTTATATTTGAAGTTTGGATGAGGTTGCAATTTATTTGGAATTTATTTGGGAATTATTTGGATTTTGGGTCAAAAATGGTGATTTATGAATGTTGGGTTTGAATTCTTGATTTTGGTTGTTAAATGTTGTTGTATGAGTCCTTTTAGACTTATAAGTTGTTTTGGTATGTTAGTACGCTAGTTAGAAGGTTGGATTTTGGTTGAAATGTGTTTTGGGTTTGAAAATGGAAGAAACCATGTTGTTCTTCCCGAATTCCGGCAGGCCAGATCATTGGGCGACCGCCCAAAAATTCCTGGGCGACCGCACAACATTCTGAAAGCTTTTGGTCGTGTTTGAGGATCTTTTGGGCGACCGCACATACCATTTTGGGCGGCCGCACAGTCCTCTGAAAGTTTTCGTTTTGTTGGTTTGTGTGATTGAGGAATGCGTTTTGGTCCAAATCTTGGGTGTCCTTCTATTTGACCTTAGTGAACATTGTAGTACACTCTAGTGATAGAATTGGGTCCTTTGTGATGAAGTTTGTGACGGAAATTAGTTAAGGGTTAATTGGGTCTTCGAACATCTTATTGAGGTATTGTTGGTTTGACTTATCTTTGTGATGATCATTTAGTATATGTTGGGGCATCTTATGATGTGTTCGTGATCATGTTCTAATAAGTGTAACCTTTTGGATTGTTGGGGTGTTTGGAATGGGTTCGTTATGAACGGGGATAAAGTGTGAATTGGCAATTGGGTACCTACGGTTTGATTAACCTTAAGATGTATTCATTTGGATTTCTTATTTGGAATTCCAGGCGTGATGAGGTGGTTGAGTTCATAGTCCTAGTTTATCTTTGGAGTAAATGTTTATGATCACCTTGGTAATAGTCATTGTGCTATTTGTGAGCGACCGTTTGGGTTGTGCTCTTTATGAGTAACTTGTGGGTATCATATTTAGGATGTATTTGGTACGTGCCTTATCTTGGAATCATTATGTTTTAATGGTCAATGTTGTTGGACTCTTTTATGAGAAACTCCTTGTGCTATTGTTGTTGAACTCTTCTTGAGTAATCGTTTGCGTCTTTTGTGGTGATTAATTGGTATGATTCCCTACTTTGGAATCAATGGTTGTTTATTGTGCTAGTATTTTATTACTTAGCCTTTACTTGAAAGTCCAGCTGGTATTTTGTGTGTGTTTGGGCGATGCGAAACATTATGATGGCACAGCCAAGTCCATTGTGATTGTTGACCATTGTTTTGCCCCCTTATTACCCTCCTCCAGATTGGCCTTGGATGTGAGAAGAGCTAGCTCCTTTGTGTGCATTTTAGCTTTACTTGGAGCATGACTTTGTGGCATGTCTCCCGTCCTTTGTGACACTTCATTCGGTTATTGGTTCCGGTACCGGGTTTCTCTTCGGCTTTCATGCTACTACGAAGATGGTTTGTTGATCGATGGGTTGATCGGCCGCTTCTGACCGGGGATTTCTCTTCAGCTTTCAGGCTATTATGAAGATGATGAATTGTGGATTATTGAAGCTGCGCAGCGACCTTTATTTGGTTCTTTCAGTTGGGTGAAACCTTGGCTATGTATCCACTTATGAGTGTTTATTTTAGCTTTATGTGTTGCATGTTGAGCTGGTCGTTATTTCCAACCGGTATGGGACGGTTGGCGATAGGGAGCCTCTCATTTGTTGTTATATGTTTATTTGTATGATTGATTATTGGATGTTACCGTTCGTCAGCATGTCACTTATTATTCCGCTGCTATCTGTCTTATATTAATTGCTATTGGTCATTGCATATTAGCATGTCATGTAGTTGCATTAGTGACTTACTGAGATTTATTCTCACCCCGTTTCTTGTTTCAAATTGTTTTCCTTAACCCCCCCAGGAGGAAAAGGATTAGGATTCGCGGATCGAGGAGGACGTCGAGAGGATTGAGATTTTGGGGCAGGTTGTTATGGATCGGTTTACATTATTTAAATGTATAACCTTTTGGGGATAGTTTTACCATTATTGACGTCATTAAGAATTGTATATTTTATTCTTTTTGGTATAAGCTGTGGAGCTTATGTTAGATGCACTTTGTTGATTTAAACTTGGATTTGTAAAACCTCGTGTTATCATCTTTTGGTTCAAAATGGAAATTTTAACTTCTATATTTTAGAGTTTTGGTTTTAAGTCGACGTCCAGCTCGCGGTCTCGGGCCCGCGGGGTCCGGGGTTGCGACAGCTTCCTTCTCTGAAACATCATCCAAGATTTGATCGACAACGGCGAATTTACCGTGGGTGAAGAGCAACTCATCAAAGAAGTGGCTTGGTTTTGAAATGGGGCTTCAACAAAGAGGACGACGACAACAATCTCCGTTTCTCTTTCTCTACCTAGTAGTAGGAATAAAAAAAGTAAAAAAGAGTCAAAAGTCCTCTTTTGTGTGCATTAATGTTTTCTCTCGTCCCATGTTAAGTGTCGAGTCTTCTTATCAAATAAAAGTCGTTCTTGTCCTTATACACTCTTCCAAGTTGTTCGATCTAATTCTTGGCAAAATGATGAAAAAAAAATGTCTAAACAAGTTTTAGAACAAGGCCATCACTTGAACGCCTAGGGGCTAAACATCGACGCCAACATCAACGACGAAGCCAAGACAAACAAGGTGGAACAACAATCATGAAGAAGTCAAGCAAAGTTTTCAAAAGTAATACTATTTACTTCCGTCCCCAAAATACTTTTTTTTTACTTTCTTAACCTTACGAGTTTATCTTCTTAAACCCCTTTTAAGGTTGATATTCAATCTAGGGTTTGTTCTACCCATTAATTGTATTCCCAAAATACCCTTTTTAGTTTACCAAAATACCCCTAGGGTTTCATTGTTTCTATTCCCAATTAACATGTTTTAGGATTGCTTTAATCCTAGTAAAACACTATTCACAACTTGTATATTTACTATTCACAGCTTAATTCACTATTCCCAGATTATTTACTATTCACAGATTATTTACTATTCACGGATTAATATACTATTCACAGATTAATTCACTATTCACAGCACACAACACACACTGATTTCACCTTCAAAAACACACACGCATAACACACACATACACACAGTCACACACAAACACACGCGCACATGAACACACACCAACACTCAATATTAACAAACCCTAATTAAACCCCCTCTTAATATCAATCTTATAAACCCTAGTTCTTCATTAGGGTTAGGGTTTTCAATTGATGGAGAAAATCTCCCTCTAATTAAATTAACCTAGCAAGTGTACTAGTTACCGATGTAGTAGTATGCACAAGCAAGGGTCGAATCCACAGAGACTAGATTGGAAAACAAGAATGTTTAAAAACAGAAAAGTAAATAGTGGGGTTTTGGTTTTTTATTTATTTATAACTACTAAAGCAATAACTAAAATTAAACTAATAAGACAAATAAAATCAAGATTAACGAATAGATTCACAAATTGGATTTACAAATACTTTCACTCTATGCTATGCTCCTACTGACAAAATCAATCTCATTCTTGGGTTCGTTCACAAAAGTAAGAATTGGGACGGTTCGGTCGCCGGATTGCAATTCTATAGCTCTATTTTTGAAATACCTTCTATTACGGCAGTATAACAAGCGAAGAACGCGTTAAGATTTTAAGAACATATGAACCTACACTATTATGATTTCTATTACGGCCTCAATCAAGTGTAATTAACAAAATAGTGGTCAACGTATCAATGCCCGAGTTACCGCAACAATAGATACCCAAAAATTCTAAAGCCAATTTATATCTTAACATATAATTGAAACTAAAGAATTTATAATGAAGAATATTTTGATAAACAAGAATAAGAAAGAATGGAAGAATTAAATCTATAGTATAGAGATCAAGTATTGTTACTACCAATTCATGAATCTAATTATTTAACTACTAATAATAATAAAATCAAGAACAATAAATAAATTAAAGAACATCAAAACCTGAATTAATTGATGAATCATTGATTACAATCCTTGAATCTTGACTAAAAGTATGTATAAAGTATCCCTAAAATAAATTGGATGGAGTGTTATATTTATACTAGGGCTAAGGAGGTGTAAAAATTAGGAAAAACCTAGGATTCCTTGTTGAAAAAGAAGAAAATAAGTGCTGATGGCCGAATTTCCCTAGGCGCCCCTGATATTTTTGATTTTCCAGAAAAGCCCTTCGAAAATTCCCCAAAGGTCCTCCAGAAACTCCAAAAATTCCAGAAAAGTCCTTGGAAATTTGGAAATTACTAAAAAGCCCAACATATTTTGCATAATTCCTCAAAGGTCCCTGGAAAATTTCCCTAAGGTCCCTGGCTATGTGTGCGCATAGGGTATGCGTATGGAGGGTCAGCAGCTTTGCTGGAAATTCTGGGTTGTGCCTTGGTGTTGTACCAATTGCTTCGCGGGTTGTACCTTTTACGCACAAACTTCCGGAGGCCATAACTTCTTCATACGAACTCCGATTTGGACGTGTAAACTCTCGTTGGAAAGCTATTTTCAAGTACTATCCAATGGACATGATTAATTAGTGGTCACATCTCTTTATATTTATGTTCTAGTTCGTTCTTTATCCTTTCTTTTCGCACTTTAATGCCCATGAATCCGTGCATTCTTCCGCTCCTTTCCTATACTCATAAACACTCCAAAAACCATTAAAACACCCAAGGTTGAGCATCTAATAAGTCATAGAATTATATGATTTTTATGGGTAAAAACTCATCCATCAAATACCCTCAAACTTATCTTTTGCTCGTCCTCGAGTAAAACAAAACAAATATAAAACTATAAAACTACAAAAAACTAAAAACAATAAAAAAAAAAAAAAGGGATGTTCTCTATATATATGGGAGTCGTTAGCCAAAAGTCTCAGGGTCCCTCACAAAAGTGCCATTAAATAGGTACCATTGAAAAACCAAATTGCAACACATACACACTACTAACTCATTTGATTTTTCACCGCAGCATGATAGGATGAGTGAAGTGGTGATCAATGCGACTAAAATAAGATTAGTTTATAGGATAACTTAAGTTAATGCTCTTATTCCAAAAATGATGATGAAGATACACGTAACCCAATCAAGGACACTCATAATCATGTATACACAGTTGTCAACCCGGTTACCGATATTGAAAGAACATATGGCATAAAGTTTTAAGCACAACAAACGTGCGAGGCTAGGTTCACGGTTACAAATGAAGGTAAGGACATATGAATTTAAGAAAGTGGACTAAGAAGTCTTCTACAATGTGTACATCCTCACAATATGTTAAACTCTCTGCTCACCATATTCTCACACTGTCTCACCCCCAAACTTGAACTTTTATATAATTACATGGGGTGAGATATGTTTCCCTATTTCTGTGGCCTTTTCCAAATCATCACTTCAATACATTAGGGGACAAGCATTTTTTTTTATTTTTTATTTTTTGAATTTCAACCTACACAAGACAAATGTGTGCTTATTTAATCACTTTGCACACTACTCAACGATCACACTTTTTTTTTTAAGTTTTGCTTGCCCCTTCCTTTCATTACATATACCTATTTCATAATTTTGGCCATAAACCATAATTCCCCAAATCATTCTCCCAATTTTTAACCATAAATTCCCATCATTTCCTAATCCACTTCCTCGTCAAGGTGTGTATAATCTATTCTTAGTGCAAAAGGGTAGGAAATCGGGTATCAAAAGAAGGTGAACGCCGGTCTTTAATGTACCATTCTTTCATCCATTGCTAGGCTCAAACGGGTGTTCTAGCGATGATTTTATTTAAGTGACTAGATAGACAAAATAAGGTCAAGAAAAGGGTTTAGAAAGAAATGCCATAAATACCGAATAACCTATTGACTTGTTATTGACAACCATGCAACAATGTTCTAGGGTCCCCGAACATACACCAAGTGATCCCATAAATTATTCTTAAGTTGATAACATGATCATGAAAGTAATGTAAGTGAGAGGTGGTGCAATCATGCCTTTAGTAGTGTTAATGCAGTCCCAACTCTAGGTTAAACAATAGCACCCGCAATGGCTAATAAAAATAAACCCTCGGATCATCACCGACTATGGCCAACATCCCAAAATATAACGAGAACAAAATTTTTAAATTTTCTATTTTTTTTAGGGTGATAACTATATACACTCCCCTATAAACCCACAAACTCGGAGAGATGCCTACCCCCAAACTCAAAACATGATATGTCCTCATAGCATAAGGAACTAAAACATGCTTTGGGTTCAAAGAATGGCATGACACAACAAAACAAAAACAAAAGCAAATAAAATGTTACCTCGTTGGGTTGCCTCCCAACAAGCGCATTTGGTTAAGGTCGTTAGCCCGACCGTTGCTCGGTTTGGATTTCACATTTCTTCCTTTGGCCCACTTTGCATTCTCGCGGGTCCTTATCTTCAGCTCGATCCCCATGTATATTCCCCTTTTTATTTTACCATTTAGTACCACAGGGAATTTTTTGCATCTTCGTTTCTTGGGCTCTTCCACTTGTGGCCTCTTACCACCTTTTTCACCCTCACAGAGAGGAGGGGGTACCAGAAAGATGACCAAGTTTTCTTTAGAATGAAGGTCCTCATCCTCGTTGGGAACTTCCATACTATCCCACTTCTCACCACCATATAAGGTAAACTCAAGCTCTTCAATGGCTAACTCATGCCATGTTTTCTCCACCGTTTTTGTTTCCTCCACAATCTCTGTACAACCACTCGCATTATCAAAAGAGGAACCATCTTTAGAGTCAATATTGGAGATTTCATAGACAAAATTCTCCTTTGCATCTTCCAAAGGTTTCTCTTCGAGTGACTCATCCGTAGAGGAAACATTAGAGATTTCATAGACAAAATTCTCTTTTGCGTCCTCCACGGTTTGCTTTCCATATTGTGGTGGTGGTTTAAAATATGGCTCAAAAAATGAGTCATAGACACACTCTTCCCCATCAGCATTTAGATACCAAACCAGGGTTGAAGGTTGCTCTTCCACTTAAGTCTGTATAGGAGTAGTATCCGGCTCACGGTTCCTCAACATCTCTAACATTGTGATCATGTGTTCATCCATCCTATCCATAGTCTCCTCACATGCTTGTTTTAGAAGTTGTGGAGGTATTGGGGCACAGTATGTTAACTCTTGATTATTCCAAGTCATGTTTGAATGATTTTCTCAACCTTGACTATAAGAGTATGGGGGAGGATCATATTGGGGTTGCCATGACTCGAAATAATTTCTTGTTTGAACCTGTGGATAATACTCAGAAAAATATGTCCTAGATGGACAATAATTAGTAGCATGAGAATAAGACCCACAATTCAGACACGACTCATACATGTTGTACTGGTTCATTCTATGAGTCTTTGAGTATACAATAAATAAATAAATGCTAAAAAAAACTAACTAAAAAAATAAAAAAATAAGAAAAACAAAAGAAAACTATTTACACTACCTAAACAAACTTGTTAACCTAATCAAGCCCCCGGCAACGGCGCCAAAAACTTGATGGAGAAAATCTCCCTCTAATTAAATTAACCTAGCAAGTGTACTAGTTACCAATGTAGTAGTATGAACAAGCAAGGGTCGAACCACTTCGACAAAGTAGATCGAACCACTTCGACAAAGTAGATCGAACCACCCCTAAGGCTTTCCGATCCATAAGATCCCAGTCTTCCTGTTGTTCGCTTTCCAGCTTGACTCCTGTTAGAGGCTTATAGAGATCTTTATTATACAAGACATCCTCTATTTGCATCCTCCAATATCCATAGTCAGACCCATTGAATTTCTCCACCGCTTGTTTATCCTTGCCCATTCTTGATTGCTTGATAAACCCCTTTGATTGTCCAACCAAAACTCTTGATACCAGTTGTTGTGGAATTAAGCCCTTCCCAACCACACACTCAAGCAAATCGCAAGAAAACCCCGGCACCACAAACAAGCACAAGAAATAAGAAACCCAAAGCAAAAGACAAATCGAACACAAGAAATTGTTTACCCAGTTCGTCAATATGTTTGACTACGTCTGGGGGCACTACCAAGCCAGGATCTTGCACTATAATATGTAAATATGGAGTTACAATGAGTATGGGGGCGGAACATTGCTTATATAGAAAACCTAGAATAAGACCTAAACCTAAACATAAGAGAAATCCCGTCAAAACTGCTATTTCCCGAATTCCCATCGGGGTTACCAAGCGCCCGCTTGGGGTTGGTCAGGCGCCCGCCTGAATTAAGCCTTCAGAATCCGCGAACTCACTGCCCACTGGAGCGCCCGCCTGGTGTATACCAGGCGCCCGCTTGGTGTGTCCGCCAGTTTGACCTCCTCTTTGTTCCTTAGAAGATCTCTATTCCAACAATCTCCCACCTAGAGATCAACCGCATATACAGCCCCGTATCCGTCTTCAACTCATCCTTGGTGTCTTCCTAGTGCTCACCTCGATCATGGTAGTGCCGTCCTCCTCCCCTATTCTCCAAGCCCCGTTGAAGCTAAACCCAGCTTCAACTTCACCTTGCTTGAGAAACCTGGAGCCTTTGCATCTGATCTACACTCACCGTTAGATCTGCGCAGCGGAATATCCGGTCCTGGAGTATGTCGTTCATCTTCAGTGACCCCTTGACCTTGGTCATCACGAACCGTGCCGCTCCCACCCGAGTCTAGAATATCCATGCGAATCTCCCTCGCATCACCGTATTCCTTAAACTCCCTGAGCTCATATTCCCCACCATTAATAGACCTCAAGCATTTATCCTTGAGTCCAATCCGATTCTTCACCAAGGCCTTCCACTTCTTATACATCCTGAAAGATTCATCTTTCCATTTTAAGAAGTAATCCCAGACCTTCCTTGTCGAATCATCAATGAAGGTCATGTAATATGACACACCACCCCGAGAAGTTACCGGGGATACCCCCTTCTCACCCATGTGACCCAATCGACAGTGCCACAAATCCGTATCACCCTTGGCTGACGCCACTGCGATACTATCCTTGGTGTTTGTCAAATACAATCTTCCTTCCCTATTACCCCGAGCGATCTCACAATCCTCCTTGGTAATAACCCAGTTCCTGCAGCTAAAAGTTACCATGTAACCTTCTTCACCCAGCTGCCCAACTGATATCAGGCTCTTTTTCAAACCCGGAATGTGACTGACCCCGTGTAGATGTATAACCTTCCCGTCCGATGCTCCTTTTCTGACATCCCCCTTTCCCTTGATTTCCAAAGGCTCGTCATCCGCCAGATAGACCTTACCGAAATCACTGGAAGTGTAATTTTCCATCGCCCCTGCATGCCCGCATGAGTGGAATGATGCCCCCGAATCCAGCACCCATGATTCTAGCGCACTACTAACACTCAGAATCAGTACATCGTCACCTTCGATTATCACATTCGCCGATTTATCCCCTCGCATGGGACAATCCCTCTTTTAGTGTCCTAACTCCTTACATTGATAGCACTCTACCGATCCTCTGGCAACCCTTGGTCTTTGTTTGTTCTCCGTAGACTGATCCCCACCCCCGATTACGCTTTCCCTTGACCCTGTTCTCCCTTTATTGCTAGAACCTGGTCTTCCCCTACTAGTTGTAGCCAAGACCGATCCCGAAGTAGACGGTGTCCCCAACTTCTTTATGCGATTTTCCTCGCCCAAGAGGAAGTCCTTAACATCATCATACTTCAATTTGTTCTTACCCTCTGAAGCATTTAACGCTGTAACCGTTCCGCTCCAACTTCCTGGTAAAGACGCTAGCAATAAACACGCATGAACCTCGTCACCGAAAGTAATCTCCAACGCAGTCAATGAGTCTATAATATCCATAAACTCATCGATGTGTTTAGCTATGGATCCTCCCTCTTGCATCTTGAGACTACCCATCTTGCGTATCAAATCAACCTTATTTGCAGCAGATGGAGTTTCAAATCTCTCAGTAAGATAATCCAATAGCTCCTTGGTGGTTTTTGCCTTCCTGGTAGTCTTCGCGATCCACTTCGACAAAGTAGATCGAACCACCCCTAAGGCTTTCCGATCCATGAGATCCCAGTCTTCCTGTTGTTCGCTTTCCGGCTTGACTCCTGTTAGAGGCTTATAGAGATCTTTATTATACAAGACATCCTCTATTTGCATCCTCCAATATCCATAGTCAGACCCATTGAATTTCTTCACCGCTTGTTTATCCTTGCCCATTCTTGATTGCTTGATAAACCCCTTTGATCGTCCAACCAAAACTCTTGATACCAGTTGTTGTGGAATTAAGTCCTTCCCAACCACACACCCAAGCAAATCGCAAGAAAACCCCGGCACCACAAACAAGCACAAGAAATAAGAAACCCAAAGCAAAAGACAAAACGAACACAAGAAATTGTTTACCCAGTTCGTCAATATGTTTGACTACGTCTGGGGGCACTACCAAGCCAGGATCTTGCACTATAATATGTAAATATGGAGTACAATGAGTATAGGGGCGGAACATTGCTTATATAGCAAACCTAGAATAAGACCTAAACCTAAACATAAGAGAAATCCCGTCAAAACTGCTATTTCCCGAATTTCCATCGGGGTTACCAAGCGCCCGCTAGGGGTTGGTCAGGCGCCCGCCTGAATTAAGCCTTCAGAATCCACAAACTCACTGTCCACTGGAGCGCCCGCCTGGTGTATACCAGGCGCCCGCTTGGTGTGTCCGCCAGTTTGACCTCCTCTTTGTTCCTTAGAAGATCTCTATTCCAACAATCTCCCACCTAGAGATCAACCGCATATACAGCCCCGTATCCGTCTTCAACTCATCCTTGGTGTCTTCCTAGTGCTCACCTCGATCATGGTAGTGCCGTCCTCCTCCCCTATTCTCCAAGCCCCGTTGAAGCTAAACCCAGCTTCAACTTCACCTTGCTTGAGAAACCTGGAGCCTTTGCATCCGATCTACACTCACCGTTAGATCTGCGCAGCGGAATATCCGGTCCTGGAGTATGTGGTTCATCTTCAGTGACCCCTTTACCTTGGTCATCATGAACCGTGCCGCTCCCACCCGAGTCTAGAATATCCATGCGAATCTCCCTCGCATCACCGTATTCCTTAAACTCCCTGAGCTCATACTCCCCACCATTAATAGACCTCAAGCATTTATCCTTGAGTTCAATCCGATTCTTCACCAAGGCCTTCCACTTCTTATACATCCTGAAAGATTCATCTTTCCCTTTTAAAAAGTAATCCCGGACCTTCCTTGTCGAATCATCAATGAAGGTCATGTAATATGACACACCACCTCGAGAAGTTACCGGGGATACCCCCTTCTCACCCATGTGACCCAATCGACAGTGCCACAAATCCATATCACCCTTGGCTGACGCCACCGTGAAACTATCCTTGGTGTTTGTCAAATACAATCTTCCTTCCCTATTACCCCGAGCGATCTCACAATCCTCATTGGTAATAACCCAGTTCCTGCATCTAAAAGTTACTATGTAACCTTCTTCACCCAGCTGCCCAACTGATATCAGGCTCTTTTTCAAACCCGGAATGTGACTGACCCCGTGTAGATGTAAGACATTCCCATCCGATGCTCCTATTCTGACATCCCCCTTCCCCATGATTTCCAAAGGCTCGCCATCCGCCAGATAGACCTTACCGAAATCACCAGAAGTGTAATTTTCCATCGCCCCTGCATGCCCGCATGAGTGGAATGATGCCCCCGAATCCAGCACCCATGATTCTAGCGCACTACTAACACTCAGAATCAGTACATCGTCACCTTCGATTATCACATTCGTCGATTTATCCCCTCGCATGGGACAATCCCTCTTGTAGTGTCCTAACTCCTTACAATGATAACACTCTACCGATCCTCTAGCAACCCTTGGTCTTTCTTTGTTCTCCGCAGACTGATCCCCACCCCCGATTACGCTTTCCCTTGACCCTGTTCTCCCTTTATTGCTAGAACCCGGTCTTCCCCTATTAGTTGTAGCCAAGACCGATCCCAAAGTAGACGGTGTCCCCAACTTCTTTATGCGATTTTCCTCGCCCAAGAGGAAGTCCTTAACATCATCATACTTCAATTTGTTCTTACCCGCTGAAGCATTTAACGCTGTAACCGTTCCACTCCAACTTCCTGGTAAAGACGCTAGCAATAAACACGCATGAACCTCGTCACCGAAAGTAATCTCCAACGCAGTTAATGAGTCTATAATATCCATAAACTCATCGATGTGTTTAGCTATGGATCCTTCCTCTTGCATCTTGAGACTACCCATCTTGCGTATCAAATCAACCTTATTTGCAGCAGATGGAGTTTCAAATCTCTCAGTAAGATAATCCAATAGCTCCTTGGTGGTTTTTGCCTTCCTGGTAGTCTTCGCGATCCACTTCGACAAAGTAGATCGAACCACCCCTAAGGCTTTCCGATCCATGAGATCCCATTCTTCCTGTTTTTCGCTTTCCGGCTTGACTCCTGTTAGAGGCTTATAGAGATCTTTATTATACAAGACATCCTCTATTTGCATCCTCCAATATCCATAGTCAGACCCATTAAATTTCTCCACCGCTTGTTTATCCTTGCCCATTCTTGATTGCTTGATAAACCCCTTTGATCGTCCAACCAAAGCTCTTGATACCAGTTGTTGTGGAATTAAGCCATTCCCAACCACACACCCAAGCAAATCGCAAGAAAACCTCGGCACCACAAACAAGCACAAGAAATAAGAAACCCAAAGCAAAAGACAAAACGAACACAAGAAATTGTTTACCCAGTTCGTCAATATGTTTGACTACGTCTGGGGGCACTACCAAGCCAGGATCTTGCACTATAATATGTAAATATGGAGTTACAATGAGTATGGGGACGGAACATTGCTTATATAGCAAACCTAGAATAAGACCTAAACCTAAATATAAGAGAAATCCCGTCAAAGCTTCTATTTCCCGAATTCCCATCGGGGTTACCAAGAGCCCGCCTAAATTAAGCCTTCAGAATCCTCGAACTCACTGCCCACTGGAGCGCCCGCCTGGTGTATACCAAGCGCCCGCTTGGTGTGTCCGCCAGTTTGACCTCCTCTTTGTTCCTTAGAAGGTCTCTATTCCAACACCACCTCTGTCTCTAAATGAGTATCTAAATTTTATTTTGAAAGAGATCTGAAAATGTCAACTTTTTGTACACTTTGGTGGCAAAGATTCATATATAATCTTGTAATTTCCTTTCCAAACACTTAGTTTTGCACGTATAAAGAGCCCGGTGAAAAAAAAAATTCAAAAAAAATATATTTAGGGATAAAGTTATGCCAAAAAAATACACTCATTTTGAGAAAAAGATTTCTTGAAAATAGACACTCATTTAGGGATAGAGGGAGTACCATATAAAAAATTATGCATATATGCTGGTGTAATAAAAAATGTACGGATGTTTATAGCAACACTAAAAAATACTCCCTCCCGTCTCAGAGTAAGAGTCTCCTTTTCCTTTTTGATCCGTCCCAGAGTAAGAGTCCCATTCCTAAAATGGCAAAGAATCTTTACTATTCACCCGACTCATTCCCTCTCCTATTTTACTTTTATACTCACAACACCAATTAATTCACTATTCTCTCCCACTCATTTTCTCTCATACTTTACATTTACACTCACAACATTTACCTCACATCCAATACTTATTAATAAGGGTGCAAATAAGGGGGAGACTCTTACTCCGGACGGATGGAATACTAAAAAGGCTTGTAAAAGAGAGGAAAGTACATGTAGTAGGTAGCGGGGTATTAGGAGCACCGATCGTCTTTTTCATAACCAAAAGATTACTCCAGAATTTAGAACATTCAGACACACGGAGTGAAGCTCGGTGAAAAATGGCAGCGGCAGTGGGAGCTTCCGTCAACCACATCTCTCGTGAATCCTCCGACATAAAACGCCTCGCTCAATTCTACCAAGAGGTCTTTCTCTCTCTCTCCCTGTCATTATCATCATCATCAACTCCCTGTTAACCTCTGCTGTTTTAATGTATGTATCTATGTACGCAGGTATTTGGATTTGAAGAGGTAGAAAGCCCTAAATTCGATTTCAATGTTATCTGGCTGAAACTCCCTCCTTCCTTCTATCTTCACCTCATCGAAAGAGACCCTAACACCAAGCTCCCAGAAGGTCCATGGAGCGCCACCGCCCCCGTCGCCGACCCTAAAAATCTTCCCAGAGGTCATCATATCTGCTTCTCTGTCTCCAATTTCGATTCCTTTCTTCAAACCCTCAAGGTACTCTTCTCTTTAATTTTACCCTATATTGTGTATGTTCTCTGATTTTGCTTTACAAAAAGTCTGCCTAATTTGTTAAATTTCACTCATTGAACCAAACATTAATCCATAAAAATATTGAATTTTGTAACAAGATGTAAATTTGATGGCTTTTTGTCAAAGTTGAATCAAGCCAACCACTGAAAAATGAAGTTTGAATAATTTTCTCCCAATGAAGGATTTTTATTGCAATCTGTTCATCTAGTATTAATATTTTAAGGATCATTATTTTGTATAGCCAGAACCAGCTTGCTGATAGCTAAAAGATATATTCGTCTGTACATATATTGTGTGTGCGTGCGCGCGCGCAATTGTGTTTTACTTAATTTTCATTTGATATCTAGTTTATGACTGTGAGTTTCTTGCAACTTCAAACATTGTCTTGGTGAAATACTTCTAAGTAGTAAATAATGTTACTCCGTACCATATACTTTTATGAAGTTATGATGCTTTCAATTCGAGTATGCTCAATGATGAAGATAAGCTGGATGTTGTGGATTTTGTTACCATAATTTCAAGTATAAATTCTCAGTCTTGGTTTTTCCAAACGAAGATGGGGGAGAGGGACGTTGTGGATTTTGTTACCATAATTTCGATTATTAATTCTCGTCTTGGTTTTTCCAAGCGAAGATGGGGGAGAGGAGTGTATATAATGATTCCTTAGTTCTATCATGTTTCAAGGTAGCTAGTCAGTTCCCATTTTCTTCTCCAACGTACAACCTATGATATGCTCTATCTATTCCATTATCTGTTTCATACTACCTCCGTCCCAACTCAATACGCATCTTTACTGTTTGGCACAATATTTAAGGAGAGATTATTTATATTCAAAAGTATTGTGAGTGGAGAATAATGAGTGGTTGGGAGGAAGAAAGAGAATGAGTGGAGAATAATGAGTGGTTGAGAGGAAGAAAGAGAATGAGTGGAGAATAATGAGTGGTTGGGAGGAAGAGAGAGAATGAGTGGAAGATTATAAAAATAATAAAAAACTTTCCTTTTTTGGATTGTGCACATATCAACGACACCCACTTAAAAGGTAAGTGTGCACATTGAGCTGGGACGGAGGTAGTACTTGACTTTTTATATGTACTACTAAAGAATTCACATTTTTTTTAAAAAGGTTGCAGTTTTTAATAATTTTATATTAAATAGGCTGAAAACAATGATTTCTTATGCTCTTAGGGGCACTTGCACTTTATGGTTTGGCGGGTACCACTTTAGTATTTGTCATTTTAAATGGAGACTCATTACACGGGGTAGGATAGTATATAAAAGACCTTCATGCTATGCTTGCCATTACTGGTACTTTTACCTCTTTGTGCTTTCTTCATTGAAAAATGATTCTCTAAATGTTTGATTGTTGCTTGTTAAACCTATTTCCTCTCTCTGTTGGTGTACTGCACGCTAATTTTCCATTGTCGTGGAATGCAGGAGAAAGGAATTGAGACACATGAAAAGATGCAACCAAATGGAAAGACCAAGCAAGTATTCTTCTTTGACCCTGATGGTGAGTTGCATCACTCATGCTAGTTTAAACTTCACCTTTCAAAAGGCTTGCTTAAATTTGACGAGTTGCCGCTTTGTGTCACTCTCGCTAAATACATCTTCGATTGGTGCTTCAGTAATACTAATTCAGTATACTCCTTCCGTTCCATTTCAAATTGCAAAAAAATCGATATTAGGTCTCCGACTTATAATTGCACAAACACAAAATAGTACTCCCATTGAATGTCCACTTTTGAGTTTTAGGAAAATTTAAGGAATTTGACGTTTAGGCATTGTTTTGTAGCATATATACTATAAACCCTTAGGGCTCATTTGGTTGCCGGATAAGGATTAGCAGGATTATTAATAAGGGGATTATTACTAACCTCATTATTAATCCTTGGTACTAATAATCCTTATCTTTGCAGTAATCTCGCGTTGGGTACCATCAGGATTAAAAAACGTTGATCCCATCTTGGCTTAATCCAACGTTTGATACAAACTAATTTGAGCAGGATTATTTTTAAATTTTCAAGAATACCCCCTGTTTTATTATAACATAAAAATCTAACTTATGAATGATGGTATATATATAAAACTTAACTTCACCGTCCATGTTATAAAACATAAATCATATTGAAGTTCAAAAATAAATAAGTAAACTCAAAGCTTTTTTTTTTTTTTTTTTTTTTAAAGAGGATCGATAGTGGTTCCCCACTTACCCCCTTATAATAATGATGTCCTAGGAGGCATGGGAAGGGATCGAACCCGAGACCTCACACATTGTGAAGTTTGGCTCTACCACTGAGCCACTCCTTATGGACTAGTATCAATCATCTTAAAAAGAGAAAAATTTCAAGAAGCAGCTAACTAAGTGGGACGAGAAGATGAGATGAATTTATCCAAAAGTGCCTTCAAGGATCGCATCCACCATTTCGAGACGTGCCCATACTTGTCAAAGGCGAAAGGCGAGAGGCGGGCGAAAGGTACCTGAGAGAGGCGAAAGGCGAGGCGAGAGGCGGGCGCCAAAAAGGCGAGCAAGGTGGAAAAATAGGAACAAATAATTGAAAAATGTATATACACATGCAACATATAAAAAGACTTGGTAAATCATGTTAATGATAGGGACTCAATAGGAAATAAGCCAAATGAAAGTTTGAAAAGATCAGGGGACGGAGAGGTGAGCTTAGTGTAATATATCGTCTTCCCAAAACCAAAAACGACGTAGTAAGAACGTAAAAGAGGAGAAAAGTAGAAAAATATTATCTGAAACTCGTCGAACTTGCCTCGTTGCCGCTGTCTGGTAGACGTCGCCTCTCATCGCCGCCATCGCGTTCGTTAGAGTCAATCGATCGTCTGAGTGATCGATTTGGTTCACCGACCCTTCTTCTTTCCTCTTGTCCCTTTCTTGCCTCGTCTCGACTTCTGGATTTGTCAATTTAGTCGATTGGAGGGCTAGACTAGGGCACTCAATTAAAAACGAGAGTGAAAAAATGTCGTACTTTCATTAATCACGCCTTTCTCACAAGGCGACGCATCGCACGCCTCTCGCCTCACCCACAAAGGCGACGCCTCACCTAAAAAGGCTACCATGCGCCTGCCTTTCTGCGGAGAGGCGATAACCTTGAGAGGCGACCAAAAAGGCGAGGCGGGCGACGCCTTTGACAAGTCTGGACGTGCCTCATCATCTTCCAAGCCACATCTTCCAACCCACAAAAATAATCAAGGAGCTGAGGCTTCAAAGACAATAGTCAACCCTAAAGGCTTAAACATATTGTCAAGTTCCTGCTTTTTCTGAATTGAATCTTTTTCATGGCCCATTTTTGATACCATATCTTCTGAATGGGTGCAACTTGACTCATTGCAGATGAACCTTGTTCCAAATTCTTGTTCATCTCCTTGGCGATTTCTTCATTCATCCTCTTACGTTTTCTAGGCTCGGGTGTTCTTTTTTTTCTTAAGAAGCTTATCTTGAGTGATACCTGAAGAACCTATGTCATCAAGTCCTACATCGGGAGCATCTAAATCATGAACATCCACATCCATATCAACTCTACTTCGTTGCAAATCCTCAGCAACATCAATAGGGTTTTCAGCGAACTCTCCACTCGCACGATCATTGCTCCATATCTCACACCAATTATGGTACAACGGGAAGGACTTCTTTTGCATTTGGGTCTTTCTACATATTAAAAGAACAATATAATTAGACTATATAATGATAGTTATAAATATGTGGAAAAATATGAATACTAAAAAAACCAATAAATGACATGAAAGCCCAAGATTCTGATCACGTAATACCTTTATGTACTCTTTCCATACAAATTCAGAATCATTTGTTACCATGCAATCACTTGTGCTCCAATTGCATCCCGAAAGACTTAGCATTGTCGATATGGTGCCATGTATCCTTTTCCACATTTTGGACTCAATGTGTGGGTTTGCTTTTAAGTTCACTCCGGGTTGTTTCTTTTGCAAGTCAGCATCAAGCTGCTTGAGATAGCCAGGCCGGAATGAAACTCCATCAGGCCTCCAAAATGTGTTGTTGGTTTCTTTAAGGCAATTTATTAACGACTGCTCTTCTTTGACAGTCCATGCACGTCTAGTAGCACCCGCTGTCTTTACAGTCCCTTTCTTTTAGCATATGGCAACTTTGGACTTCTTACTTTGAGATTCCATATTCATAACTACAAATATAAATAATGACAATACATGTCTATTATATCAATTATAGTCCAATCATGTATAAATATTCATCGTCATTAGATGCGTAGTAATAAACATTCAAAATCAAGAAATGTTTCAAGATTAAAGATAGAGAATTATTATCTAAACATATAAAGAACCAAATTAACAAGGTACAACACCATTTAGTTTGCCCCTCCCCAAGCTTCATATATTTGAGTACCTCATTGAAGTAATTGCTAATTGTTTGGCCCGATCTCCTGAAGTTTTAAGATGTGATTCTATTTTTCTTATGGTGTGCAAGGATGGATAAGAAAGTTGCTACTTTTTCCTCTAGAGAAACATATTTCGAAAAAGACACCCCTTTATCTCTAACCAAATCACAGAGGACAGTGAACGTGTCTCTATTCATTCGCAAGTTGTTGATGCATGTCGTGTCACATTCTCTAAGCATCCTATCGAGTTCCTCAATTTGCTTGGGAATCTTATCAATTATACTATACGAAACATTGTCCTTCAAATATCCATTGTGAATCATGTAGGTGGCTGCAGTTGTCATCATCATGTAGAATGTGTGCATTGGGACGTAAACAACATGCATTGCAATAAAAACTGCCATCTCCTCCTCATTAGTACTTGAATTCATATCTATATAACACATAATTTGATAAATATCCATTATTAGAAAATCAAAAAAGCAGACATATAACACATAAGTGGATGCCATGTGACCCACTGGCTTTTTTGAAAGAAAATTACTGAGCAGAAATCTTGGATATATTTTGGTGATTGTCAAAGATTGATGCTGCTGACTTAAATGGTAAGGTATGAGGCTTTTTCTGATAAGGCTAGAGTCAATATGTTACAAGTACTCCCTCTGTCCCGAAAGAATAGTTCATTTCCCCTTTTTGCTTGTCCTAAAATGTTAGTCCCATTTTTAAAGTGAAGACTTCAAAATCAATGAAATTCTAAACCTAAAAATGTAATTAAAATGTTTAAAAAGTCAAATGAGACTATCATTTTGGGACGAGGTGAGTATAATCATGTTCTTCCATCTAGCATTTCTTATCATGGTGGAGGGTAAGAACATGAAAATTAAATATTGCATCTACCCCTAAAGTTAATCTTTATTCATAAAACAACTTGGCAGAAGGAGGCCAAATAAGCAAGAATAGAATTTATTGATCAGCAACTCACTTATTCACACAGTCAATTCATTAAACAACTCGCATGCAAAATAATAGTGATTACCAACATTAAAACTTTGCTACTAAGGCATCTATTCTGATAACTCAAACTTAATCAAGTTTAATTGCATAAAAAGCCCAAGATTCTAACAAGTGGGTAATTGAAAGCAACCAACCAAAGACAATTCAGATCACAGATATAATAAAGAAATTATAAAACACAGAATTAATCCATGGATAATGTTACCTGATTTCCTACCGAACCCTTGTTTAAACTCGCTTACTCCTGCCATTATTGAGATGAAAAACATAAGGTCAATTTCTCCTGCGAAAAGAAAACAATACAAGAAGAAATCTGACTAAAGAGATGATGAACTCACCTTAGGAACAAATCGTCTGAGCAGAGCGGAGGAGAAGCACAAATTGTGTTGGGTTTCTTCGTCTATTAAACAGCGCGAAGCGGGGCATGAGCGCGAAGTGGGGCATGATAGGGATAAATTTTTAAGCCCAACGTCAAATAAGGAGGTGATAAATAATAACACCCCATCCCCGGTATAATTAAGGAACGGATTAGGCCGTAATCCCACTAAATCCGCTTAATTATACTCATGCCTAATTGGCTACCAAACGCTCGGCAACATTCCTTAATAATCCTAATTATAGTTGTCTTGCGTTAAGCCCCCAAACCAAACGGCCTCTTAATGATCACGGCATATAACATTATAAGTACAAGAGTAAACCTAGAACATTATGATCACCAAGGAGCATTATGTATTTCACCAAAAAGTTTTGGGACAATTTTTTTAACAAAATGACGTTCATTTTGGAAGGAGGGAGCAACTTATAATATTTTTCTTATCAATGGGGCCCACTTATCATACTCCCTATAAAACCCCACTTATTATTCCCTTCCCAACTTATAACCCCTTCCCCACTTTCCATACTCATAAGTCCTTAATAGAACTTTTTTAAATTCCCATGCATGACACTTTTTTGTGCAATACGAAATGGTACGGAGGGAGTATGATTTATTTTTCTGCTACTTTGTTTCTGTATTGAGTATAGGTTAAGTGTGGCACCAGATTGCAATATATTACAAAGCATCCATCTACGGTCATCACAATTTCATTTTATATCTTCTCTCTTGTGCAGGTAACGGATTGGAGGTTGCTAGCCAGTAGATTAAGCTGCTTTCTGTGCGCAATGGTGAAAATAATGTAGTGTACTGATGTAAAATAAGTGTCCGACTGTACCTTGTGTTAAGAAAATGTTACATGTACTGTTTATAAGTATGTTTAAATTATTTGTGCTTGTTTCGATCTTCTCGCCATCAAAACTGTTCTTGTACGGTATGCATTTCATCTGAGTCTAACATTTCTGAGTTCTAATAATTTACAATGATTTGTGCCCGCCTTCCATCTACCCCTATCTACCTTGCCTCATTGACAAATATCATTTGTCTACATTAATGCAGGATTCGTTTCCTGAACTTGGTGAAACTATGATTGATAGTTGGTTCCCTTATTATAGTTATAACTTATGACTGGATATTGTAATAAACTTGCTAATTTTCCTCTTCAACAACTTATGTGGCACGCCTGTCACTAAGGTTCAGTCGTGGGTGTAGCAAAGAAGCTTCTCTCTTTTCACATTTTCATAGAATCCTTAGATATTGAACGTCCTGCACAAATCTACCAGGAGGTGATTCTCTCCTCTCTCTCTCTACTCGTGTGGTCGTATGACTTTATGATTACTTGTTGTCAATAAGACTGCAAAACTGGGATTTGCACCCTAAATTCAGGCACAAGTTGTTGTGGCCGAGACTTGAACGTCAAGGCTGCGTTCAATGCTCTTAAGGATCTCCCAAGAGGTCATCATATCTGTTTCTCTGTCTCCAATTTCGACTCTCTTGTTAAGTTGCTCAAGGTTTTTCATTTATGTTACAGTTATGTTTTATGCAAGACTATTGTCAGTTGTTAGTCTCATCTCCTTTCACATTCTTCCTGAAATTAGTTACCCTTTTTTCTTTTTGCTTTGTTTTGGTAAGAAATGATTCCCAATTGGGTAACTTACTAAATTTTTATCTTTTACAAAAAGTTATTTGGGGCCTGTAATCCTGTTTTAGCACTTTTATTCGTAATCTGCACTTCATATTGTGGCATCATCAAAACTTTACTGTCGTCTCTCAGTTCTACACCAATTTACATTTTGCCACTTGCACAGGAGAAGGATGCATGCGGGACCTAGACGATGCAAGAAGACTCCAGTTTCTTTTTGGATCCTGATGGTATGTTTCCACAGAAGGGCTGTTTTTTTCTTGATGTTTCCCTGTTGTCATGCGTATGCTAAGAGTATGTGGTTCAATAAAACGAATGCCTACTATTATCTTCTCTCTGTTTCCTAAAATGAAAGTGGAGAACAATTGAAGCATATTGAGAAGATAGTATTGAAAAGGTAGTACTGCATAGGTTTTAGCTTGGTTTAGTATGAAACAAAGATAAATTTAACAAAAGAAAATGATGTCATGACCATCTAGGTATCTCTCTTCTTATCTTCCCATTCTGTTGCGCTGGATTAATTGTTGTACAGTACAACTTAGTTATTTTTTTTGGTACCCAGTACAACTTAGTTATATACTCCCTCGGTCCCGGAATATTAGTCCCTCTTTTTTTCGTTGTTACTATGAACAAACTTTGAGCAGTTATTTAGGATACTTTTAAATATCCTAATGAAAATTTATAACTTGTTATTGATACACCATAATATATATCAATGCCAATTTTTAGATTCTTATGAAGATGATTAAAAGTAGCTTAAATTATTGCTCAAAGTTTGTTCATAGTAACAACGAAAAAAGAGGGACTAACTTTCCGTGATAGAGGGAGTATGTTACTTACAGATACCTAATTAATTAATGTGCTCGTCCTCTCATTTGTGAATGAACGTTATATGTAAAATGGCGAGGCAAGACGTGCGTTATTCTCTCAGAAATGAGGAGATTCTGTATTTATTCTGCAAGTTTATCGATGGAAATTTATTTCTCCATTGTCACATTAATACATACTCCCTCTACCCTAAAATAACTGTCCATTTATGTTTTTGATCAAGATCAAAAGTGGATCACGATTCTGGTACGCAGGGTGATGCGAACATGACTTGGACAACAAATCAACAGCTCAACAAGGAAGCTAGTCAAGCACCTGAAAGTCTGATGACAAGATCTCGAACTAATGAGATGAATAACCGCAAATTGCAGTTGGTAACCCAAACTTTCCTCAGTTTACTATCCGGTTGCCAACGTTTCAGACTTGGTAATCAGACAAGAAATGTTAAATTTTCGTTGCAATTTACCATAAAAAATGACGATCACTGCACAATTTAACGAGTTTTTTTTTTTTTTTTCCACAGCATCTACTGAAGTTCTAATAATTTTCAGTTTTGAAAGGACTTGAAGCAATCAATAAGCTGTATATAGAAAACTGAACATAAGAGGCTGGAAAAGAAATAAAAATGAACTAGACAAATGGAAATTGTCAGCCAGTAATGCAATGGATAAGACTATCAGTTTCTCATTCGAACTTTTAGTAACTCAAAATTTTTGGATTTGATTGATTTGGGTCACATTTTGGTTTTTTTATTTTTTTTTTTTTTTTTTTTTTAATTTAGCAATAGTGCATAGATTTTTATTTTATTATTATCATATACAGTATATATTTCTTTTGGTCTCAAAGGTATTGTTTGTAGTCTGTTTTGGTATAAAGATGGATAGGTTTGCATGGGTCATTTGTGGACCCTCTGTAACCAACTTGCTGCATGAACCTCGTTTCCTCTTCAACAAACTATGAGGTACTCCCCCTTCTTATCAAGGATCAGATAACCCCATTACTATATATAGAGATTCGGAAGGTGTCGCATACTAAATTGTCTTTTATTGCAGCTTTTCTCATCCCGAGCATATAAATATGTGTTGATTGAAACCACCATGATAGCAGTATCATCAAAGTTGAGCAATGGGTTTAGCCAAAGAAGCTTCCCTCACTCACATCGCCAGAGAGTCCTTAGACATTCAACGCCTTGCTCAATTCTATGAAGAGGTGATCATCATCCTTCCTTATTGTTATTAGTATCAACTTATTGAGTTAGTCTTCTGCAAAAAAATAAAAAAATAAAATAAAAAAATTGCATTATTCATGTTTTTCAATCCATGATTTTCTTGAGAAATTGCACTAAAATTATTTGAAAAATATGGTGCGCAGATATTGGGGTTTGAACGGATTGAGCATCCTAGAGGTTTCAACCATGAGGTGTTATGGCTGAAATTAGGGTCACTGAATTTCCACCTCCTGGAGAGGGATCCCAACACCACTCCTGCTGAAGGTCCATGGGCTGCCTCCCACTCGGATCTTCCCAGAGGTCATCATCTTTGTTTCTCTGTCTCCAATTTCCACTCTTTTGTTCAAACCCTCAAGGTATGATCTCCTTCACTTCCATCTCTCCCTATTTTGTTATATATATACTATGTGTGTTTGCGTCCCTCCGTCCCATTTTATACTTCAGAAACTTCCTTTTTTGGGTGTCCCTTTTTATACTTCAAAAACCCAATAAAGAAAGTTTATAATATATCTTAATTCGATGGGTCCCACATGTCATACTCGCTAACTATCCACTAAATACAGTACTCCCTACCCCTACTTTCTCTCCCCTACTCACTTTCTAAACTCAGCTCTACTCCACTTTTTATATTTTATAATAAAAATCATATTCTTATTTCTTGTGGCCAATTTTTTTTGAAGATTAAGATGAGACGGAGAGAGTGTGTGTGTATATATATTCAACATCATTGAAAAGCCTGAGGTGAAGAATCTAACTTATTTATGATTTGGGTGCGTAGGACAAAGGGATTCAGATGCATGAGAGACCCCGACCACATAGGAAGACCAATCCTGTTTATATCGTTGATCCTGATGGTGAGTTCACGAAATGCATGATTTTCCGTGGCAATTTAGTTTGCAGACTGGTTTCGAATAATATAGTACTTTTCCTTAATTAGTTTTGTAAAATTCAACTCAAATTGCAGTGGAGATATTGCTATATTTATGCATGTTTCTATTACGCAGGCAATGGATTGGAGATTGTGAACAAGGATGACGTGGAGCAGTAGATTATCACGGAAGTTTATGCTAATAATATGGTATGTAATGGCGCGCTCAATAAAATAAAACAGTCGAGAAAGTTTATGGATCTGAGGTTGTGAGACTGCAAGCAAACTTGAGTGAAGTAAACGAGTTTTTATATATAGGTTGTTTTTGTATCTGCATGTGTTTCATATGTCAGAAATTAAATAAACACACACACGCAGACCTACTGTGTGCGAACGATATGTAAAATTAAGTATGTAAGAATGTGCCTTGTGTTAAAGAAAGAGAAAATGTTATGTGTAATTTTAATGGCTATGTTTATATCATTTCATCCTCTACAGACAGACAATGTTTAGAGTTGTGATCTCCCGTTCTCAGCATCAATGTTTGTGCAGTTATCGCATCAATTTGTGGACCAAATTTTATGACTTTATTATTGCCAGTGTTAATATAATAATGAAATTTTCTAAGACAGAGGGACATAGTACTCCCTCCGTGTTAAATAAAAAGTTTCATAAAATTATGGACACAAACAAAGTTGTTACAAAATGATTAGATGCTGTGTTTGTGGATTCTAATAATTATTTGTGAGATTAGTATTACGCATATTTTATAAGTTACTCCTCTTCTAAAATGAATGCTCATTTCAATAAAATTTCTCTCAAAATAAATGATTTGTTTGCAAATAATTTTATTCCTATTTTTTGACCAATTTTTTTCTTCCTCTGTTTATGATAAACTAGCAAAATAAATGAATTGAAGATGGGTGGGGTCTTTTGTTTGCTTCATTTTATTTAAACTGGGTACAAGATACATGTTGTTATTTGAATTATCAAATTTGTACTCACTCCGTTTCAAAATACATGACGCTTTAGGAGTTCAATTTTGTTTCAAAATACTTGACATTTTACTGATTCCGAGACATTTTTGCTCTTATATACCAATTATACCCTTGTTCATTAATTGCAACATATTTCTTATTTAAGCATTTAATTACATAGATAATTGGACTCTTTTAGGGGTTCTACTATTTACACAATTTTTTTTGTGTAAACAACTTCAGGAGTTGTGTAAACACTCCATAATTACCTTTTTGAAATATTGGGCTTTGAACCATGTTAAGTACTAGGCTATTGGAGATGGGCATAAGGGCAAACCCGTCCGGTCCGGCCCTTATTTTTCACTAACCCGCGGGTTAACGGGAATGGGCCCGCCCGTGGCGTGTGAGCCCGCGGGCTGGACCGGCCCGGCCCGCTTCTTCAATGTGACTTAGGCCCGCCCGTGCCCTTGGGTTTAACCCAAAGGGCTTGAACGGGTTTTCTTTTTTTCTTTTTCTTTTTTTTTTTAAAAAAAATATGGAAAAATACAGAATTTTATAAAAAAAATGTTTAAAAATATTAAAGACTTTAAAATTTAATTTATAATTTAGTAAAAATATAAGTAGCCTTTATTCCTTTAATAATATTAGTATGTTATTAAAGAAAATAAAAAAAGTGAAAAAAGTTTATAATTGTAATGAATAAATTTTTTAAAATATAAACATACTCCATTTTGAAAAATTATAATAATTAAGTATATACTATAAATAATAAATATACAAAAACAAATGTGAAACGAACTACACTTTTATAAATTCAAGCAATGACAAAACAACAAAATACAATGAAAGTACAATGCAAATACAACTAAATGAGACGCTCCAATAGCTTTGGTTCCAATTTGTCTGAAAAGTCGAATTTGTGCGAATGACAAGCTTGTTTGAAACGTCAAACTTGTTTGAAAAGTCAAGCTTGTTTGAAAAGTCAAAATTAAGTCATGCATATATCTTTCTTGACAACAGTGTGTGTCATTAAGGATAATCTTCATGATTTGAATAAATGAAATAAAAATTGTATCAACCAATGGGTTGATTTAGTGATCAATAATGAGAATAAGTCTCTTTAGTTGGATCACATTCCCTCATTCAAAAAAAAAAAAAGGATTGTTCAAACACATGGTAATGATAAACAAAGTTATTGTTATTGTCTCATTGAATGGAGAAGTTGTAAACCAACTTTTAAATGAGATAATGAGGATGAAACACTAATGCTTATAGTGTGTATATAACATGTGTTTGTACACAATATCCACCTTGTAAACTAATATCAAATGGTGTTGATGAAAGAACTAATAACACTATTGCTATATTTAGGACTAACCCAAAATGTGGGGAGTGAGTCTACTTTGGAAATTAAATACCTATTGAATAGGTTACCCCAAAAAAGCAATGTAAATTCCATATGAAGTATGGAAACGTAGGCCTACGTACACTTGTGAATGTGGGGGTGGTTCGCAAAGTAGAAAGTCAAACATCAACAAAATAGATATTTGCGTACAAGATGGTGGAGTATGTAAGTAATGAGTTTTCATTGGGTTGTCATATATTATTCATTGACATTGAATATATATAAAACCAAGATTGAAATAAATGAAAATCATGTACTGATGTCAAGTTCATGAAAAATGAACAAATGATACTTTGAACGAAATAGATCAAAGTAAAGTGTGAAAGTTTGTAAAGTCACTAGATGAGTTGAAACAAGCACAAAATAATGACATCAAAGCTTGATTTTACCATGAAAGAAAGTGGATTAATAAAAAATGACATGAATGAAAATGTCATAGTGTTGATTAAATCTATCGAAGATATGTTGAACTTGAAAGAAGTTTGCTAATTTGACCGTTGGATTTAAAACTTCAAGAAGAACTCATGAATTTGCATTAAGCAAGTTATGATATAGTTCTTAAAAGTTTTGAAAAGGTCAAGAGATGTGGGTTTAGCGGATGTTATCCTTGAAGTGAAAATTTCTAAGAAATCTAATTCTTGAGAAATTAGCAAGGATATTTTGCAATGGCTCGAACCTAATATTCATGAGTCAACATCTATTGAAAAGTAAAGCTGATGTTGTTTTTTAAGTTGAACACTCGAGAATTATTGGAAGTCTAGTGAATTGGTACACTAGTAATCCTAAATATATAGTGAGAGTACTAAGGTACTTGAGATACAATCGAGATCAAGGATTACTCTACACTAGACATTTATCGATATATGAAGGATATAGTAATGCTACATGGATATCAAATATCCAAGACTCAAGGTCTACAAGTGGATTTGTATTCACATTAGCAGGTGCAGCTATATCATGGAATCTTCTAAACAGATTGTTATAGCCAGATCCACGATGGAATCTGAGTTTATAGCCTTGGACAAATGTGGGGAAGAGGCTGAATGGCTACGCCAATTCCTAGAAGATATTCTAAGATGGACAAAGCCAGTGCCACCAATCTGTATACACTGTGATAGTCAATCAGCAATTGGTAGGGCACAAAGTAACATATACAATAGTAACAGTTTCATCTTCAAAAAGTAACACTTTTTACTGTTAAATGTTACAGCAGTTTTGCAAGAAAATTTAAATAGTTTGATAGTTTATTGTGGTTCAAAAAAATAATATTTGAAGTGTAACAGAGTGCATATATGATTATAATTTTTTATATAGATGAATGTAACATTTTTATTTAGTAAATGTCATTTTTTTCTTGAAAAAAAGAGTAAAAAATCATGTTTATAATCGGGTTTGTATCTCAATTGTTACTTTCTCAATAAAAATTGTTACATTTGAGATATAGTGTTACATTTAAGAATATAAATTGTTACAATTGAGAAAAAAATGTTAATCTTATGTTAATTTTTGAATAAAAAAAAGTGTTACATTTGAAAAAAAGGGTGTTACATTCCTATATAAAAAGTGTGACATTAGTTTATTTGTCAATCTTTATGTTATATTTAAACTATTGCAGCAAAATTATGGTACATTTTGAAGAAAAAAAAGTTACATTTCGTTATAATAAATGTCACTTTTGTTGGGAGGAAAAATAGTTGGGGGGTGGCAAAAAAAAAAAAAAACTCGGCAAAAAAAAAATAAAAAATAAAATAGGGTCGTCACTGCGGCGGTTGCACAGGAGACCAGCTCATTGTTCTAAACTTATCTTATGTCTTGTGAAACCCTGAAGCGTTTGAGGCTGGTGAAAACTTTAAGTCGTTTTAGGCTTGTGAAACTTTAAGCCTGAAAGGAACGACCCGACTTAGAGAAACGGGCTGGAAGGCCGGTCCAACACGCCCCGACCTGAGTCTCGCGTACTGGACCAACCCGGCAAAACCTGGACAGGCTAGCCCTGAAAGCATCTTTAGGCAGCTCGTTGGACCGAGCTGGGAAGCCAGAGCCACGAGGAACCGAATAAGGATTCCAAAGACCATATCGCCTCGTTTGACGGTCAGCTCGTTTGACCGAGCTGACCACTTGATAGCCAGAATTACTCTAAAAGGCCCCTTCGTCGGTGCGCGCGGACACACCCGATTCAAGGCCAGACTCCGGGACACGCTTGCTCGATCAGACGAGCTCGGACTTGTATCCGTCCCCATCACGATTAGGAGAATTAAAGGCCTGGCCCAATTCTCTGACAAGGCCCACTGATGACTTCTAGAAGCGTTGCCCTAATACAAACTTGGTGAGTCATAAATATGGATAAGCACAAATTCCTACGTTCAAGGAGCAGAATCTAGGTGACAAGGCATTGATCTTAGGGTATAAATAGAGCCCTCACTCAGAGGGGCAAAGGTTAAGCTCTCTAACCTCATTCTTTCTCTCCAATTTATTCACCCTAAAGCAGACTAACTCATTCTCACGTCGGAGGGCCTTCGCCGGTGAAGCCCCGGCTGAGTTAACGTTTGTTCATCTATTTCAGGCTAACAGACATCCAGATATCACGCGGGTCCGGCTTAACTGATTGAAATTTTTGCATGGTCAGTTTGGTTCCATTGCCGGGAACCGTAGTCTTGTTAGCCTGATTTCTTTCGTTCTTGAGGATATTTCCATCCGATTTTATCCATGGTTTTAGAAAACCCAGAAACCATTCCCGGAGTCTTCATTCCTCCCGGAGACTCAGAACCTTATCGGCCCGCTCCATGTCCAAATCCAGAGAACCGCCGCACGACCCGCTCTCAATCCGCTTTGCTGGTTCAGCAAAACCCAGGAGTCGCCGGAATCACCACCGCAGCCGCCGCCGCCCCGGTGAATGTCTTAAATCCGATTGAGGAGATTCCCTTCACGGAGAGCCACCCCATCCACGTCGGCGGTCATATAGATCGGAGACCCCCTCCGATGACTTATGCGCAGTGGACGGTCGAAATCCCGCATAATGGAGCCGGAACAAGCGGTGTCAATAATGGAGCGATCGCTGAACATGCAGCAATGTTGAATCGGAGGTTGATGTTGCTCTTGCAAATCCAGGAAATCTATGATGAGCTGGCAACCTTAGGTCCGGAACATGTCGCCAATCTCCCGGTGTTACCCGTTGTTCCCTTGGCAAAGGAATATCCACCTGTCATTCCCGTTCCCAGCGGAAGTTTGCCAAGGGTAAATCAGATCCCACCGACCACTGTAGGCGCGCACAACCTGAATGGGCAGGAAGAAACCTCAGGAGCAAGGAATGCGGTGCCCCGAGGACCGAGCCTCTTGGAAGAGAGAGAGATTTACAAAGAACGACATGGAGACCAACCACCTCGATTTCCCCATACTTCTCAACATTTGACGCACAGGAAAAACGAGGAAGAAATATCCAGATCGGGAAATAGGGAGGTCCTCGATCCTCTGATCATGGACCTACAGAGGAGAATGCATGATATGGAGTCGAGCAGGAAAAGTACTAAGAAAATTGCGAACACGATGGCCCCGTTTGCTCGGTGGATCTTGGAAAGCCCTCCTCAGCCTTATCTTAAGCTCCCCTCGTTGACCAAGTACACTGGGTCAGAGGACGCCCGGGACCATGTGCACACTTTTGAGGCGATTATGGCTTTGGTCTCCCATGACGATGATGTCCTATGTAAAACAATGGTTAGCACCTTGAATGGTCTGGCACTAGCTTGGTTCATAGCTCTCCCGCCTGGTAGCATCGACAGCTGGGAAAATTTGAGAAGTAAATTCATTGAGAACTTTTCAACAGCGGGCGAACACAAGAAACGACCGACCGATCTGGAAAATGTGAAGCAAGGCGAAACGGAGACGTCTATGAGTTTTTACCAAAGATTTAGAGATCTGGCCAAGCAAATTGAAGGATTGACGGATGATATGGTAATGGTGTGCTTCACTGCAGGTATGAGAGCATCTCAACTGAAGTTTGAGTTTGAGATAAGGCCTCCGGAAACAAAGGGAGACTTGTATGAACGAGCATATCGCGTAGCTCAGGCCGAGCCAGCAGATAAACGAACCTCGAAGGAAGGAAAAGCAAAGGCGAAGGAAGAGTCAAGTAGAGTCAACGAGCGCGACTCCAAAGAACCAAAAGAAAGTGAGTCAAGAAGGGGCAAGAACCGAACCAGGAGTACGGAAAGGAAGGAGATCAATGAGGAGGTCTTCACTCCGCTGAACAGATCCCACAAGGAAATCATGAACTTGATAGAGATGTTCCCCCCTCGTCCCATGGTGGGAAACGAGGAGGGGAGAAGAGCTTCGGGTAAATGGTGCGCCTTCCACAAGGATTTCGGGCACGAGACGGAGAACTGCCTGTCGTTAAAGAGAGCCATTCAGCAGAGAGTGGATCAGGGAGAATTGGATCGTTTCATCAAGAGAGATGGTAAGCGAGGTCGTGATACCAGAGGCCGTGATACCAAGGAAAATTATGAAGACCGACAACGGCAGGAGCGACCACCTCGGAAGAGAATTGGGGTAATCCATGATGAAGCCCTGTCGATCACTGCCTTGAAGAATCAAATCTACAGTCTTAAAAAGGTACCTTTTGTGCCGCCTTGGAACGATAAAAGGGAGGAAACCATTTCCTTCTTCCCAAACGAGCTCGCGGCCAACAAAATTGCAAGAGAACAATCCATCATTTTGGAGGGAAGAATTGACAATTGCGAAACGAGTCGACTTCTGGTGGACACCGGAGCTGCCCGGGATATCTTGTATTATAAATGCTTCAAAGAAATGGATTTGTCTGGTAGCATGCTGACCCCCTATGCAGGTCTGTTAGAAGGGTTTACAAATCATAAGGTGGATGTCAAAGGAACTGTGAGCCTCCTCGTTGAGATAGGTACTGCACCTTATAAGGTTCAGGAAACGATCACCTTCATGGTCATTGATGTAGCGAGCGATTATCATGCTATTTTAGGGATCCCGAGCCAAGTCAAGCTTGGGATGGTTGTTTCCTTACCTCACCAACGAGTCAAGTTTCCAACTCTGGCCGGAGTGGGTTGTCTGCGGAGCCGAGCCCAGGAATTTTTGGAATATCTGATGGAAACGAGGAAGATGAAGAGAAAGCTCGAGAAAGACTCCGTTGGAGTCGAGGTCAAAGAAAAAAGAGCGTCGGAGACAATGCTAGTCGGCGCAGTAAGCGAGATCAAAACGGACGAAGAGATTGTAAAGGAACTAAGGATCGTGAAGAGCAGCATGATCGGCCTCATAAAGAGTGAGGCCCCCACTTTAGCCGGTGAAGACGTGGAAAGAATCACAGACATAATTGTAGACACCCTCCAATTCAGAGAAGGGCCTGAGCTCAAGCCGATCGACGAGCTCGAGGAGATTCCGATCAACCCCGAGTTCCCAGAGCAGGTAGTGAAAATTGGGAAGCAGCTGTCCCAAGACGAACGAGCTAACTTGATCACCCTTTTGAAGGCGAGCTTGGATGTATTTGCCTGGAAATTTGAGGACATGAGAGGGGTTAAGGAGGAGATAGCCGTACATGAGCTCTGCCTCGACCCAAGCGTGAAGCCAATTAAACAGAAGCGCAGGATTTTTTCACTGGACAAGCAGACAGCTATCAGGGAAGAGGTGAGCAAATTACTACGAGCCGGGATAATTAAGGAGGCTTACTACCCTTCTTGGTTAGCTAACGTTGTGATGTTCAAGAAAGCCAACGGCAAGTGGAGGATGTGTGTTGATTTTACCGACCTCAACAAAGCTTGTCCTAAGGATTGCTTCCCGCTCCCCAGGATAGATAAACTCGTCGATTCCATAGCTGGCCACAAAACGCTCAGCTTCTTGGATGCCTTCTCGGGCTATCATCAAATTAAAATGGCCGAGCAGGATATCGAGAATACGGCTTTCCAAACAAGCGAAGGGACCTACTGCTTCAAAAAGATGCCGTTCGGCCTCAAAAATGCAGGGGCCACCTATCAGAGAATGGTCATCAAAACGAGAGATGGAGATCACTGCGCAGACCTGCGTGAAACTTTTGGCAATTTGAGAGCCAATGAGATGAAGCTCAATCCGAGCACGTGCGTCTTCGGTGTCACAGCAAGAAAATTCCTCGGCTTCATGGTATCTCAAAGGGGCATTGAGGCAAACCCAGAAAAGATAACTCCATTGCTCACCATGAAAGAGCCGGTCTCAGTCAAGGAATTTCAGAGGCTAAACGGACGTGTGGCAGCTTTAGGTCGTTTCATAGCCAAGTCGGCGAAAAAATCATTTCCATTTTTCAAGGTTCTGTGAGGAGGAAAAGAATTTCAGTGGACTAAGGAGTGTTCCTCAGCTTTCAAGCAATTAAAAGAATATCTGAGCCGTCCCCCTTGCTCAGAAGCCCTACTTCGGGAGAAACTTTATACGTATATCTCGCCGCCACAGATAGGGCGGTTGCTGCCGTGCTAACCAGGAATGACAATGGAATCAAGCCGGTTTTCTATACTAGCAAGGCTCTCAACGATGTAGAGTCACGGTACTTCAATGCTGAAAAATTGGCGTATGCTTTGGTAGTGGCTGCCCGAAAATTGAGGGCTTATTTCTCAGCCCATCCTATAGTGGTGTACACCAATGCACCTCTCAGGAAAATTCTGCACAAACCGGACAGCTCGGGAAGGCTCTTGAATTGGTCGATCGAACTTACCGAGTTCGATATCTCCTATCAACCAAGGAAAACCCTCCAGGCATAGCCATTAACAGATTTTATGGTTGAAACGATGTTCAGCAACGAGCAGGAGGGCTCATCCACCAACAACCACCGGATTGAGGATCCTAAGGGCTGGCAGATGTTCACGGACGGGTCAGCATCAAAAAGCCATAGTGGGGCTGGGGTGTTGTTGATCGAACCAGGAAACGGCCTCACTGTTGAAAAGGCCTTGAGATTCAAGTTTCCAGCTTCTAATAACCAAGCTGAATATGAAGCTCTCATAGCCGGAATTGACTTGGCCAAATCGATGGGAGTAAAGAATTTGAAGGCTCACACGGATTCTCAACTCGTTGTTAATCAGTTGAGAGGAGAATACGAGACCGCCAACCCAGTATTGTCCCGATATAGAGATCTCGTTGCAAAGTTAGTGGAAGGATTCGAGTCTTGGCAGATTGCCCAGATCGGTAGGAAGGAGAACGCACGAGCTGATATGCTGTATAAGTTAGCTACTATGGAAATGGGAGAAGGTAATCAGTTAAAATGGGTCGAGTTTTTGGAACAACCCGCAATAGAGAGAGTTCAGATCATGGAACTAAATGAGGCTTTCTCCGATAAGGACCCTGCCAATTGGATTGATGACATGAAAAATTATATCGAGAATGAGCAACTGCCGCTGGATACCGAGAAAGCAAAGGCGATCAAAAAGAAAGCCCCTCGCTTCATAATTTTGGAAGGGAATCTGTACAGGAGGTCGTTCTTTAATCCCCTTTTGAGGTGCGTACCTCCAGGACAAACCCGAAGCTTGCTAGAAGAAGTACACGAGGGAATTTGTGGCGGCCACCCCGGTGCCAGAACCTTGGCAGAAAAAGTCATCACCATGGGTTATTACTGGCCAAATTTGAGAAGAGAGGCAGTGGAATATGTCAAAAGGTGTGACAAGTGCCAAAGATATGCCGACCTCCCCAGGCTGCCTGCTACCGAGCAAACCCCAGTCGTGGCATGCTGGCCGTTTCACATGTGGGGGATAGACTTGGTCGGGCCTTTCCCACTGGCCCGTGGGAGGCTCAAATTTGCGGTAGTGGCTGTCGACTACTTCACAAAATGGATAGAGGCCAAGCCATTAGCTGAGATAACCGAGGACAATGTACTGAATTTTGTCCATGATCAGATTTGGTGCCAATTCGGGGTACCCAAGCACATTGTTTCGGATCGAGGGCTCCAATTCTCAGATGCCTTCACTGCTGAGTGTGCCCGATTAGGAGTTAAACACACCAAGTCGGTGGTCTCCCATCCTCAAGGTAACAGCCAGGCTGAAGCGGCCAATAAACTTGTGATGCACGCGTTGCATAGAAATCTAACATGGAGAGCAGGAAGATGGGTTGATGAGCTCCCTTTAGCTCTATGGACCGTCCGGACAACCACCAGAGGCCCCACGGGTGAATCCCCCTTCGCGCTGACTTATGGCTCAGAGGCCATGGCTCCAGTCGAGTTAGCAATACCTACTGCTCGAGTCGCATTCTTTGATGAAGCAAAAAATGAGGAAAGAAGAAGGATCGATCTGGATTTGATCGACGAAAAAAAGAGGCTAGAAGCCCACTTAAGATCCGTGAATTACAAGCAAAAAACGAAGAGGTACCATGATAGAAGGGTGAGAAAGCGGATTTTCCAAGTAGAGGACTGGGTGCTGAGAAAGATCGAAGATACAAGCCGAAAAGCTCAGCAAAACAAGCTCTCCCCAAACTGGAAAGGCCCCTTCATCGTAACCCGGATTGTGCGCGACGGGACTTACATGCTGAGGACCCCTGAAGGGAAGGACCTAAAAAATCCCTGGCATTCCAATAGCCTATGGCGATATTATCATTAATATGTCCTCGTTTTGTATAATTTCCAAGGATAGCCCTTTTCGGGCACTTGACCCCTGTATCAGTTCGGTTATATAATGAAATCACGCTGGAATTCGTTCATCTCAATGTATGAATTTTTACGCTTTAGCAAACATTGAACTCGTCTCGAATGAGCTAAGCCTTGTCTTGAACAAGCAAACCTTGAACTCGTCCTGAACGAGCTAAGCCTTGTCTTGAACAAGCAAACATTGAACTCATCCTGAACGAGCTAAGCCTTGTCTTGAACAAGCAAACATTGAACTCGTCCCGAACGAGCTAAGCCTTGTCTTGAACAAGCAAACATTGAACTCGTCCTGAACGAGCTAAGCCTTGTCTTGAACAAGCAAACATTGAACTCGTCCTGAACGAGCTAAGCCTTGTCTTGAACAAGCAAACATTGAACTCGTCTCGAACGAGCTAAGCCTTATCTTGAACAAGCAAACATTGAACTCGTCCTGAACGAGCTAAGCCTTGTCTTGAACAAGCAAACCTTGAACTCGTCCTGAACGAGCTAAGCCTTCTCTTGAACAAGCAAACATTGAACTCGTCCTGAACGAGCTAAGCCTTGTCTTGAACAAGAAAACATTGAACTCGTCCTAACGAGCTAAGCCTTGTCTTGAACAAGCAAACATTGAACTCGTCCTGAACGAGCTAAGCCTTGTCTTGAACAAGCGAACATTGAACTCGTCCTGAACGAGCTAAGCCTTGTCTTGAACAAGAAAACATTGAACTCGTCCTGAACGAGCTAAGCCTTGTCTTGAACAAGCAAACCTTGAACTCATCCTGAACGAGCTAAGCCTTGTCTTGAACAAGCAAACCTTGAACTCGTCCTGAACGAGCTAAGCCTTGTCTTAAACAAGCAAACCTTGATCTCGTCCTGAGCGAGCTAAGCCTTGTATTGAACAAGCAAACCTTGAACTCGTCCTGAACGAGTTAAGATCTCAACAAGCAGCCTAAAATGAAAAGTGCATGGTATTTCGAAAAAAAGAACAATTATAAAGGATCATATTAATAACGAGGTCAAGAGCCGACCTCGGGGGGCATACATAACAAAAAAAAAAAAAAAAGAGAATTATTACAAGGGTGGAGATTCATCCTGGGCTACCTCGCCCTCGGTCACAGACCCCTCAGCTCCAGTTCCCTTTGGCACCTTATCAGCCTCAGCACGTTCCCTTTCTAAGGCACGACGAGCTAAGACTGTGTCCACATTAACATCCAAAAGGTCAGGCCTAATCCAGGCCTCCAACTTATCCTCCTCATCTTCACCATCAAGCTGACCCAATTCTTCTTCGTTAAAGGGGATCATAGCATGGGCAGCCCGAGCTTCTGGATTAAATTGGGGAAGCTCGATGAGATCGGCAATGATTTCAGGGTCCTTGGGGAGGTAGCCGTGACCATAAGCATCCCTAATGCCGTGTCTGTGACCTGTCTCAAAATAAGGTATGGATTTTTCTAGCACTTTGGTAACAAAAGCCTCGGTCTGCTCATACCGATCAATAATGGCCTGCTCGTCTAGAGAAGTTCGTTGAATCACCTCGGCTTCATCTCTGAGCCTCTTGTTCTCCTCTTCTGACAAACGGAGGCGCTCATGGACCTCCGTATTGCGCCCGGCCACCATCCTGACCTGACCCTCAAGGTCATTGATCCGAGAGCGACCTGACACCACCTCCGCCTGAGCCGTCTTTATCTCTTTATCCTTAACAGACAGGATCTGCTCTAGCTCAGCAACCCTCGTTTTCAATGAAACGACCTCATCAACGCGAAGAGCAAGTTCCTTTTCCTTGTCCACTAACACCTCCGCCTTTTCTCTAGCTCGGGATTCAAGTTCCTCGCCATTCCGAGTAAGGTGGAGGCTAAGTGTAGCCATCTAAAAAAAAAAAGTTTCTTTAGATAAATCCAAAGCAAGTGGAATGATAGAAACCAAGCAAAAATCCATACCTCACTAAGAAGCAAACCAAGGTGACCGCCGCATAAAGAAGAAGATGATTTCTCCTTCATAAGATCCTCAAGATGATCAAAATCGGCTGCTCGACGAAGCACGGCGCGACCAAACCTGACTTTATACCCTTTGCGGGCATAAAGGTTTAAACCTCTGAACAAAGTCACGTTGCCGAGCCGATCAGCCAGCTCGTCAACCTCCTCACTACTCTTGACACCCTCTAAATCTGCACGGGTAATTTGAGCTCGGGGGGTCGACCTCTTCGAAAGAGGAACATGGTCAGTGACTTCCTCAGAATGCCCCCTCTTCTTTGTAACATCAGAGATGGGCCGAGCTGGTGCCTCTTTTTCCGTTGAAGGGGAGGGTATGGTGGTGGAAACACCGGGCCTCTTCTCAGTAGAAGCTTTAGGACCCCCAGCATTCCTCTCTTTCTCACCGTCGGTGGAAATTAGAGGGACAGAAGAAGGAGCCTTCTTTGAGAGTTCAGACTGCCGAACCCCTGTCTGTGCTTTGGCGACCGATGACGAGGTCGATTTGTTTAGAGTCTTCAATTGACGGAAGGAGGGAACCTTCTTCTTGCTCGCGGCTGCAGCCAGGTACTGCTCTCCGTGGGAACTCATCGCTGCAACAAGAACGAACGATGTTAAGACACGAACACAATAAGGAAACAATAACAAAAAAGGAAATCACCCCCAAAATGCTCGAAAGAGCGACAATGTTCAACCGAGCTCAAGCAAGCGAAGCAATCGGCTTCAAACGAGCAATCCTCATAAAATACCCAATCTGGGTAACATCGACCAGGAATAATTGTCACTAAAGGCTCAACCCCCTCTGAAGTAAATCCATGAAGGCCAGCGCGAGTAAAATAACGAGGGCTTTTCTCTAACTTGTCCCAATTCACCACCCATTCTCGGTCCCTTTTTGGGGCCACGAGCTTCTTCAATGCTTTATCCAAATTGACCGACCATTCGGGTTCCCATAGCCCTGACAAACGAGAAAGTTCACCTTGGGAGCATAGAAATTCCCATCCATTCCTGCTCTCGATAAGCACGATATGATTGGCGAAAGTGTTTATTTTGCTGGGGAAAGAATGAAGAAGATGAGGAGCGTTGGGGTTAGCATCTACGCTGAGGGTATGGTACGGTGGCTTACCAAACAGGTTTTTAGTACGGGAGATCCTAAAAAATTTCTTAAATACATGAACGGCGGGCTCATAACCATGATGACGGCAAACGACCAAAAAACTGTTCACCGTCCTCACCGTGTTGGCCACCAACTGAAGAGGGACAGAACAAGTGTCCATCAAAAAATCATTAACAAAAGGATCCAGGGGAAGACGGAGGCCGAGCTCAAACTGGCCAACGAAGAAAGCCACCCATTCTTCATTTTGCATTAGCTCAACCACTGGGACACTGCCCTGAGGAGCGTAGGAAATACAATAGTCGTCCCTGCTTATGTTATACTTATCATACATATTATCTAGAAGTTGCGCTTGTACAACAGTGGGGGGTGGAAGCACCAAGCCTTGGCCCTCTAACGAGCTCTCAAAACCTAGTGCCCGGGCACTAGTGGGATGAGCGACGCGGAGCAGTTCCCTCTCTATATACTGGAAATTATAAGCATCGTCACCCTCTCCAACGAGTTCTGTCCCCTTGCCTTCTCGAGAATCCAAAGTATCTTCTAGGAGAAGAACCGGCCTGGAGGATGTCGCATCCTCGTTATACCGAACTGATACAGGCTCTATGTCATATACAAGATCCTCCCTGGACGCAGGATCACTTATTTCTTGTTCGACTTCGAGCCCCAACTCATCTCCAGATAGATGATCGTTCTGAGAGTCGGAAGCCTCGTCACTGCAAGCCATATCTGTAAGAGGAACATGGGGGCCAGACCCCAAGTTATAAACCAAGGTGGAGCTCATTAGAAGTTCAGAACCGCCACCTATTCGAGCCCCGGACTCTATGCAAGTGAGAGGGGGTTTCTTCCCGACAACGTAATAGTTGATTATGTGGTTGATCAACTCGTTGTAATACTCGAGTTGATCAACTCGTTGTAATACTCGAAGAAAATGGCACTAGGGTGCTCGGTGCGCATCCAATCTTCGCTGCCGACGTAGGGCCACCTCAGACTGCCGTCGAGTCCATAAGCGTTCAAGATCTCCCCAATTTCTCCCAAATCTAATTTTCTCCAACCACCGACGACACTACGGTATATCAAATCCGTACGATCATGAAAGCAAAACGAGGAATCTCTAACCACTTTCATTAACTCCGGCGTCATTTCTGGAGAAGTCATGATGAGCATTCAATGTATAACCACTATCGCCGAAAAATTTAAAGTTCTCACCGGAAAATTTAAAGTCCTTGTCGGAAACTTCAAGTTCTCGCTGGAAAATTTAAAGTTCTCACCGGAAAACTCAAGTTCTTGCCGGAAAATTCAAAATTAACTGACGAAAAATCCAGATTTCCTACTAAAAAGCACGAAAAGGCGAAAATATACCAATAGAACAAATATTAAGGACGAGAATATACCTGTATTCGAAGTTTTGAACAGAAAGCAAGAAAGAATCAAAGGGTCGTCTTAGCAGCGTCGTCGGAACTGAAGGAGAGGTTTGCTGGGAGTTATTGGAGGCGAGAAGGAAGAAAAAGGGAGAAATAAGGGTTTTTATAACCCCCTTTCACCGTAAAAGTTTGCGGGTCAACCCGGACCGACCCGCTATCCATCGACCCAAACGGGCCGCATTTAATGCCCTGTACCTTCCCTAGACGCGTGCCTGCACCCCTAGGCTAGGTAGGATGATGACGGCGCCTGACGCATAGGAGACTGGAACCGTCCCATCACACCACCACGTCCTTGATGCGTTACAGCTGCACCCCCCGTCGCTCCTGATGCCACGTGTCCCTTCAACTATTCCTCTTTCTAGGCTCTAACGAGCGCCCCACAGGAATCGCCTACCTGGATCTATGATTCCCACTTTCGTTACTCTCAACTTGGAATCATGGGGGCCACTGAAAGGAACGACCCGACTTGGAGAAACGGGCTGGAAGGCCGGTCCAACACGCCCCGACCTGAGTCTCGTGTACTGGACCAAACCGGGCAAAACCTGGACAGGCTAGCCCTGAAAGCATCTTTAGGCAGCTCGTTGGACCGAGCTGGGAAGCTGGAGCCATGAGGAACCGAATAAGGATTCCAAAGACCACATCGCCTCGTTTGACGGTCAGCTCGTTTGACCGAGCTGACCACTTGATAACCAAAATTACTCTAAAAGGCCCCTTCGTCGGTGCGCGCGGACACACCCGATTCAAGGCCAGACTCCGGGACACGCTTGCTCGGTCAGACGAGCTCGGACTTGTATCTGTCCCCATCACGATTAGGAGAATTAAAGGCCTGTCCCAATTCTCTGACAAGGCCCACTGATGACTTCTAGAAGCGTTGCCCTAATACAAACTTGGTGAGTCATAAATATGGATAAGCACAAATCCCTACGTTCAAGGAGCAGAATCTAGGTGACAAGGCATTGATCTTGGGGTATAAATAGAGCCCTCACTCAGAGGGGCAAAGGTTAAGCTCTCTAACCTCATTCTTTCTCTCCAATTTATTCATCCTAAAGCAAACTAACTCATTCTCACGCCGGAGGGCCTTCGCCGGTGAAGCCCCGGCTGAGTTAACGTTTGTTCATCTATTTCAGGCTAACAGACATCCAGATATCACTTCGCAGGTCCGGCTTAACTGATTGCAATTTTTGCATGATCAAAGCCGTTTTGGCTTGTTTTAGAAATTTCTCGTAAAAGTTTATTTGTTAATTGTTCTATTGCCTCATCAATCAACGGAATCCCCTCCGGTTTAGATTAAACCCTTTACTTTCTTAACCACTCACTCTAATTTTTTTTAGGCATTTTTGGATACCCTTAAATCATTGCTATCTTAGTTTTATGTTAATTCATGGGATTATACTCCCTCTGTCTTTTTAGTCTGTTCACTTTTGGTCAACGTGAATAAACTTAGACCAAGCATTTAATATCAATCTAACAATCCTAATGAAATTTTAAAAATTATTATTGATAATTTAAATGATATTTATCAATTAAATTTTTATAATTTCATTAGGATGATTAGATTAACATTAAATGTTTGGTCAAAGTTTACTCCCGTTGATCAAAAGTGAACAGACTAAAAAAACAGAGGGAGTATATGAGATCACGTTTTAAACCTTTAAAAGGTCTTTGCCCAAAAAAAAAAAAATGAAAAAAAAAACCTTTAGAAGGTCTATGCTTTGCCTGAAATTGGGGATGATTCTGTTTTGGTTCCGGTTTTGGAAAAGCTTGAACCGTAATCGATCCGGTAACGGTTAAGAACCGCCGGTCCATAGTTTTTTTTTTTTTTTTTTTTTTTTTAAATTCTTTTAACAGATTTTTTTTAATAATACTTTATTACCAATATTTTTTTTACAAATAGGTATAGAAAAAAGTTTAAAAAATTAAAGAGGTCCGTCCCTCTTTTCTTTTATATACTCATCAAATTTTTATTATTTTTATTCACTGAATTTGGCTAAAAATTCAGTCAAAACTCAACTTTTCTTGTCAACTTTCCGTTAGTAACGGTTAATTCTGATGAAACCGTTAGAAATATATCGATTTTGATGGTTTTCTAACGGTTTTGCTGATTGTTCCGTCGGAACCGCCGGTTCACGGTTTTCTGAGGGGATGAACCAGAACTGGCCCATGTTACAAACGGTCCTGGTTCACACGGTTCCGGTTTTCGTCAAGGTTCAAAGCGGATCCGGGATTTACGGTTACGTGCCGGTTTGGCGGTTCCGATCCGGTTCCGTTTCCGTTTGGCCATCCCTACTTGAAATAATTTTATAGAGAAGGATTGTTTAAAATTAAAGTACAATAGTAAATGAAAATAATGGAGTAATCCTTATTACCGAAAACAAGATGATCGAGTAAAAAATGGGATCAATGTGCCGGATCCAAGGTGGATATCTGGATTGCTTTGTTAGAACCTGAAAACAAGAACGCACGTGAGCTTGGCCGGGGTTTCACCGGCTAAAACCCTCCGGCGTGAGGATAAGTTAGATGTTCTTATGAAGAAAGAACTTGGAAATGAGAAAGAGCTTAAAGGGAGAGAATATGGACCTGTTTTTTAGGGTTTGGGACCCCTATTTATACTACGTGTCTAGCTTGCTCTTCACAATCCAATCCCTAGAATATAGGGATTTGGGTATATCCTCACAGGGTGATGTCACCTTATCCAAATTAGGTTATCCTTATCTATACTAGGTTAAGAGAGTCTTGTGGGCCAAGTTTCTCCAATGGGCTGGGTTTGCCTTGCCATAAAAGGTTCTAGAAGGTACGGTGATGACGTCATGGGACTGTGAGACTCAGCTCGTTAGGAGTAGAAGAGAGTCAGGTTCAGCTCAAGATCGTTTGCTCTGTGGATTGCCTTGATGGCTTAGTTGAAGGAGATAAGTAGGCGGAGTCGCTGTCAGCCCGGCTCGTTTAGACCGAGCTGGGATAGCCACCTCTCTTAGCTCAGCTGGTTGATGGATCACGTTGAATCTAACTGGGTCTTGTAAAGGGCCTTTTGAGGCTCATTCATTGTGTTACTGATCAGTCATATTTAGATGAGTTAATCATTGGGCAAGCTCATTAACCGATCTCAGTTATTACTTTCACAAGGAGAAAACTTTAGTACTTGTATGAGGTGCTCAGGCAGAAACCTCACCACCTGCTCCTACTCTTGAGAATCATGAAAGTAACTTCTGTAAGCTAATAGTAGTTCTTTTAATTTCTTCTCCACTTAAATTGATTAAAACCTTCTTGTTTCCTTCTTTATGTTTATATCTATCTTTAAGATTCTCGTTGTTTAACAATTCACTTTTTTTTTTGATCAAGCAAATTAAGAATACAAATATACTTATATTTATTCTGAGACAGAGAACGTATTATATGTTTAATCACCTAATCCAATATGAAGGATATTTAAATAGGGATTTTCATTATTAATTGTTTGGGTATAAAATTCACACCGCATCTTGAAACCTTCAGCTTGGTCCGGCATCCTGCATCTTGACACTAACATCTTGGTTAATAGACACGTTTATTATGCAGGTATAAACATTCCTATTTTTTAGGTGATGATGCGTAGATCATGGAGCACCAATAAAGAATCGTGATCTACCTAGAAGACCAAGTCAAAATCAAAGTCTTTATCAACACAAGTCCAAGCAACGGCAAAGAGATAAAGCACAACTAATTCTCCGAGATTCAAGGACATATTGGCCAGTTTGTGATTATTTCTTTAGTATAAATAGTTTACACACTTAATATAATGCACACAACACACACGGCAATTTACTTTAGAGCTTTTTTCTTGCTTGTCACATTGTTCTTCATCATCACTAATAAAATTCCATCTTTGAGGTTTTATGCCGGCGAACAAGTTATTCAAGGGCTTTCCTCGTTAAAAATCTTGTCCATTTATTCTTGAATATTTTGCTATTTTATTCCATTGTACCCAATTTCATATCTTGAAGTTGAATTCCAAAATTTGACCAAAACAATTTGGCACCGTCTTTGGGAAATTTGGTTTTTTAATTGCTAAAAGAATTCAAGATGTCTGCTGGAATGTCCTCGGCTATGACTTCGATGGGTTTGAGATCAACAGTGAAGACAATTCCAATCACATAAGGTGCGATAACTTCAACTCAGTGCACTGGTGGTGTGTCACAGCCAATTCAGATTCAAGATGGATCGTCTGCTCCTGTAACCCAAGAAGTCTGACAAGCCGTCAATCTGGAAAGACAAGTCCAAGTGGTGCGCCTATCATGAAGATTTTGGGCATACCACTGAAAATTGTATTGCACTCAGGAAGGAGATCAACCACTTGTTGTCCAAAGGTCTCCTCAAGGAACTGCTAGGTAGAAGGCGTGGACGCACTGAAGATCGTACAGACAACCAGGAGAAACAAGCTGAGAATCTTGCACCCTATCCACCTCCAACCAGAGTGGTCAACATGATCAGCGGTGGTTCAAACATTTGTAGAATAACCTATTCAGTTGCAAAGCGCCGTGCTGCAGATGCAAAGGAGGACAGGTCATATTTGCCATCAAGATCTGTCAACAAGAATAAGGGTCAGGAAATCTCTTTCGATGAGGACAATAGGGTAAACATCCAGGATCCACATGTTGGATATTATGCCCTAGGCCCTTGAGAAAGGCATATGCGTTATATCATAGCTTCATTGTTATAGAGATAACAAACCCAATTATTATATCTTTTGCATGTTTATTATAATGATCACTGTCCCTAACACTTATGAAGGGCTAGCATAAGTTTAATGGATAATCATATGATGGTTATAGCGCATAGGATGCGGATTAAACTTGTGGGTACATGTTGGAGAACAAGTATTGGATAGACCCGTTATGAGATTTATGTCATGGTCAAATGTCATAATTAAATCTCATAATAGTTATATCATTTATCCTTAGACCTGAGATTATCATAGTCTTCAACATGATGAACATTATGTTTGACGTACTCAAACGCTACCCTTAACCGGGTGGTTATAAAGGCAACGATTAGCATAATCTGATTCTAGTAGGGAAGAATGATAAGTCAAGATGGGATTTGTCCCTCTCTCAAGAGAGATATCTGCTTGGCCACTCGATGAGTGAGATTGATAATAGTGTACAGCCGTACTCAAATGAATTGAAGTGTTCAATGTTATTTGCTCATATCAATCTAATCGAGATCGAGAAAGCATTGGACAACATAAGTTGACGTGGACCATGACTTATGTCCAATATGATATCGCGTGACAAAGGGATTGTGATATGTCCTATAAGGTTACTTTGGACTTTCAAAGTTATACTAATTGGGTAGTCATAATGACTTGCTAGAGTCCGCTTATGACTTATGGGTTCGGACTGGTTCGGACTCGTTGCCAACATAGTATAATCCTATTGGGTCACACACAATAGAACGGATTGGAAAACGCCAAAAATCTGGGAAATCAGACAAGGCCACCGTACGGCTATGTTGAAGGCGTACGGCTCCTGTTGAGCCGTACGGACAGCATCCCGTAACAGGTCAGTTTGATCAGTTTTGTTTTTAGAAAAGGAATCCCGATCCCAAACGGAATTAGGTCAAACCCTTATATATGATATACAACCGGGTTTGACAGCCTCTAATGGTGATTTCGGAAATCACAAACAATTGTTTTAGAAACAATAAATTATAGAGAGATATGATTATTTATTATGAGATTCATGATCGTCAAAATACAATAATCAATGAAGCAAGATAATTCCGACGAAGAAATCGTTTCTTCATCAAGCCTTGGGTCTAGAAATCCAGATCAAGAAGGTGTTCTTGATATCCGTTCGACGTGTGGATACCGATGGAGGGTGTTTCCTTTAGCACCTTAAAGTCCGTGTTCATGGATGCGATCTTCAAGGGTTAGTTTCTTTCATCTTGTATTTAATTTAATCAACATGCACGGATCCGGGCTCTTGGGTGTATGATTTATATGTTTAATTCCGCTGCGCATGATGCATCAAAACCCAACAAGTGGTATCAGAGCCCCGTTCGTTGTTGATTATTTTAGTATATCATGTTGAAATTGTTTAATTCGATTATATGATATCTACATGATAATAAGATGAATGTGTGATTTGAATTTTATATGAGATATGAAATTTATGAGCATGAATATGGGGATATGTGATTGTAATATTAATTGGATTCATATGTATAATTGCATGCTTAGATCATCATGTTATAATTGGATTATTTATATTGATGATCTTGATCTAATGTATATGAGGAATAAATTGGTTATTGATTATATGAATTAGATGGGTTTAAATTCGTAATCTGGAAATTCGTGATGGTTTAATCTGATTAATGCATGAACACGATATTGTGGTTGATCGAATTTCTGAAAACTGGAAATCTGGAGAATCTGATCATGGCATCCGTACGGATGGACGGCAGGCGTACGCCTGAGTCAAATCCGTACGGCGCCTGTCTGGTTTTCCAGAATGTTGTTCTGTCTTCTGGTCTTCAGATTGTTCTGTAAATTGTTTACATAATTCAAATTTGGAAACAGAAACTGGTTTCAGACGACTGGTTTTTGAAACCGTGTTTCCTGAAACAGTTTTCTGCGAAGAATTCAGAATAACTGCAGAAATCAGAGTTCTAAAGAATTTAGAACTGCTGTAATTTGTGAGATTAAGAGACAATGAAAGATCTTGAAACAAGTATCCAATCTATACGGGAATGTGGATGCCTTTTGGCTTAGTTTCGACCGTATAGAGAAGTTGCTTGGTTTCTTGATCTTAGCACGGAAATGTGGATGCCTTTTGGCTTAGTTTCGGCCGTGCGGTTTGTGCTTTCAATTTCAAGATGCTCTGTGGTAACCGGTTTGGAAAATTTTGATTCTAATCTTTTTCAGATGACTGGTTTTGGAAACTGTGTTTCCTGAAACAGATTTAAGTTCAGAAGTCCAAACTGCTAATGAGATCAGAATCATAAAGGAGTTTAAGATTGGCGTAATCTCAAAGTTTCAGAATTACCCCTATACAAAGTGCAAATTGTTTGCAAGAGAAGGAACTAAATTTGATTCATTGTATGGACCAATGACAGGCTTACGCCTTGTTTCTGGGAATGCGAATGAAATATCCAATCTGTAAATTGTTTACAGATAATTTAGATTCCGTCCCCATAATGTTGCTTCATAATCACAAGATTTTGCTTTTGTTAATTAATTTGATTAGTTAACATTTATTATGCAAAGACTATATTATATTATGTTTGACATAATTAAATATATGATGCATATCTCTATGCAAAGAATCTTCTTCAAAATTTAAGTCATGTGCCAATCCATTATTAAAACACTTGTGAGTACACCGGGTATTTTTATGTGGGCTCTGCCAAAGTGAGGTGCATTAATTCTATTAGTGTATGATCAAGATGAGGAATGAGAGTTTCCTATGCGTTTAACGTGATTTGACTTAATTAGGCTATCAAAAGACAAAGTTTTGGGCCTAAGGCACAAGATGAGATTAAAACATGTTTGACATAAGATGTCTAACAAATCTCATAAAGGATCTAAGAATCATATATGATATGATTGATAAAGAGTTGTCTACCTAATTAATTTAATTTTGAGAAGTATCGTCAAAGCAGACTTGAAATTAAATTAAAGTTGGATCTTAGTCCACTTAAATTATATTATACAATTGTTGTATTTGAAGGTGTATAATTTAGTGAGAGTATTTATGAAATACTTTAAAAGTCTCTAAATGATAATGGTATGAAATATATGTGTATATTTATTTGCATATTTTGTAGAATATCTTAAACTATAATCATGTACAATTACTGCGATTGACCCCACTTATAGAGAATGAGATTAACTTCCTTGACCTAGTTATGAGCTTAAGAATTGTTCTAAAGCAAGAACGGAAGTTATGCATTCTTAATAAATCATATTCCTAAGAAACCTAATGCCTTAAGGATGGACAAAGATAGTGATTAGAAACATGTGGATGATTCTATAGATGTCAATTGTCTTATGACTTGCTGCCATATGTTTAGAACTTTAGAAGTATCTGAAACACATGGATGCTTATTTGATAAGCAATCACGTAGGAAGCGTTCCTACAAGCAAGAAAGGCAAGAAAAGTTTGAGATTGACTAGAGCCTAACATTCATGCGATGACTGAAAGGTATATTAATAAATTCTCGTGTTTCGAACATGGAGAGACATATTAATTACCTTAGATGGCTTGGTAATCAAGTTAGTTTGGAACTAACAACGGATTTGATATTAATTCATGAGCGACATTTAATGTTTAAAATGCTAAGTCTTAATGTCAAATGGAAACCGTCTCAAACTCTAAAGGTTAATAAGGAAAAGGATTTAAGATAAAGGCAAGACAAGAGTTGTCAAGCCTAAAAGAAATATTTGTGGCAAAACCTAAAATCCAAAGAATGTAATTTGTACCTTGGCAATAGGATTGACCATTGGAGAAATTACAATTTGAATTAAAAGATCAAAAGGAAAGGGTAGTTGGACTACCACTTCAAGTATTTATGTTAAAATTCTACTTATAAGGGTAAAGATTAACCTATGTGTTGATAATGATGCAATGGTTGCAACATTGATCATAGAAACTTACGAAGTGTCTTTACTTAGTGGGTTCATAATTGTTTTGAACAATGTTGTGATGTTCCTACTTTAAGTAGAAATGTTATTTTGGTTTCTTCATTAGAAGATTATGAATATTTCTTATTTCGAATAAGAAAATGTTCCATTAAATATGATTTGCTTTATTGTATTGCTAATCATATAAATGGGACTTTATATCCTTATCTTAGAAGAACAAAATAATGAGTATAACGTAAATAATGGAAATCTGAATCTAAGAATGTAAGCGTTGCATTCTTAAAAGCATTAATGTCTATATCAAATTAAAATAAACGCATATCTAAAATTCCATGGGACGGAGTTTTAAATTCGCATGATTTCGAATCATGTGATTTATGTGAATCTTGTAAATTGATTAAGACACCTCTTACTAATAGTAGTAAAAGGAAGTACTCTTTTAAACTAATACATATTGATGTATGTAGTTCATTAAAGTAACAATGCTTGGAAAAGGATTTCAAAATCTCATGGCAAAAGTATTATTGTACTATGATCTGATCAAAGTGAATAATATTTGAGCCTTGGACTTTATGAGAATTCTGCAGAATAAGAAAACAGAATCTGGGAACAACCACCGTACGGCTACAATTTAGGCGCACGCCTAGTACTGAGCCGTACGACCCCTGTTTACAGAAACCTGCAGATAGTCTGCAAACTGCTGTTTTCACCTCATGATAAGTCATAGTTGATCTTTAATTATCCTTCTGGATTAAGTGCTGGAAACAGCTGCGCTTACACTAAATTGAGTTTCATCTAAGGAGGTTCGACTGATGCCATATGAGATATGGAATGAAAGAAAACTTGGTTTGTCTTTCATAAAGATTTGTGATGTGATGCTTTTAAGAAAAGTGTTGTCTGGGACAAAATCACACCTAAATCTTATAAATGTAATTTCATGGAATATCTTAATGATATTGATTTTACACCCTTTAAAGAGTACAAATCGTTTGTTACTCTAAGTAGCACTTTCTAGATAAATCGTTTATCTCTAAAGAGCTAGTGGGAGTAAGATGTATCTCGAAGAGTTCGAGACCCATAAAATGACATAGAACCTAAAATGGAATTTGAACAAATATTCACAAGGAGTTGTGGAAATTCGTTCAAGTATACACAAGATATTTGCATAACTGATAGGATACTATTTATAACAAGAAATATTGATTTCTCGTAATAGAAAGTTATAAGAAAGACATCATTACGAATGATTGAACTATTACCTATCAAGATGCAAAGTCCTCTCCGGATTTAGATAATGACTTGGATTCATAAAATCTAAAATTGCAATCCATGTATCATAATCAAAGTTTCGAACTTGATTGTTCTACCCTAAGGCTTAAAAACCAAAGGATAGAAAATGAGTTTTCTTGGAGAAAACAGACATGAATCGCAAGATGTATAATGTTAAAGCACGACTAAATTGAGAAAGTTAATTCATAATGTAGATTATGATCAAACTTTATCACCCATAGTCATGCTTAATGTTATTAGAATTTTAATTGTCATGACTTCATATTTAGAATATGTAATATGACAGATGGATGTCAAAAATATATTCTGTTAGGATTCATTGTTAGTACACCCACCTTAATTTGATTGATCCATGCCACGTGTCTTTTTATGGACTTTAGGACCGCATGTAATGAAGTTCTACTTCAATTTTTAGATAAGTCCATTTCTAGATTTTTAGTTATCTAGGCTGAGTATAGTTCGGTTGTATCATTAGCGGTTTAGTGCTTCAAGCCGTCATCTTGAGACCGCCAGCATGGAGCCCTTCAGTTTTCATCAAACTGCAGTTTGCATGTTTGATGAAACCGCCCATCAAGATCATTCTTCAAACCGCCCCTATGCTTGGTGAAACCGCAAAGCAGTTATTGAAGAATTAAAGATATGTCATTTATTCCTTAGACAAACATTCCCTTTTTGATCATAAAAGGATGTTGTTATATCATGTCAAAATAACTCTAAGTTAACTTGGAGTTTCTGCAAGGAATGTCGGTTTGTCTATCAGTTTGAATTGTTTACCGTTAGTCCTTTCTGCAACAAAGGACAAATGTCAGGTAGTGGTGCAACAACTACCTAGGACTACAAGACAAAACCAAGGATGAAAATGACAGCTCAACCAATGGGATTTCGACAGCACTGTACCCTTCAGATTTGATTCAAATCTTTACCCAACAGTCACAAGGGTGCTCTGCCTATAAATAGCCTTCATTATTCAACAATGAAGGTTGCTGAGCTTCAAGAGATTCATTCCCAAGTATTCAAGTTTGCTTTGAAGATTTAAACCCAAATATTCATATCTTCAAACCATCTCCATTGCAAACCCAGTTCTTCATCAAAAGCTTCAAGCCTAACAACCATTCATACTTAGCCTTTACACCGAAAGAATTCCATTTGCTCAACCATCATTTAGATACTTAGAGCATTTGATTTCTTTTCACACACACACCCGATTTATATGATCACATAGATTATATACTTCAAAAACACCAGTTGTTATTATAGCTTAGGTTAGACTTATTGTTTAGAGTTTAGATTCATCTTGTAAAACCTCCTCTAAATTAATACAAGTCTTATAACTATTAGAAAATCCTAGACTAACCATCTAGGTAGAGGACGTAGTTCATTTAAGAACGAACCTCTTCAATTTGTGTGTTTGATCTTTATTTTCTGTCTTGATATTTATCTTTCTTGTTTGTGGTCTTGAACTTGTTTCCTTAAACGAAATGACTTGAAAGATGAATTGTGTTTTCCTTTAAACTTTAAGTTTAACTATTCTGTTGCATCATAGTGTTTTCTCAACCCGAGTCAAACTTCCCAACTCTTTAACTAACATATTTGGCCAAAACCGCAAACTCCGCTGTGCATTTTATCAGTTCGGTTCTTGTGCTTTGAACCGCAGTTGGCCAAACTGATAAGTACTCGGTTGATTTTAAGGATATTTTCGAAAAAGTTTCGGACCGCTATTTACCCCCCCTCTAGCGGTTCTATACCCTTGTTGCCCTCTGGGACCAACAAGTGGTATCAGAGCATATCCACCAAACTTGTTTTTACAAGCTTAACCGCTTGGGTGCTGATCCAATGGCAAACACAAACACCCATATGATGCAAACATCCAATTCGAATCACTTACCGATTCTGGGTGAAGATAGTTTTATTTTTTGGAAAGATAGGATGATGAAACACATGATTTCATGTGATCGTAGACTGTGGACCGCGGTTACTGATGGACCATATGTTCCTATGAAAGCTAATCCTCGTGCAGGAACCGCAGGAGAAGAAGCTGAAGTTAAGAAATTAGAAAGTGAATGGACTGATGCAGACCGCATCAATGTGGATTTTGATGGAAGAGCTATGTCCATGCTAGTTTCAGCTATTGACCTGAGGACTCATTCTAAGGTGCTTCACTGCAAAACCGTAAAGGCTACCTGGGATGCTATAGTTGACTTTCTGGAAGGAGATTCAGATACCAAGAAGAACCGCCTCTATCAACAGAGAAGACTCTTTGACTATTTTGTTAAAGATCCTAAGGAATCTCTTAGACAATGCTATGAGAGGTTTATTGATATTGTTAATGTTTGTTTTTCTCTTGGACATGTCTATTCTAATACAGATTTGAACATGAGATTCATGCAAGCACTTGGTAGCAAATGGCTGATCAAAACTACTAACATTGAAGACAACAAGGACTTGGAAGCTCTTGATCTTCGACACTTGTATGCCATGCTGAAGGTTTTTGAATTTAAGCTTGAAGAGGTCCATGAAACCGAAAGCAGATTTAAGACCCTCTCTCTAGCTGCATTCAACAATACCTCATCTCCTGTCTACAATCCAGACCATCATCAAACCGCTCCTCACCTCCACTTGCAAACCGCTCCTCCTGACCAAAATTTTCCTAGATATAGTCCTCAAACCGCACCTTCTGAATATTACCAACAGTCTCACCAATCCTATCCTCAATCACATCAACCATATCCTCAATCTTATCAATCTTATGAGCAGTCTCATCAATCCTACACTCCTCCTCAAAGTTCTTATGCTCAGAGTGTAGGATCACAAACCTCAAGTTCTACTCAAGTTGATTTTGATGAAATGGATGATGAAGAATTTGCTTGTATGTGAAGAAATACACCAAGTTCAGGAAAAACAATAGATCTCAATTTCCATCCAAAGGCCCAGCAAAGTTTGTCCCTCCAACCAGATTCAACAAAACTACAGATCCCAAGACAAGGGATGACTTGGTTTTGTATAACTGCAGACAGCCAGGTCACTTTGCTTCAAGTTGTCCCAAACCGAGGTATGAAGCCGCGCCAGCAAAGAAACCATTCAACAAGAAATTCGTGAAAAGAAGAGGAATGGTAGCTGACCAAGGAGATCAACCGCTGACATGGATGGGTTCAGACTCAGATGAAAGTGATGATGAAGAAACTGCTAATCTCTGTCTCATGGGATTTGAAGAAAGAATTGAAATTGACGAAAGCCTTCCACTGCCAAAACAACAAATGAAGTCAGTTTCACCTAAGACTCCTGAGGCTGGATCAAGCAGAGCTCCTACAACACCAAACTACACTCCCGAGGTTCAAGCAGACCAAAGTCATGATGACCAGGTACTAGAACGTGCAAATATTATATGTCAACAACACACTGTACTTAAAAAGGCATATAAACTAATGGCTGCGGAACTTGAAGAATCCAACGTGTATGTAAATCCCACAAGGAGGAAATTGAAAATCTCAAGCTCCAAATTGCTGGGATATCTACTATTGTGGATGAAAACCGCTATCTGAAGGACAGAACTGAGGTACTTCTCACCCAAATCCATGATCTTACCGTACAAAGGGATGACCTCCAAAAAGTGACCGATGTATGAACTAAGTCTGGTGTCACCGTGGAACAAATCCTAAATTCACAAATTCCTACTTCGGATAAAAGTGGATTGGGGTTTAAAACCGATGATGGGTGTAAGTGTCCTTGTCTCTGTGCCGAAGGTGGTGTGAAACCTACTGAACAAACCAAAGAAATTCCTAAGGTTAATCATGCTGGTAAAAAGGGCTCAAAACAAGAAATTAAAAGGCAAAATTATTTCTTTGAGTACCCTAAAAACCAGACTGGGAGAGATTCAAAGTGGAAAGAGAAATCCATAGCGGCTGAGGCAACCAAGGAAGTATTGAGTGATGAAACCGCTCCTAGTCGGTTTAAGGAAATTCCTATCATTTTCCCTAAAGCCGCACCTAAGAGGAAGGTTGAGCTCAAGAAGGTAATCTTTGTTAAAGCCAAAACCGCTGACCCAGTAAAACATGAGAAACCGAAGGTCAGTAAAAGGTTTGTAAAACCGCAACCAAAACCTGGACTTATTCATTGTGCTATTTGTGCTGATTTTGGTCATAGTGCTGGTCATTGTCTTTTAAGATTCACACCCAATGCCAAGGGACGTAAAAATCCTAAGGTCAAACAGTTGTGGGTCCCAAAAAGCTGCTAACCCTAGGACCCAAGGAATAAGGGGACCAAAACCTTTCATGTTTATTTTTCAGATTTCATGTTTTATGGCTGGAACCGCTAAGAAGAAGAAGGATCTCTGGTATTTGGATAGTGGATGCTCACGACACATGACTGGAGATTCCGAACTACTCTGCAGTTTCATCCAAATGAAAGGTCCCCCAGTAGTGTTTGGTAACAACAAGAAAGGAGAAACAGTAGGATATGGAGCAATCAAACGAGGAAAGGTGACTATTGAAAATGTGTCACTAGTAGAAGGACTCAAGCACAACCTTCTCTCCATATCTCAGTTTTGTGACAAAGGAATGAACTGCATCTTCACATCAACTAGCTGTTATATCAAAGATGCTTCCTCTGGAGTCACTCTACTGACTGGCAACAGAACAGGTGATGTTTATATGATAGATTTAAGCAATATTGTTTCTATTGCTGACCTCTGTTTTGTAGCAAAAAATATAAGTGAAAGCAGCTGGTTATGGCATAAGCGGCTTAGCCACTTGAACTTCAAGTATCTAGCAAAACTGCACAGGGATGGTCTAGTAAAAGGACTATCCAAAGTGGCTGACCATCATGATGAAAAGTGTAAAGCATGCCAGCTTGGAAAGCAGCCCAAACAGTCATTTCCTAGTAAAACCGCGCCTTCAACGAACCGCTGTTTGCAACTGCTGCACATGGATTTATTTGGACCTGTCCCAACCGCCAGTATAGGAGGAAACCGCTATACACTTGTGGTGGTTGATGATTATTCAAGATATACATGGGTGGAAATGATGGCCTCTAAAGATGATACTTATGGCATCGTAACCGCTCTCTTTAGACAGCTCCAAACTCAGAAATTGGATGACATTGTTTCTGTGCGTTCAGATAATGGAACCGAATTTACAAACAATAGTGTTGCTCAATATTGTGATGATCATGGAATTGATCGTAACTTCTCTGCCGCTGGGGTTCCACAACAGAATGGAGTTGTAGAAAGAAAGAACAGGACTTTGATTGAAGCCGGGAAGACAATGATTGCAGAAGCAAAGCTTCCCAAATACTTCTGGGCCGAAGCCGTCAATACTGCATGTTTCACCCAGAACCGCTCCCTAATCATCAAAGTTCACAACAAGACTCCTTATGAATTGTGGAGAGGCAGATCACCCAACATTGCCTTCTTCAAGATATTTGGATGCAAGTGCTACATCTTGTACAATGGCAAAGAGCATCGAGGTAAATTTGATGCTAAGGCCGATGAAGGTATTTTTGTTGGTTATTCAAAACACTCCAAAGCTTTTCGTTGTTTCAATAAGACATCTTTAAAATTGTAGAGTCAGTCCATGTTACATTTGATGAACATAATCTTCTTGAGCCACATATGGCTCCAAATGTTGCTGATGATTTTAGTGGTTTTGAGACAGGTACATCTTACCCTAATCATGCAACCGCAAATGACCAACCTACTCAAACCGCTCCATCAGGTTCTCCAGCCGCTCCAAATCAAACTGAAGGTGTTGCTGTAGAACCGCATTCTTCTGATCCCATTCAAACCGTTGATCCTGTTCTAAACATCACCTTCAATGAAGATTTCAATGAATATCAAGAAGAGCCTCATCTGGAAAATCTTCAAGAAATAGTGGTTCATGAAGACCTCCCTCCAGAAATCAATGAGCATAGAGACCATCCAACAACTAATGTTATAGGTCCTATCAGTTCTGGTGTTCAGACAAGAGGAAGCTTAACACATAGAGATAACCACAGTTTGTTCTCAACCGCACTGTTATCTCAGATGGAACTGAAGAAGGTAGATGAAGCTCTAAGTGATCCAAGTTGGGTAGCTGCAATGCAAGAAGAGCTTAATCAGTTTGAAAGATGCAGAGTTTGGACTCTAGTTCCAAGGCCCAGAGATCACACTGTAATTGGAACAAAATGGGTATACAGAAATAAGATGGATGAAAATGGTACTATTACAAGAAACAAAGCAAGGTTGGTTGCTCAAGGTTATAGGCAAGAAGAAGGAATTGATTATGATGAAACCTTTGCCCCTGTAGCCAGACTTGAAGCCATTAGATTGTTCCTGGCCTATGCCTCCTTCAAGAAATTCAAGTTATATCAAATGGATGTGAAGAGTGCATTTCTGAATGGTGAACTACAAGAAGAAGTTTATGTATCTCAACCGCCAGGATTTGAAGACAATAAATATCCCAATCATGTCTTCAAGCTCAAGAAGGCCCTGTATGGACTCAAACAAGCTCCAAGAGCATGGTATGACACTCTATCTAAATTTCTTATTGAACAAGGCTTCTCTAGAGGTAAAATTGATACAACCCTATTTATTGCTAAACACAAAGGTCATTCATTATTAGTTCAAATATATGTTGATGATATTATTTTTGGTTCTACTAATGAGACTATGTGTGTTAAGTTTGAGAAGCTTATGAAAGGTAAATTTGAGATGAGTATGATGGGAGAGTTGACATTCTTTCTTGGACTCCAAATCAAGCAATGTCATGATGGAATTTTTATCAACCAAGCCAAATATACCAAAGATTTGATCAAGAAATTTGGGCTTGAATCCGCTAAGCCAGTTGATACCCCAATGCAAAAGGCCTGCAGTTTGGATCAAGATGAACGAGGTAAGAAAGTTGATCAGACTCTCTACCGAGGTATGATTGGTTCTTTACTTTACTTAACTGCTAGTAGGCCAGATATCATGTTCAGTGTTTGTGTTTGTGCTAGATTTCAAGCTGACCCTAGAGAATCTCATCTTATTGCTGTTAAAAGAATTATTAGATATTTATGTGGATCTGTTAACCTTGGACTTTGGTACTCCAAAGAATCTTCATTTGATCTATTAGGTTATTCAGATGCTGACTTTGCAGCATGTAAGATAAGCAGAAAGAGCACAAGTGGTACTTGTCAGTTCCTTGGAACTCGGCTTGTATCATGGTCCAGCAAGAAACAAGCATCGGTTTCAGTCTCAACCGCTGAAGCTGAATATATTGCGGCTGGAAGCTGTTGCTCTCAAATTCTCTGGATGAAACAGCAGTTGGAAGACTATGAAGTATTTGAGAAGAACTACCCTATCTACTGTGATAGTACTGCATCAATATCAATCTCCAACAATCCAGTACAATACTCAAAAACCAAGCACATTGACATAAGATATCATTTCCTCAAAGATCATGTTGAAAAGAAGAACATTTTTCTAGCAAAGGTGGGAACCGACGATCAAATTGCAGATATTCTCACCAAACCGCTTGAAAATTCTAGGTTCTTTCATTTACGAGGAGAAATGGGTATGCTGGAACTTACTTAATATAATTCATGCCTATTTATTCTTGTTCTAATAATTTTTGTTAAGTATTTTGGCTCTATTAAGAAAATGCAAATAGCTTGCGGTTCAATCGACAAAGCCGCAACAAAATGGTTCGGCTAAAATTCCACTCAAACCGAAGAGTCAAGTAGAACAACTTCAGTTTTATCCAAACCGAATTGTCAAAGCAAGGTTTCGGTTTCTCTACTGAAACCGAAGATAGATCTGAAAGATATCGGTTTCACCAAAACCGATAATGAGGAAAAGGTAAGTCGGTTTACGCAAAACCGCTCAGGTATGAAATTGCATTTTAGTCCCTACTTTATGTCACTTCATTCTTTAAGGACCTTTTGAAATTATCTCTGCCGCATTGAATGCGAATCGACAGGTACACTGACGGTTGAGTTTCCTTCAGCCGTCATGCCCGCTCCACTACCCGAGGTGGTTAATTGAGTATAAAAGACAAACCATTTTTCAATTTATCTTTTTACCTTCTTACTCTTTTTAGCAAAAACACTCTCCCTCTGCACGCACTCATCTCTCTCTCTCTGTTCTCACTCAAAATTTTCTTACTTAAACAAATTTTTTTTAATGGCACCAAAGAAATCAATTGATCTTGCTTCTTCTTCTACATCGTCCAAACCATCGAAGCCTGATATGGTATGAAATTCTGAACCCTAACTCAGTATATTTCATTTATCCGCCATTGTTGAAGCTTAAAAGCTTGTTCATCTTCCTTTGATCATTTTATGTTTTTTCTTCAATTTCTTGGTTGGTTTGTGCTCGCATTTACTTAAATATACTGTTTGATTACTTTGTTTTAAGATTTGTGTTCAATTTTGAGCAAAATCAATTTTGGGGTCATTTGGTGTTCTTGCAAAATTTTGCAGATTCTGGGTTCATGTGTTGTTATTTGTCTTAGTTTATTTAGAACTTTGTTAGAATCTGCCCTTTGTGATCATTTTGGTATAATTTTTCCATATTTTGGTTAAGATTTTGTTTTGCATATTCATACTCTGTTCTTAGTGTTCTTCATGCATTCAAACTCTTTTTCAAAATTTTCCCTCTTTGATTCACTTTGCCTTCACTGTTCCTTCATTCTTTGTTTTTACATTTTTACCCTTACTCTCCTTGAACCGCATGTTTTCATTGTTAGGATTCCTTGTTATAGTTTGTAGGACTTAATCAAACCGCGGTTTGCTTAAGGATTCAAACTATCATTCTTTAAGCTATTTCTAACTAAGAAAATCTTTCAGGATCCTCAAACTTTGTTCCCGGTTCTAGGATTCTTGAGGATGAAATTAAACAAGATGCAGTTGGAAGGAAGCTCCTCAAACTGCTGAATGATGCAAAACTGCTACCTTGTTTCTTATGGATGAACCGCAGTTCGTTACATTATCTGCGCCGAATTCTTTGAGAATGGGATCTCCACAAAGGCTGCCTTACTAGATGTAAGAGGAGAACCGATAAGGGATCTGGAATCCGGAGAAATAAAATTTGAAGATGCTATCAAGTCCACCGTCTGTGGCAAAGAAGTGATCCTAACCGCTTCCAAGATTGCAGTTCTAGCTGGTCTTGAGAACTCTGGAGTTATGGGGATAAAACCGAAACTTCTAAGCAATACTACAATGGAGTTGATTGGAGTCAATTCTTTCTCCACCAAGAATTCCTCCAAAAAGGACTTTGGAGAGGTGATGGCTCATCTATGTGAATTAGTGGATTCTGGAGTCATGTGCAAGAATGGAAACCACAACAACTTTACAAGTGAACAGTATGCTTACTGTGTGGCCATTCTTAAAGGGAAGAAACTGCACTGGCCCAAGGTTGTGATGAAGGAGATAATAAATGCTCTAAACCGCCTCCATGCTGCTAAAGCCGCTGAAAATCCAAGGTCAGAACTCATTGCAGGTTGCTGACAAAGTTCTTGCATCAAGATACTGCCATTTTCAAGTTCTCTGCTGAAACAAGGACTATTGGTTGGATCCAATTGAAAATCTATCTTTGGATTATCTAAACTTGACGCCTTCAGAACCGCATTTGGATGGCGGTATGCTCAAACAGTTTGGAATGAGGACCCTCTTCCTGAAGCCGAACGTGGCCCATTTCCTGAGGCTCGACTCAACAAATCTGGGAAACCGTATGCTGGTGCCATTGCTGATCAGGCCCATGCTACGATGCTAAGAAATGAAGGTCAAACTGCTACTTTAAACCGACTGGGGTTAAGTCAGTTAGCTCAGCCGCGGTACAGGCTGAGGGGGAGTCTGCGGTTGAGGGGGAGCCTGCAGTTCGGTCTATACCTGCGGCTCGTCCCAAGGAAACCGCTGCTCCAAGGAAGAGAAAGGGAACTGCTCAAATCCCTTCAGTTATTACAAAAGCAAACCTATCCAAACCGCCTTCCAAACCCTTATCCAAACGACATCAAAACCTTCATCTTCTTCAACCTCTTTTCCCCCCATCAGACTATCTCCTACACTTTCCAAACCTATCACTTCTAAACCTCTATTCCCAAACCTCAAGTTAAACCCCTCTCTCCATTACATCAAAATGTGGAGAAATCCATTAACTTTGCCATGGATGCCAGTTCTCTTAAAGCAGCCAAAGCTAAATCCATTCCAGAACTCATCCCTTCACCTCATCTTTTCCTTCCTATTCCTTCTCCTCCTAAACCTTCCTCTTCTAAACCGCCCTCTGTTCAATTATCTGAAGAACAGTTGGCTGAAATTTTCAAAGCCTTCCCAAACCTCAAACCCTCCTCTCAAACCGAGCCTGAGCAGACCGAATGTCTGAGGCTGGGTTCTAGTTGAACAAACCGCTGTTCATTGTGGTTCAGCCTGAGCAAACCGATAGTTTTGAGGCTGCAGCATTGCCTGACAACAGACTGACATGTCTGAGGCATTTGGTGAACCTGAGCAAGAAGATGAAGTTCTTGAGGTTCAACCGCCAAAGAAGAAGAGAAAGTTGGTGAAGAAAAGTGATTATGTGGAGCATTGCAGTCAAGGCCACCAGGAGCTATAGACTTTGTGAGGCTGACTACAAGGGATCACTCACCACTTGAAGGAGCATTTGCAAAGAGCTAAAAGAAGAGCTGAGATGAGGAAGGCAGGTATTGACCCAATGTTGGTTTGAGGTCTCTCCTCCTTCACTTAAAAGAAAGCTGGATTTGATTCACCAGACATACTCCATCTTCATCTCCAGACTTACCATATGCTGCAGCGGTTCAACCTTCACCAGTTCTTTCATTGCTCAACCTTCAGTTTCTACGTCGGTCCAACCGATGGCTCAGTCTTCAGTTTCACCATCTGCTCTGCCATCGGTTTCATTCATTAAACCGAAGACAAAGAAACGAAAGAATGCTGCTGACTTAGCAAGCTATCTGAAGCGGTTCAAGACTGAAACCTCTAGGGAAAGAAGGGCTGGAGCCCATGCTCGTGCCGCCGCCAAAGCCGAAGATAGATTCTTGAAGGCTGGCCGCCCTAACCCCTATGCTATTTTTCCCAAGGATGAGATGGAAGCCGCAGTTGAAAATTAATTCTTTCTGTTGCAGAACAGTTGATGGGTGAGATTGCCTATCAGGTACTCATGGATCCCACTCTTGCCTCCCAATTCTTTCTATTCTTTAATTGTCTCTGCATTCCCAATCTCTATAGATTATTCCTTGTGCCTTCTCCTTCCATTTTTCTCTTTGATGAATATAGTGATATGTTGCTCTTCCTTCTCCTCCTCCTCCTCCTCCTTCTCCTCCTCAACCGAAATTATTCCTTGTTATTTTTTCCTTCTTTTGATCCCATAGAACTTGAAACCGCCATTAGGGTTTCTATGGGTGAAACTTTAGAAGAGGCACACATTCTCTTGAAAGGTAAAGCCAAACTGCCTTCTTCATCCCATCAGTCTGATGATGCCATCCAAATTTCTGATGATGATAATTCCAGTGATGAGCACATCCCTGACTATACTCCTTCTGATGAACCGCCCTCTTCAATTCCTTCCTACCAATTCTACCTCTTCATGCTACAACCACTGATTTAATAGATGCGGTTAGGAATATTCAAGTTCATCAGCAAACCGCCACTTCTCGGTTTGACACTCATCTCCTCACTTTACAATCTGATCTTGATGCCATTAAGGGGGAGAGAGTGAATGGAGAGATTTGATGATAGGTCAAGACAACAACAGCTAGATGAGAGACTGAACTTATTTTGGAAATCAACTGTCTTCAAGATCTTGTCAGAACCAACAATGATCTTTGCAACTTAAATTTCAAAGCCGTTGATGCATCACTTCAATCTGTTGTTGAGAACTTGACATTCTGGCCAGCATGCACTTGATTCTTCAGAACTTATCCTGCATAGAACCGGAAACTTGTCAGCAAGCCGCTGCAATTGAATTGAAGATTGGTGAACCGACTGAAGTTCGGCTTCGTTGCAGCTACTTTGTTTTTTGAAGCCTCCGTGGATCCGGTTCTAGATTGTTGATCAAACCGCCCCCGCTGTTGATGCTCAAGTTGCAGAAGAACAAGCTGCTCAAGACGCTCAAACCGTTCAGACCAACCGCAGATGATGCTGCTGCTGCAAGGGGTTCTGTTGCAGATGGTAGACTAGATTTTTTTTCTTAGTCTTTCTTTTTGATGTCTCTTGTAATTCATTCATTGTAAGTTACTATCCTTTATGATTGAATTATAATGAGAATGACTGCATAGCATTCTGTTTCCAAAACTTTGTTTATCCAAACTGCTTGTTTGTGAAACAATGCTTGTATTTCTTAAAACTCATGCACTACATTCATCATGAAAATACTTTTTAGTGCATTATGTTTTTAACATTCAGTTAAACATGCATTTCTGATCCTCAAAATCATATCATCTTTTATATGCATCTGAATGTATTTCTTTTCTATCTTTTCTTCATTTCCTTTGTTTTTGATAGATTAGAATCTCTATGATCTAGCATAGTGTGTGCATTGACTTGGGACATGCAATTTCATGAAATTTATTTCTGACATGTTCTTACCAAGTACAATGTTTTGCTATTATCATAGTGTGGTAATGGCATCAATCAAATAGGGGGAGATTGTTAGGATTCATTGTTAGTACACCCACCTTAATTTGATTGATCCATACCACGTGTCTTTTATGGACTTTTAGGACCGCATGTAATGAAGTTCTACTTCAATTTTTAGATAAGTCCTTTTCTAGATTTTTAGTTATCTACATTAGCGGTTTAGTGCTTCAAGCCGTCATCTTGAGACCGCCAGCATGGAGCCCTTCAGTTTTCATCAAACTGCAGTTTGCATGTTCATGAAACCGCCCATCATGATCATTCTTCAAACCGCCCCTATGCTTGGTGAAACCGCAAAGCAGTTATTGAAGAATTAAAGATTGTCATTTATTCTTAGACAAACATTCCTTTTTGATCATAAAAGGATGTTGTTATGTCATGTCAAAATAACTCTAAGTTAACTTGGAGTTTCTGCAAGGAATGTCGGTTTGTCTATCAGTTTTGAATTGTTTACCGTTAGTCCTTTCTGCAACAAAGGACAAATGTCAGGTAGTGGTGCAACAACTACCTAGACTACAAGACAAAACCAAGGATGAAAATGACAGCTCAACCAATGGGATTTCGACAGCACTGTACCCTTCAGATGTTGATTCAAATCTTTACCCAACGGTCACAAGGGTTGCTCTGCCTATAAATAGCCTTCATTATTCAACAATGAAGGTTGCTGAGCTTCAGAGATTCATTCCCAAGTATTCAAGTTTGCTTTGAAGATTTAAACCCAAATATTCATATCTTCAAACCATCTCCATTGCAAACCCAGTTCTTCATCAAAAGCTTCAAGCCTAATAACCATTCATACTTAGCCTTTACACCGAAAGAATTCCATTTGCTCAACCATCATTTAGATACTTAGAGCATTTTGATTTCTTTTTTCACACACACCCGATTTATATGATCACATAGATTATATACTTCGAAAACACCGGTTGTTATTATAGCTTAGGTTAGACTTATTATTTAGTGTTAGATTCTCTTGTAAAACCTCCTCTAAATTAATACAAATCTTATAGCTTTAGAAAATCCTAGACTAACCATCTAGGTAGAGGACGTAGTTCATTTAAGAACGAACCTCTTCATTTGTGTGGTTTGATCTTTATTTTCTGTCTTGATATTTATCTTTCTTGTTTGTGGTCTTGAACTTGTTTCCTTATACGAAATGAACTTGCAAGATGAATTGTGTTTTCCCTTTAAACTTTAAGTTTAACTATTCTGTTGCATCATAGTGTTTTCTCAACCCGAGTCAAACTTCTCAACTCTTTAACTAACATATTTGGCCAAAACCGCAAACTCCGCTGTGCATTTTATCAGTTCGGTTCTTGTGCTTTGAACCGCAGTTGGCCAAACTGATAAGTACTCGGTTGATTTTAAGGGTATTTTTCGAAAAAGTTTCGGACCGCTATTCACCCCCCCCTCTAGCGGTTTTATACCCTTGTTGCCCTCTGGGACCAACCAATATTCCTTAACAGAACTTACATTAGGATGTGTTTGATACAACTAAAGGTTTTGATTGATCCATAAAATTCTAATAAAAATATGCAAGTTACAGAAATTCATGAGATGGCTTGAAGCAAACTACTAGGAGTGAAATTTCATTTTGA